>OY757914.1:27578866-27621366 GCA_963585895.1 Sepioteuthis lessoniana
TCTAGAAGAACATTACTCTTAACAATCAGTGTACGCCCCTTACTGTAATTTGAGCTCACTGCCACAAATATTTTCAAACTTTATTTATGTTTAGTGAATATATCTAACAAGTTAGCACAGTGATTAATATAAGATAAAAAAAACTCAAATCAAAATGCAATATTATATTAACGCTATATCACATGCCGTTTCTAACAGCTGATTCACTAATTGTAAATACTAAGTGGAATGTCACAGCACTCAGATGTCCACTCAGACGACTACGGTATTATGTATCGGTGCAAACGTTTCTGGGAAGAAAAGTTAAAAACACGTTTAACGTTTATATACGCCGTAAAAGAATCTACGATACGTGTGGCTGTATGTGTGTGTATATCTGTATATGTGTGGGAGAAAGTTCATGCATATTTATTTACGCATGGGCAGACATATATATATATATATATATACAATCATATGTAATGTGTAAATATCTATGAAACAATTGTGTCAAAATTGAGGTAATGCTATACGCCTGTGTATATTGAAAATAGTGTTTTTGTTGTATTATTGCAGCAAAGCAACAGGCGTATAGAATCTGAATTCAAATATATCTTGAATTGATTTGAGCGAGGTCTTATTGGTCAGTCATCCCGTCTGTAGAGAAGGAACAACTTTTTGCAAATATATATATATATATATATATATATATATATATATATATGTGTGTGTGTGTGTGTGTGTGTGTGTGTGTGTGTGAGGAAAGTAAACTTTCAGCAATCAAATAGTATTATATTTTCAGTCTCTTTTTGTAGATCCCATTTCTTTTGGAAACGGTCTTCAATTAATCCCAATTTCAATAAGAACGCTCGATTTTCCAGTATCTATCAATGTGCAACCAAACGGTTATCGTTGCTGGAAATGGACTCAGGGACCTGAAATATCTCTTTGAAACCAAATAACTGTAAGAAAATTATGCTTATTAAGAATAGTTCCTTGAAGATATACGGACTATCATTATATTCCTTATGAGCATCTCTGCAGTTGGGTATAACTCCCCCAACGAGTGTCCTCGATATGACACTAAACAATTTGATGGTGAGCTTTTACCACGAGAATTCAGTGATGGTCTCTCATTGGGGTCTAAGCGACAGCAAGTCTCATTAAGTCTCCAAGAACCTTCTAATTATTCTGGCCGATCTCAAGGATGCTCTAGTTTGGATGGTGTCGATTCGTCCTCCGATTTCCAAATATTCCTGATCTCTTTGCAAGCCTTTTGGACCGTTCCAAGTGCGGCTATTACCGCTGGTATCACCGTCACTGTTATGTTCCAGAACTTTCTTCGTTTTCTAACAAGGCGCAAGTACTTTTCTCTCTTTTCACTAATCTTCATTTTCACTCAGGGACAGCAAAGTCCACAATATGGTGTGTTCTCTTCCTTTTTGATTATAATAACCAAGCCTGGCCTTCTAGCCAGAATTAGGTGATCTGATTATCATTTTACTATTGTGAGGTTAGCTTTGCTCAGTAGGATGGGATTGCAAAATATAACTATTGCATTTCTGCAGAAGGGTATGACTCCCCCAAAAAGTGTCCTCGATATGACTCTAAAAATTCTGATAGTGAGGCTCTAGTAATTCAGAAGCTTTGGGAAATGTGGAATGTCCTTTCACTGCCATCGCTCTTAGGTCCACTCTGACCCGGAGTGGTAGCATCAGAGAGGGTCGTCTCTATGGTTCAAATAGAACTAAACTGTGTACTTATGCTAAACTGAATTGTTTGAAATTGTTTATTCGTTTAAAAATGTATTTAACATTGAATAGCCTACAATGGTTGATATGCAATAAAACCAAGCTAAGCCAAAGTTAGTTGACGATTTTCCATTGGAGTCTGAGTGGCAATAAGCGTCATCAAGTCTCGAAAACTGTTCTCTGTATTCTGGTTGGTTTCAACCACGCTGTAGTTTTGATGGCCTCCACTCGTCCTCTTATTTCCAAGTCTACCTTTCCCTGTATCAATAGTAATAATTATTATTTGTTACTTGAAACCATATAACTTCTTTATATAGTTAAGAGTATTAGATAAAAATGGAGTCATGCCTTTCTCGAGAACATTAGCGCGTGGTGAAACTCAAGCTGCTCCGTCCAGGATTTCAACTCGGCAATAACCGTTAAACTACGCTCCTATTCATCAGAATGAACACATAACATAGCATCATCAAATCTTAGGCTAGGGCAAGGAGGATTTAGAAACTAATATCATTTTAGTATGGTACAAGGCTATACTTGCTGAGCATTAGATGGTCATCAACCACACTACTGTAGATACAGTCTCCTTTTTTAAATGACTATTTTGAATAGAATTTTGCTTGAATACCGGACATTGGCATAATGTGTTCGCCAATGGCCCAGGAGACCTGGGTTTAATCCCTGGTCGCGACATACCAAAGACTTTTAAAATGGTACTTGACACCTCCTTGCTTACAAACTCAGCAATATAAAGTACGTATCAAGGGTAAAGTAGAGCAATCCTGAGAAAGGAGTAGCGCCCTCCCCTACACCTCGGTGTAGTAGGTATTGAAAAGGAAGCCTTCTGGCCACCCTCAACTGTGGTCGCCAACTTTACTTTCTTTACATAATACAATTTCTCTTCAAAGTCGAAGAGACTTTCGATAATCATTACGTTTTAGACCCCGTTTATTTTTTTAAAAACGGGCACCTTGTAGAGACGCTATATTTTGGAAACGAGCCCCAAAGATAAATTGTTATTGAGTAGAGGTTTCTATACTCACCAGGTTGCCCATACCTGCGAATTTGCACAAAAACAAAGCTATGGTTAGCTTTTGATATTCCCTGTCAAGTCACGTTTAAAACACCGGTTCCCACAAGATCGACGAAGTTAAGCAGCGGTGAGTCTGCTATGTGCACAGATTGATGACTTATTCGAAACAGTAAGTATAGAAGGAATCTCAAACCTGCATGTCAGATAATGAAAAGATAAGAAAAAGTCTATCTTTGTACTTACGATTAAGGCAATAAGAAAAAGAAAAAGGAAAAAGAAGGGAAGAAAACATTCTCTGCTCGTTCAAATACGTGATGAGCATTACCTAATAAAAAAACTTCCAGCAATAACAAATTGTTCAAAAACTTATGAGCGGTACTATATATGTATACATATATTTAGAGGTGTGGGCTGGAGTTATTCAGGAGGAGAAATCGATAAAGTTGTTCGAATGAAAGTTTGAAATTGCCACCCACTCGGGTGGCAAATTCAAACTTCAACGGTAAGTGCTGAAGGAGAAATACTTGTAAAGAACAATCAATCAATCAATCAACTCACATACACACACACACACACACACACACACACACACATGTGCATGTATGCGTGTGTGTGTGTGTGTGCGCAAATTTGTGTTTCTCTATGTGTGTCTGTGTGTTTATAAACAGAATATTGATTATTAGATTGTATATATACACATACTAATAGGTTTATTACGCCATTGATTTTCCATTTTCTATTGCGATGGATTTTAATTCTCTCAAGGCTAAATGTACTTGCCCCACTGACGTAATATCTGCTATCAAATACATATATATATATATATATATATATATATGCGTGTGTGTGTGCGCAAATTTGCGTTTCTGTCTGTGTGTATATATATGTATATGAATTTATATATATCGGTGTGTGCATGTGTATAAGAGAGAGAAAGAGAGAGAGAGAGAGAGAGAGAGAGAGAGAGAGAGCGATAGAGACTGAAAACGAAGACAATGCGGAAAACTGAAAAGGTAATTTTCTTTATAAGGGTAACAACTTTTTACGTCAACTTAATTTTCTTTGCTTTCCTCAAAACACCGGATTTTATTCTTAACCTCTCTCTCTCTCTCTCTCTCTCTCTCTGTCTGACATACACATACTCAGACTCACACACACTTGCATATACGTGTGTGTGTATATGGGCAAGGTTTGTATATATATATATATATATATATATATATATATATGTATGTATATATATATACATATATATATACAAAATGTTTTATCGTATAACACAAATTATATATATATATAATTTGTGTTATACGATAAAACATTTTTAATCAATATATATACTTATTATAGCGAGTCAATAATTGCACTCTTATAAATTTATTTTATAAAAATTTAATTTTTCTCCTGAATCAAACAATTTCCAGCTGAATATTCGGCAATAAAGACTGATATTCAAACTGTTAAACATATTTTAAGTAAAACTAAAAAAAAAAAAAAAATAAAGCATTCACCACAAGGAAGATACCACTCGCGTATATCGACGTTTCTCTTCCATAAAAAAGTTGTCATACCAAAAGGGCCCTATATACTCCACTTTTTACTCTCAGCTGGGTAGAGAATAGTTGGATGCATACCTTTCCCAAGCCTGTTAACGCTGTGGGAAATGCAAACAGCATTGTCCAGGGTTTGAACTCGGTTATCCGTATATACTTCTCCATTCTTCCCATTATATATATATATATATATAGAGAGAGAGAGAGAGGTACAGTTGGCGATTGTGGACGGCGACCTGAAGGCTCCCTTTTCATTACCTAATACACCGAGGTATAGAGGAGGGCTCAACTCCTTACCCTGGATTGCTCCACTTAACTCTTGATCCATACCTTATAATGCTGAGAACATCAAGCGCAATTATATATATATATATATATATATTCACACAGTACATATATTTGTAGACATATATATATGTATATATAAATGTGTAGACAAAGGTTGTCTATATTCTTTAATGTAATATATATATATATATATATATATATATATATATATATATCGCTAAACAATATAGACAACCTTTGTCTTCACTTATTTATATTTCCTTTTGAGTCACTGTACTGATTTTATGGTATCCGGCGGGAATTGGTTAATGACACTCCCATAGTAAATTGGTTCCCAGGTACATTCTGCCGATCGTGGACCATTATCAGGGATGTGCATATTGCAAAAGCGATGTGACCTTACCATGTCATATTACTACTTTGAAAGTGTTGAGCATTTATTATTTATTATTAACCCTGGTGTTTTGTTGTAGCATTTATTTTTAAAGTTGGTTCTATAAGTATTCTTTTCTAACCGAAACCCAAAAATATTAGGACAACTAAATAACAAACTAAAATTAAAGATTGCCGAAGCGCTCCATATCAGAATGAAACAACCTAAAATCAACAGAATCAATTTGAAACCCAGTACTAATGTACTTAAATGTTTTTAGCTACTGCTGTTACTTATAGAACCGAATATGAAAATTAACTTTACACCAACACACCAGTATAAATAATAAACACTCAGCACTTACAAAGTAGTAAAGTACATGAAAAGGTCACGTTGCTTTTGCAACATACACATTCCTGATGATGGCGCAAGGTCAGTCAGAAAGTACCGGGGAAATAATTTATCATAGGAGTTTCATTAACCAATTCCCGCCAGATACTATAAAATCAATACAGCGACTCGAAAGCATGTATACAAAAATGTGTTGACAAAATAAGTCTATATTGTTTAATGCAATATGAATTAACGAAGAAATGCAGCAACACACACACACACACACACACACACACACACACACACACACACACACACACACAGATCCTCCCCATATATATATATATATATATATATATATATATAATTTTGTTATAAATTCATGTTTTTAGAATATAAGTTGGTGAAAATCTTTTAACTCATTAACTTTATGCGAATTTGTGCATGTCTAATAATCGTAAACTAACTTCACAAACCTCTAGGTAAACAGATAATCATGAAAATCGTTTGTAAACGAGATGAAAATTATCAATTTATTGATTCATTAGTTATGAATGCATACTTTTTTGAAGGAAAAAATATGCAGGAAAAAATTATACTAAAACAAATGTGAAAACCTAGTTTTTTAATGTACACTCGTAACTTCATTATTGCAACAAAAAATTACGTAAGACTGACTTATTTTTCAACACAATTTGCTCACATGTCAATGTATTTACTCAAAGTCTACTGAATAGATCAAATACATTGAAAATTGCTCAGTGAAAATTTTCAGATGGGTATTCAGCCAATAATAAACACTATTAATTCATTATATATAGTTATAGATACATAGATTGATAGAATAAGTATTGGTGTAAATTAAAAATAAAATCATGAAACCTGTATTATTTAATAATTAAACGTGCTCGATATTAAGTGATATGTGAAATGTCCTTCGTGATATAGTTAATTACACACGCAGGTGGTACCTGCTTCTTTTTACTTATTCACACACACACACACACACACACACACACACACACACACACACACACACACACATTCACACATACACACATTCATATGTATGTATGTATTTATGTATGTATGTATGTATGTATGCACGTGTGTGTATGCATATGTAATTAATTTTTAAGACGTATGGGAACTTTTTAGCTATAGTTTGTTTAATTTTTTTCATATGTGTTTTTGACTTCTTATAATTTTATTAATTTATTCTTATGTTATGTAGGGTCCATAATGACAACACCATTCCTTTTTATCT
The DNA here is from genome assembly GCA_963585895.1 of Sepioteuthis lessoniana. Lineage (NCBI taxonomy): Eukaryota > Metazoa > Mollusca > Cephalopoda > Myopsida > Loliginidae > Sepioteuthis > Sepioteuthis lessoniana. The sequence continues at coordinate 27,585,441 of OY757914.1, forward strand.
TAAAGGTGTAATGATAACATTGGTATTTTAGAACAAAATCTTCATGAATCTTTCTGACTTTGGGGTAAAATTGTTGCGTAGTCAGATACACGAATATAGCCATGTGCGGAATGAGTGAAATGGACATCGAATGTTGATAACGATAAAATATAGGAATCTCGGAATTCGAAAACACGTAACGACTTCTTGTTCAGGTAGGAAACCTTTTTATTAACTTTGAGTTAAAGGTTTCGACGTAAGGAGGAGAGACACAATTTTCTATGCAGTCTTATTCATTTGGCCCCCAATTCGAGCGGCCCTCATAGGGCGCAAGTTTGCCTCGCGTCTGCGAGCTCCAAAAGTCGATCCTTCTCGTTTGGCGTCTAATTCTCAACTCTGACTTTCTTCAGATTCTCACACAAACCTCCGCGCGCTTCCGGTGCGTGACGTCACCCGCACCCTGTCATCGCGTTTCGTCTCGGACTATTATGACATCTGAGTGACACCTCCATCCACCCGCGCGCGCCCACGTTAACACCTGCCTCAATGTTGCACCCAGCTAACCCATGTGCTGAGCCGAAAGGTTCTCAGCCTAACTAAACTCAAAGGCATGAACCGAAATCCCTCGGCTATTATATAACAAAATGTTATAATTAGTAATAACACAAGTCGTTGGTGTAATTAGTCCTTGTATAGATCCCTTCAACAAATCTTAATGATTGTATCTATAGTTCTTGTGTATAAGGTTCGCTATGTTGTTGCGATTTTTTGACCAAATTGAAGGCCCTTAACATCAAGTTTATTTAGCTTGCTATTCGATATATCCTGAACACAATAGTTCTCTCCTACGTGTTTCCAGTTAAAATTCATGCATAGAAATTTCCATTGTAGTTGGGAAATGTAAGCGTTATTTATCAGCTGTTTATATGTGTTTGTATTCTCTCTCTCTCTCTCTCTCTCTCTCTCTCTTTCCTTTTATATATATATATATATATATATATATATGTGTGTGTGTGTGTGTGTGTGTGTGAGAAAAAAAATCTATCAAAGTTTCACCTAACTAGATCATCAGGACGAATCTGACAAAAGAAAGTTTGAACCAAAACTATATTTTATTGATTAAAAAGCCTTTATAGGAGGAATCAAATTTTATGCTAATTTTATTCCTTCAAACGGAAAATAAAAAAAAAAGTAAAACAAAAACAAATAAATAAATAAATACATATATGAATTAATAAATAGATTAAATAAAGAAAAATCTATTATTACATAATAAATAAATAAGATAGAATTAAATTGCAACTTATCTACCAATCCTAACTAACACACACACACACACACACACACATATATATATATATATAATAAAGATACAAACATATTGACAACCCAATTTGGACACATTTCCTGTTCAAGAGAACACGCCAGGTTCATTTTGATTTTTATCACCGGACAAAGAGGAAATGTTATCCCAAAATATTGCGAAAACACATCTATTTTTGTATGCCTTAATTCCAACGGCTTTATATGTAAGTACATAATGTTTTTCCACGTTTTTTGTCATTAGCCTTATTTCTATATATAAGCCATGTTGTTTTTATCACCCCACCACACAGAGCTATATATATATATATATATATGTGTGTGTGTGTGTGTGTGTGGATTGGTGAGTGTGTTTACCCAACCCCTCTGCACTATTAGCATTTGACACAAGATCAGTTTTTCAAACTGAGTTTAACAGGTTTGAATCCAGTCTTTTTCTTCACCGAGATAGGTTCCCATAATAAGGTTAAAAAGCCCAGTCAACCCTACCATTTATTTATAGCTGGAGGGAGAATCAATTGATTTATATATTTCCCAAGGTATGAATCAAACTATGCTAAATGCTGTCTCGTCCAAGATTTGAACTCGTGTTACCGTGTCTATTTCCAACAAAGACAAACATTAATCTACGAGCTCCTCAAAAATGTATGCATATATATATATATATATATATATATATATATATATATATATATATATATGACCTAAATATATTTTTAATATATCTGACAGAAATAAAATGTAAAAAACAGTTTAGTGAAATGTTTATATACCTATAAATGTTTTCACACTCTCCCAAATGATTCTGATAATAAATTTAGATTTTAGGGGGAAAAAAGGAGAACATTACAACTGCCTATATCATAGGAACGTAACTAGGAACGCTGATTAGAATAAAACTTTAATAAACGGGAAAGGAAAAATGTTCAAAATTGTGCTTCTGACTATTATAAATGAACATATCTTAAATAATTACAGTTGAGAAACAAATGAAATACTGTTAGTTATAAAATATAATTAAACGGTACAATAAAATTTATGAAACCAGAGACTACGTTTTTTTTTAACCGAATGTCATTGTGAAGTGAATATAGTTTTCCTTTTTATATTAATCCTATCAGAAAAGTTGATGTTACAAAATCCGGGTTGTTGCTTGATAATCTCAAATGCAATTATATTATCTCAATATTTTCTTGCCCAATCGGAGACGCTTACAACATGATGCTTGATTTCTTTTCTCCAAAATTCAGACAATTTATGCCGTTATCATCTTTCAATCAGTCGTATATCCTAAAAATTCGAAATATTTCAAACACCAAAACCTTTGCCAATCACCTGACTGTCTTTTTTAAGAACGCTAATTGAATGTTTATGAGCTCTTTATATATATATATATATATATATATATATATATATATTTTCTTCCGTTTTATTAATAAAATATCCATTGCTTTGCAAGCAACATTTTTTACCATCATAATGTCCTAATGAAGGTTTATTAAAACCGAAATCTTTCATCGTTGATTTCATATCATGATAAATTCATCACTTTTGAATTAGTTTTATTTTTCTATTTTCTTCATACTGAGGGATTTATTTCGATTATTTACTTCAAATATGCGGATTGTAAGACCTCTCCTCCATTAAAAAGGGGTGTCCTGGTTATGACATAATAATGTTGTTCTGGAGACATGGCGACTACAGAGAACACTTTCATTACAATCACTCCTAGGTCCACTCTAACACGAAATGGTAGCATAGACCTGTTAATTCGTATTCGACAGAACCATATGCAATTCATATTTAGCAACCCCTCCACTCGGCCAGGGTATGACACAAGGTCAACTTTTAAGCGGAGTTAAACAGGTTCGAGTTCAGAGTTTTCCTTCTCCTAGACTAGTTGCTTCACCAAGGCTGAAGAACTCAGTCTGCCCATAGCTGGAGGGAGAATAATTGGATTCATACCTTTCTCAAAGGTATTTGTACTATGTGAAATGCTATCAGTCTCGTTCAGGATTTGAACTCGTGTCGCCGTGTCCATTTCCGACGACGATAACCATTGCACCTGAGGCACTTCCTCAAAGAACCATATGCAATAAGAAAAAATCTTCTTCAGAACCGGAGGCACAAAACTATAATCATGAACGCACAATGAAAGCGATTCCCTAACCTCAACGCATAATGTGATAAATTCATAAAAAAATAACTCTAATATTTGAAAAATAATAAGGTTCCTCCAGAGAGAAATAAAAAAGAAATATGTAAACACTCAACCAAATTGGGTATCCGAGCTGTGTATGAGTGACTATATATATATATGTATATATCGAAGTAAATAAGGAAATTAAATTCGGCATAATGAAGAAAATAGGAAAAAACAAAATAATCGAAAATAAATTCATGAAATTTTGGATTATTTTGTTTTTTCAACTTTTCTTTATATATATATATATATATATATATATATATATATATATATATATATATATATATGCTAGGTTGGTCCGAAAATAACGGTGTTGGTTATGTGAAAGAGAGATGAGCGGATTGTATTTTCTCACAGCACATCTTATATAATTGCAATCTTAGCTCTCTGCCACCGTTGCATTTTATCATCACGTGCTTTTGTTTGCTCCTTCCCCTTGTCTGATCGTTCAAGAATGAACCCTGATAAACGACCAATGAACACCAAGCAACGAATAAACCTGAAATTTTTGGTCTTCCTCGGGAAAAGAAACAAACAAAAAACTACATCACAAACACTTGAAATGCTTCTGCAAGTGTATGGCGATAACACCATATTGCACGAATGTGTTTTTGAAGGGTAAAAGAGATTCAAAGAGAAGTATAACGTGATGAAAGATGACTCCAGGAGCGGGAGGCCCCCAACAAGCCGGACAAAATCAAGTGGTGTGTGGTGACTCATAACATTCCTGATAGAATGACCGTATTTCAGCTGGACGTGAAAAAAGGTAATGTTTGGAAGATTTTAAACAAAAATTTTGGCATGTCTTGAAGGTAAGGGGACTGGAAATGCCAAGCATCAGACACTTCCTAACTGGTAAAAAAAAAACGCTCAAAACTGGAACAACCACATTCTTTCCCTGATCTTCTAACGTGTGACTTTTCCCTTTTCCCCTAGCTCAAGGACGTCATAAAAGGGAACAATTTTGATGGTATGGAGACCATAGAAAAGGCATAACAACTGAGCTGAGAAGCATGCCAGAAGAACCTTTTCAGCACTGGCAAAGAAGAATGGGAAAGTACAGTAGATTCTAGTGAAATTACTTTGAGAGGGGAACGCTGAAGTTTGTTGTTTGGAATTGAAATGGATTTTTTATGACACAAGTCCTGATACTTTTCAGACACACCAAATATATATATATATATTCAACTGAAGGTGAACATAAGTGCAAGGGAAGGTTATGCAGCCTTGACTGGATTCATTGCTAGTCTGTCAATCTCTTTCCAGCGGTTAACTCAGATAATAGTACGTTTTAAAAATCCCCGAATGACCAAAGAGGCAGGAGGAAAACACGCTTGAATTATCATGACAAAATGATTAAGGTGGTTGTCAGTATTTACACACACACACACACACACACACACACACACACACATATAGAAAGTTGAGTAAGGTTTGAGATTTACTTCGTTTAACGTCTAAGAAGTTTAGAAAAAGCAAAAAGAGACGTTGAATAATACATTTTTGACAGTATATATATATATATAGTCAAAATATTTACATTTAATAGTTTTTATTGCTTTTTTTTAGATATATGTATAAAGAGAGAGAGAAAGAAGTTTGTAAGACTCGGAACTATACGTAAACATAAGCATCAATGTGATATATATATATATATATATATATATATATATATATATATATATATATATATATATATATATATATATATTAGTATAGAATATTACCGTATGCGTCATTAAATGTATAAAATGTTTCGAAAAAACTAACCAGACGCGCTGAATAATATTCACACACACACACACACACACATATATATATATATATATATATATATATATATATATATATATATATATATATATATAGTCAAAAACACTTTCTCTTAAGCTTTTAATGTTTTTTTAATATATATATGTATAAACGGAGAGGGAATGCACTTTGAAAGAGTACGACCAATATGCAACATAAGCATCAATTCTATATATAAACTCTCTCTCTCTCTCTCTATATATATATATATATATATTTATATAGTAAGTTGCCAGACCGTTGTTGAAAGCAACCAGTCGTCGTTTTTTTCAATAGCAACTACATTGTGTTGTAGGGGAGGGCGCTACTAGTTTCCCTGGATTGGTCCCCTTCCTCTGGATCTGTAATGATGAGGAAACATCATGTACCATTTTTTTATTCATTGGTATGATTCCGTCAGGGACTAAACTCTGATCTCCTTGGCCACTGCCGAACTCTCTAACTATTAAACAAATCGGCCGATATTGTGATTTTTTAAAAATGTGTTTGAAATTAGTACAAACTGTGATGTACAAAAATACGGAAACATTTCTCTATATTGCAGCTATAACATAAATAAATCAGGGTAAAAGAAAGCGTGATACAGGCTCCCTTGATCACTTGGTATGCGCGCGCGTGTGTGTTTGAATTACTAAAATAGACTTCATAAGACTGTTTTCTATTCTTGCCAATGCCAGGGGTCCCTGCTAATATATATATATATATATATATATATATATATATATATATATAAAATCAATGTGAAAGTTTTAGAGAAAGTAACGTAATGATTTAAGAGGAGGAAATGAAGAGTGATTCATCTGGTCGCAAATACTTCGTTTCTTGATTAAGCGTGACACTTTGAAATGTCAGTAGCAGTTAGCAAATATGTAGACTTCAAAGAAAAACTGAAACAAATACCGTCCTGCAGGAAACAAGTCTTCGTCGGTTAATCGTATGAAGAACGTTAACCATAACAGGGACATATTATTCATACATTTAAAATTTTTTGTTGCTTTTTGTTTTCTTTTTTATACCCTCGTTAAAGATAGTAGAGATAAAGGCGTTTACAGACCAAATTCTTTGCCAGTTGAACGAAACATATTAAGCAACTTACACGAAAAAGATGAAAGAAAATACGAGTCATGAGTAATAATAATAATAATGATTGAAAAATCTTTATCTAAACAAGAATGATAAGTAGAGATAATGTACTGACAATTCTAATGTCTCAAAACAATAACACAAATTATGGATAGCTTAGTAGGCTGGGGCTGTAGAATAAGCCAACTGCATCTCTGTAGAGGGGTAAGAACCAACCGATAACGAAGATCCTGACTAAACTGCATCTGATAGTAAAGCTCCAATCCAGGAAATTTAGGGAATGTGGAATACCCCTTCATTACCACGTCTATTCTTACACGGAGTGGCAGTATCTGACAGGGTACCATTTACGGTTTAACCATAACATTTCCTTAAAACAAGATCGAGCCCATTTGTTCGCTCTCAGTTAAATGAAGTAAAGTTGGTGACCATAGTCGAAGGTGACGCGAAGGCTCCCTTTTCAATAGCTACTACACCGAGGTGTAGTGGAGGGCACTACTTCTTTTCCTTGATTGCTCCACTTTACTCTTGATCCTTGACTTATAAAGCTGAATGTTAAGCAAGGCGGCATCTAATACCATTTTTTTAATCTTTGGTATGACTTGACCTGGGATTGAATTCCCGTCACCGGGACAATTGGCGAAAACTCTACTCATTAGACTAATGGCAAAGAAAGATCAATGGCCCGGTCAGTTAAATGGTTTCATGTATATCTATATAGCACAGGTGGATCTGTTTGTAAAAAGTTAAATTGTTTAAGGAATTGTGGTTTAAAACTAACAATTCTATTCAGCATTATTCATTCATTAGCTCATATTTACATCGTTCCAAGAATTGCTGTAAAATACTAATAATTCAGTTTACCATCAGCCATTTGTTTGCACACAGTTAAATGCTTTCACGTGTAGAAAATGAATAAATATGTTTATTTGAAGCATCAATGGAACACAAACAGCTACTAACATTTCGGGTCAGTGAGAACCTGTAAGTAACGGCAATTTATGGATACTCCATATACCCCGAAGCTTCTGGACTGGAGCCTCAGTATCAAATAGTTTGGTTTCAGATCTAAGGCAAGAGTTGGGTGAGGGGTTACTTCTCTCTGTTGAAGTGAAATCAGTGTATTCTACTAGGTTCCCATTTATCAGGCAATTAGAACTCTTCTCTCATTTCTTTTACTTGAAACCCTTGAACTATGTGCAAACAAATAGGTTCTGGCTCGTCTAAAAATATTACCAACAAACGATTTACTGACAGATTGTATCATAGCTTGAAGCATCTATTATGTCTAGCCACACAGATGAACGGTGATACAAAAAAACAGTCTGTTAGTGGTTGACAGTATATATATATATATGCTCCCCACACCCAGAGGGTTGAAAACTCTCGCGAAGGAATCAACGGTGACCACTCGCGTTATGCAATGCTCTTCTAATGAACTGACCACTCCGGTCTCCGTTAGTTTAAGTTTAAACAAAGGAAAAGTAATGTTTATGCGTTATGGTAGTGAGGTTATGTTATCAGCTTGACATAAAGTTAGCCGGGGTTCGATTCCAGCTTGAAGCATCTCATGTGTCTATCCACACTGATGAGTTGTAATACAACGAAACAGTCTATCAGTAGATGATTGCATATATACACAAATCACATAATTGACCTCTTACGTAACGTGTCATCGGTACGAGTGAAGCTATTCCGAAACTAATTGCTCTTATGGCTTTGATGGTAAAGTAACTGTCATGGATGACCAGATTAAAACAGACATGATTTGAGTTTTATCATTTTTTATTCTCTTTGATGCGTACAGTTCTGCGCTGTAATGAAAATTATTCAAAACTTGAGGGGTTGAAGCTCCAATTTTAAAAGCCTGGGGAGAGTAGATTACTCCTTCATTGCCATTAGACCCAGGTCCTCTCCAACTCAGAGTGATAGTATTGGTTTGGCTCTCTTCTTATTAGTCACATAAGTAAAGTTGGCGACCGTAGTCGAGGGCGACTAGAAGGCTCTCTTTTCAATAGCTACTACACTGAGGTGTTGGGGAGGGCGCTACTCCTTTCCCAGGATTGTTCCACTTTAACCTTAATATGTACCTTATAATGCTGAGTGTTAAGCTAGAAGATATCAAGTACCATTTTTAAAGTCATTGGTATGACGCGACCTGGGATTGAACCCAAGTCTCCCGGACCATTGGCGAACACTCTACCCACTAGTCCAGTGAGCCGGTTTTAGTCACATTGATCGGTTAAAAAATGATTAGTATGACATAGGAATGAATAAAACCATATAACAGAGTGCAAAATGATTATTATTAAACTGGTACTGTTAATTAAAACCATATTTTTGTGAATTAATTATAAGTATTTGATAGGTAGACTTGAAACCTTTTTTAATTGTGAATGTGCCCGTGGTGTAATGGTTATCCTCGTAGGAAATGGGCACGGCGATACGAGTTCAAATCCTGGACGAGACTGATTGCATTTCACATAGCACTAATACCCTTAGGAAAGGTATGAAACCAATTATTCTCCCTCCAGCTATGGGTAAATAGCAGGACAGACTAGGTTCTTCAGCCTTGGAGAGGCAACTAGTCTAGGAGAAGGAAAAACTCTGAATTCAAACCTGTTAAACTCCGCTTAAAAATTGACCTTGTGTCATATCCTGCCCGAGTGGAGGGGTTGGTAAATAGTATAATTGTCAATGTATTACGAATGAATTATTAGCATTAGATTAAAATACTTGAAACCATACAACTCTGTGAAAAGAATCTCGATTAGATAGGAATATTTGAAACAATATAACTGTGCAAATTATTTATATAAAGAACAATTACTTGAAACTACAATTGGTTACTAAGTATTAGTATTATTAGCGTTTTTAAACCGTATCATTGTGTATAAATTATTAATATTATATAGGAATACTTCAAATGATACAACTTTGTATTTCATAAGAATACTTGAAACTATAATTGCGTGTAAATTATTATTATTTGATAGAATACTTGATTGGTTTCTATTTGTTTGGTTTTATTTCATGGCATATCAACCACTATAGAATATTTGATGCCAAATTTTGTTTATACGTGTATCATCATCATCATCATCATCATGTCGTGCTGGTAGCACGGATATCCTTTACCCTCTCTCGCCACTTTTCCCTATCGTTCATCGCCTCAGGCAGGTCTTCTGGACAGCACCCTGTATCCTCACATAGTTGCTGAATGTATGTTCGTGCTGGTCGTCTTGCTTTTGCACGGCCATGTGTGGGGGTCCATAAGAGTACATTACTTATGAGTTCGTCCCTGCTTCTCCAGCAGTGTCCTGCATGTTTGGTACGTCTAACTTGAATAGTTTTCGTGCTAGGAGGCAGGTGGCCGTACAGTTGGTGTCTTGTGGGGTGTTGCCGCCAGGACTTGTTCAAGATTGCTCGCAGCATTCTTGTGCAATTGCCGTCCTGCTTCTTCTCCAGCCGTTTTGTTAGAGTCCATGTAGTGCATCCATATAGCAGTATCGATGTGACCGCTGTCTGGAAGAAACTGCGTTTCATTTTATAGGTTAGGTCTGATTTCCATATAATCGATAGCCTATTGATCCTATTTACCCAACCCCTCCACTCGGGCAGGATATGACACAATGTCAATTTTTAAACGGAATTTAACAGGTTTTAATTCAGAGTTTTCCTTCTCTTAGACTAGTTGCCTCACCAAGGCTGAAGAACCTAGTCTGCCCTACTATTTACCCATAGCTGGAGGGAGAATAATTGGATTCATACCTTTCCCAAGGGTATTAGTGCTCTGTGAGATGCAATCAGTCTCGTCCAGGATTTGAACTCGTGTCGCCGTGTCCAATTCCTACGGTGATAACCTATTGATAGCTGTCCATGCTTTCGTTAACCTCGTGTCGATGTCTTTTTCGGTTGATTCGACGCTGCTTCCAAGGTAAGTGAATTTGTCTACTAGTTTAAGAGGGGTTCCGTCTAAAGTGGAGATGTTTGATTATAGCACATATATTCCGTTTTGTGTCCATTGACATAGAGGCCTATGCCTGCGGCTGCTCGTTCCAAACTATGCAGTAGTGTTTTGGCTTGGTTGGGTGTATTTGCCAGTATCGCTATGTCATCGGCGTAGTCGGCGTCGGTAATTGTTTTTGCGGGGTACCTTCTGCCGCTTTTCTTTGTCAGCTCGAAGCCGTTCTCTCTGATTTTATCAATCGATGTTCTAAGTACGTAGTCTAGACAAATGATAAAAAGGTATGGAGCTAGCGTGTCCCCTTGTAGTACTCCTGCTACAATGTGTTTGTAAAGAGATTTTGGATATAACATTTTTAATCAAGTCTGAGCTTATTTGTTTTTTTTTAACATACAGTTAAATGGCTTCTAGTATTGCTATTAAACACTAATTATTCTATTCAACATTACTCAATCGTTTGCATACGGGTGACTAGTTCCATGTGTTGTTATGTATCGCTAACAATTCAATTAAACATCCGTCATTTGTTTACGCAGTTAAATGACCGAACAATTCAATTTCAAACAATTCAATTTAGCATTAGTCATTTGTTTGCACTCAGTATAAATGGCAAACACTTCTATTTGACTCATAGATATGGCCCTATCAGGTGTTACTACTCCGGGTCAGAGTAGACCTGAGACCGACGGTAATGAATGGGTACTTCGCATTCCTCAAAGCTCCAGCATTACTGGAGCCTCAACATCAGATTGTTTTGTGTCATATCCAGGATAATCGTTTTGAGGAGTCTTAACCCTATGTAGAGATGCAGTTGGTGTATTCTAAAATCCCAGCCGACTGGACTAAAGAATACTTGAAACCATATAACTGTGTGTGTAACTATTTGTATAAGATAGGAATACTTGATATCGTATAACTGTGTTCAAACAAATGACAAAAATGACTAATAAAATATTCACCTTGTTGGAGTTTAATGTTCATATGTCAGCAAGTCTATTTTGTTTCCCTTTACACTTTTTAGTTTTACTGTTTGCATTTCACATAGTCCTAGTCCAAAAAATAACCCCTGACACTTTGAGATAGCTTTAACACAATCAATCAATTACATTTACTTCACATGGCAGTGAGTCAGTTACTGTTTTTGAGGTCAATGAATACATTGTCTCTTGATAACTGTTTATTGGTACAAAACCACTACGCCTTATTCGACGAGCAGATCACGTGCCAACAAAATATGGCTGTGGTAATTTACTAAGCTTTTTGCTTAGATATAGCACAAGGCTGTTTGAATGGGGCACTCAATGAGAATCGAACTCACTCGTGCAGGTTTGCTAGTCTACCTTGCCAACCAACAAAATATGGCTGTCCTTTTCTAAATATTATATTGTTCAGTTTATTATCCAAGAGTATTTCAAGACAACAGAGCGCCAAAGATGTAAATGTACCTTTTAAAAAAGTCGCTCACTACGACTATCACCGATGGCCGATACAAATCGCAGACGGGCAAATATGGATAGATATAGGCTTCCGGTTTATTTAGGCGTTTGATCAAATTAGTCTAAGCAGTACTGAGAAGTGAGCGAACTGTAAATCCCGAGTTTCGATAAAAAAAAAACAAACTAAGAAACAATTTCTCTTTTGACTTCACGATCTTCCTTTGGCATATCCGCTGTTGCAGGATACGCCCATTCTCCCCAGGCTACATTAGCCTTCGGCGGAACACCTTAGATCTTCAGTCCCGATGCCAACGTCAACATATGTAAAAATTCAAGGTCAACAGCATTATTATTTTTCACATCTGTTTTAACTGGTGTTTTTTCACTGGGGTATGAGTGATAGAATATCTCTTCAGCATCTGAGCCAATTTTAGAAGAGAGAGTTCCTATTCTTCTTCCGATCTTCAGTTCCTCCTGTTTCTTTTCCTGATTCTTGAGGATTGTTTCCAGGGCTTAAACTACGACTGGTATCACTGTCATTTTCATGTTTCTCTTCATTATTATCGACTCGAACGACAATTATTTTATTATTATTATTATTATTATTATTAACTCCTTGAGAGTTTTTCACATCAGTTTTAGTTGGAGGTCTTTCACTAGATTTTGAGTCTCCTCAAGTCTCCTGGACTTTTCTCAGTATTCTGTCCGTTCTCAATAATGTTGTTATTTGGATGGTCTCCACTCGTCCTCCTAATTCCAAATCCTCCAGTCCCTTTAATAATTCTTTGGTATCTGTAATAAAAACACCAAACACGATTGGTAAAATTGCAAACTTCATTTTCCATAATTTTTTTCAATTCTCTAGCAGGGTCCAGGTACTTATCCTTCTTTTCACTTTCCTTCAGTTTTATTCTGAGGTTAGTCGGGACAGTTTTTCCATATGAGTGTTAGCTGATGATCTTTCACTGGAGTGTGAGTGACTTTACTCAGCATTCTGGCTGACCTCAAGAATGCTGTAGTTTGGATGGTCTCCACTCGTCCTCCGATCTCCAACTCCTCTAGAGCTTTTTTTACAAAGCCTTTAGAGATCGTTCCAAGTGCACCAATTACAATTGCTATCACCTCAATTTCAGGGTCCTTAGGTTTTTCAGTTCTCTACCAAGGTATAAGTGTTTGTCATTTTTTTTTCTTTTTCTTTTTCGCTATTCAGCAGTTACTGTTTTTTCTTACCTTTTTTTTTGTTAGCTATCACTAGGTCGGGTCTTTTACCCGGGATTCGGAGACCTGTTTGTATCTAAAAAATCTCATGGAATTTTGCGCAAGTTATTTACAGGAGAGATTCTGGTTTATTCATATAACATCAGGCAGTATGGTCAATTATTATTATTATTATCATTATTATCACTATTATTATTATCATTATTATTATTATTTACTCTTTTAGAGTTTTTCACATCAGTGTTAGCAGATGGTTTTTCACTGGAGTTTGAGTGACAGCAAGTCTCTTCAAGTCTCCAGGACTCGTCTCAGTATTCTGGCCGTTCTTAGCAATGCTGTTGTTTGGATAGTCTTTACCCGTCCGCCAACATCCAAGTCCTCCAGGCCTTTTAATAATTCTTTAGTTATTGTACCAAATGCACCAATCACAATCGGCACAATCGTTACTTTCATGTTCCACAGCTTTTTCAATTCTCTGGCAAGGTCGAGGTACTTATCCTTCTTTTCACTTTCCTTCAGATTTATTCTGTGGTCCACCGAGACAGCAAAGTCGACAATTTTCGTTTTTTTGTTGATTATTATGAGGTCTGGTCTTCTGGCCGGGATTAAGTGACCCGTTTGCATGTTAAAGTCCCATAGGAGTTTATGCGAGTCATTTTCTATGACAGATGCTGGGTTGTGCATATACCATTTGTTTGTAAGGTTGAATTGAAATTTCCTGCACATTTCCCAGTGGACCACCTTGCCGACCCAGTCGTATCTCGCCTTATACTCCTTCAGTGCTAATTTGCTGCATTCGCTTATTATGTGATTGATCGATTCGTCTCTGTCACCGCATAGCCTACATTTACTGTTTTGTTGCGTCTTATCTATCCTTGCTTTGATATGATTGGTTCTTATGGCATTGGTCTGTGCTGCTATTAGGAGGGATTCCGTTTCTCTCGTAAAATTTCCTTTTCTTAACCAGGTCCAGGTTTTTTGGCGTGAGATGTTGTTTATTAGACGTTTAAAGCCGCCATAGAGTTGTTTTCCTTCCCATTTTTGTTTCCTAGTCGTTGTCACTTTTTCGTCTATCATGTTGTCGGTATCGTTTCTGATGGTTGTAATTAGTCCTCGTTCGTGTTTTTCTATGTAGTCTTTAAGCCGTTGTATGGATGCGCCAACGGTGTCTTCGATGCTGGCAAGTCCTCTTCCTCCCTGTTTTCTAGATACATATAGTCTGTCAACGTCGTCTCTGGGGTGTAATGCCTTATGCATGGTCATTAGTTTTCTTGTTCTTTGGTCCATTTGTTTAAGTTCCTCTCTGGTTCACTTGAGAAAGGGTTCCGAGTATCTGACTAAGTATTAATTCCTTTGATGAGGTTTCTGCTGGAGAGTTTTGTTTCGAGTAGTTTTCGCGTTCTCCTGAGATATTCTTTTCGGATCGTGTCTTTCATTTGCACTTGTTTTATGGTGTCAGCCTCCAAGATGCCCAAGTATTTGTAGGTTTCCTTTTCTTCGAGCGTTCTAATTCTGTCGTGATTTGGTAGTTCCATTCTGTCAGTCATATGTCGTTTACCACTTTTCATGACGAGCATGGCACATTTTTCTATGCCAAATTCCATTCCTATGTCCTGACTGTATATTCTAACGGCGTGTATGAGAGTTTCCAGTTCTCTTTCATTTTTCGCAAATAATTTTAAGTCATCCATGTACATTAGGTGGTTGATCTTTTCTTGCGATCTGCTGAGTTTGTACCCAGCTGCGCATTTTCGGAGAATGTATAGTTTAGTGGCATCATGGCCATTATGAATAGTAAGGGTGATAGTGCATCTCCTTGGAAAATGCCTCTTTGGATCTTTTTTTCAGCTATGCTTCTTCCTCCTGCTCTCAGGTCCATTCTCCAGGTTTTAATGGTCTGTTCGATGAAGTTTATGACTTCATGTGACATTTTGTACATTTTGAGACAGTGTTGTATCCAGCTTTGTGGGACCTATTATTATTATTATTATTATTATTTTATGCATTTGAAAGTTCTCCCTATCATTGTTAACTGATGGTTTTCCACTGCAATCTGAGTGACAGCAAGTCTCCTCAATTGTTCTGGACTCTTCTTAGTATACTGTCCTATTTCGACCATGCCGAAGTTTGGATAGTCTTTACTCGTTCTCTTATTTCTAAATTTTCCGCTCTGGTTACCAGTCCTTTGGTGACCGCACTAAACCACACAAATTACAATTGGTATCACCATCATAATCATGTTCCATAGCCTTTTCAGTCCCCTAGCATAGTCTAGGTATTATTTTTCTTTTCTTCTTTGTATTACTATTATTACTATTACTGCTTGCTAATTTTTACACTATCAGTAACCGATGTTTTTCTACTGAAGTGTGAATGACAGCAACTCTCTGCACATCTCCAAGACTGTTTTACATATCCCAGCCTATTTCAGTTGTGCTACGATTTCGATAGTTTCAATCCTTCCTCAAATCTCCATTTCCATCATTCTCTTTTCCAGGCCTGTAGGTACTGCTCCAATGCCACCAGAAACGACTGGTATCATAGTTACCATCATGTTGCACAATTTTTTTACATTCTCTAGCAAGGTTATCGTATTCGATGAGTTTCTCAGCTTCCTTCCCTTTCACAATGTAATCTGTAGGCAAAATCTACGGAAAATAAATGATTTTCTTCTCGTTGACTAAAATTAGTATTTGGTCCTCTGACATAGAATGTAATCCCTTTGGAGTAAGCAGGTTATAAATCTTTGGCATTGAGTTATATAAACATCACTGAGAAATATTGCATAGTGAATAAGGTATTTGGTTGGAAAGTGTTTCTAGGTGAAATCATCTAGCGGTTGCAGGTTCAATCCCAACAACAGGTAAGAATAACAAAGAAATACTCATAATAACTTAACACTTGTACCTGATCATGGTTAACAGAATTGGAACAGTCTTCCCCCAGTGGTTCAAATAAAGGGTTGATTTTGAGATCCTGTATGGACTCCTGAGTTGGATATGAAACTCCTGAAGGAGGACATGGGACAAATCGACCGAAACATGAGTATAACAATAAAGATGAAGACAATAGCCCGAATATTGTGAGTAATATCACTAAAAAATACCCACATTCTATACTCGTAAATCTCTCATAAGAATTTATTACAATCAATGTGTTCTTTTATAGATATACTGAGCAATTGGGGCACTTCATATGGTACATTGGTTGAAAGGCAGATTAGTATACAGTTGTGGGCACCCTATACTTCTGGATTTCTTTACCAAATAAGCCAAACTTAATAAATAACTTTGTAGTAACTCTGTCACACTCCTGATCTATCTATTGATATTTTTAGAGTACTTTTAATGAGATAATAACAGAAAAGAGATTATTTATAAAAAATATACAAAAGTCAAAAAATATTTGTCTAAATTTCTGAAAAGAAACTTGATAATTTTTATCACAAAGAGTTTTTCAAACTATTGTCTTCATCTTCATTGTTACATTCACAAAGTTTTGGCCGATGCGTCCTTCGGTCTTCTTCTATTAGATTGTTCTTATTCAGTTAACCAAGTGTTAAGCTATTGTAAGTATTATTATGAAAAATAAAAATGCTAACAAATTCCAAAAGCCATTAGTATTAAAAATAAACAGCTAAAAATAAAGAAAATAGCGGTTAACGATGACATTAATATAATAAAAAACGTCAACATCCAATATGCTTACCAGAGCAATCCAACTAATCATAAACCCTTTGAAAAATGAATATAAAAATATTCCCCAGATAACGATCATTCGATGAGTTTAAAAGCACTTAGTGACGGAACTTACGGCAACTTCTATATCAAATGGGTCCTAACGCAAAGAAAAAAAAAGAAAAAAAAAAGAAAAAAAAAGAAAGCAAAAGAAAAACATAAGATCAGAAAAAGAAAAGTTCAGTGGTCTTAGGCCAAATTTGTATTAATAATGACTTGTTGCCAATATGTTATAATTACGCCTGTTCGATTAAAGGGCACTGGGTAGCGTCGTCAGTTATGTAGTTTAACTGAGTCATAAGGAGATTTCAGATTTTTCAACAAAATATCCCCCACGCCAGCTCGACTCCTCTCGGGATGATCATTCCCCGGTGCGCCACCCCCGAATCCCACTGCGAGCAGCTAAATTTGTTTATATCAAGATTTGCCAACGTAGATATTGGTTTCTGCGCTCTGGATTGGCTATTGCTGTAGCCAACCAGTTTACAGAGTGGCTGTTTTAAACAGGTCTGCGTTTTATTGATACTTTATATATATATATATATATATATATATATATATATATATATATATATATATATATATAGTGAACCTTGATTAGTATTTTTTTCACATTTCCATTTGAAGCTTGTGTAAGACATAAAAAAAATAATATCCTGGATTTTTAATATCCATAATTCATCTATTTATTGCTTTTTTACCTGCTCTGTAATTTTTGCATTGGGATTTCTTTTTATGTAAAAATGTACTTGCCCTTATATATATATATATATATATATATATATATATATATATATATATATATATATAATGTAGGGACCAATGGTAAAGAGGAGCAATCCAGGGAAAGGAGTCATGCCCTACCCTACACCTTGGTGTAGTAGTTATCGAAAAGGAAGACCTTCGGTCACCCTTAGCTACGGCTATATATATATATATATATATATATATATATATGTGTGTGTGTGTGTGTGTACGAGAGTAGTTTACGAAGGTCTAGGACACACTAAGAAAGACGGGCGTTTACTTTACATTTTTGTTGAGGTAATACACGGCTGCTTATTATAAAAATGGAAAGACTATTTCAAATTTGTATTCATTTCTTTACAGTCGAAGCCCAAAAAAATTTGAGGGGTGTGCGATAAATCTAAAATTTGAGTGAAACCTAGAACCTTCTAGAACGACCCTCACACACACATACACACATATATATATATATATATATATATATATATATATATATATATATATATATATGTATATATATATATATATATAAGCATTCCTTTACTGAAACTGTGGTATATTTCTTTACATGCAAAATATACTATAGTTCCAAGATGTTTGTTTCAAGCTGCCTTCTTAGCGGCCTGCTTCTATTTATCATTATATTCCGGCGTTTCTTGACATCTGGTCTTTGCGAAGTCTTGTCGACTTTGTTTCAGTGACCCTTTCTTCCTGTGTACAAGTGATGTTTATGTCGCTTTTCTTCTTTTGCCTCCTTTGTCAATGCCTCTTCTTCTCAGTCCCCAACCTCTTACATACCTAGCATCTTTCCCTGTTTTCTTCATTGTCTACACAGCCGTAGAATTCTTGCGCAAGATAAGAAATGCCTCTTATGGCACAATAGCCTGATGGGGAAATAATTACCCGGTGCTATTAGAATTGCATGAAATGAAGAAAAGATGCTATCACTTTGTCCACACCCACACACCTTTGTCCACACCCACACACCCACGCACACATACAGACACACACACACGCATATATATATATATATATGTGTGTGTGTATGTGTGAGTGTGTGTGCGTGTGTGTGTGTGCATTTGAGTGCGATTTCGAAAGTAAGTTTACAGTTTAATAGACCAATACGAATTCTTTGATATTTTAATTCGTATTATATATATATATGTATATATATATATATATATATATATATATATATATATATATGACAAAGATACGAAATATAATCAGACATATATGTTGTAACAAGAAGAAAACGGAAAGATACATATGAATGGATGAGAAAATTTATTAATAGATATTTAAATTCATAATTCCCACTTTAAAAATGAACTGAAATACCTTCTACCTTAAATTTCGGTAATATCATATTTTAGACAATTTCATTATTATTAGTCGAAACGCTTCCATGGACCTTTAAGAAATATTTATCAATGAATTTTCTCATCCATTTACATGTATTTTTCTTTCTATTTCCTTCTTTTTACAACCCCACCCACCACCTATATATATATATATATATATACAATAAAATTTAAATTCAAAATGCCTACAAACAAGTCATGCGCCAGTATGGCCAGTTAATCCCCAAAGCTTTTTAAGTTTTACATGAAAAAATTCAGAGCACTTAAAACGAGATTGTTTTAATAGATTAATAGACTGATAGATAGATAGAGAGAGGGAGACAGACAGACAGACATAGTCAGAGGAAGAGGAAGAGAATGCAAGCCTGGGTATCTCTCTATGTTCTAATATTAGAATGACTTTGGTGATTATTACAATTTAATATAGTCCACAGATATATTATTACACAGCAGAAATACCAATTCATATGTAACTACTTCTATCATTTAATGATAGAGTTATTGTACGTAAGAGTTTGTGTGAAGTTATGTGTTTCATCAGACAGAAAGTGAAACAAAAAGCGAGTACATGTATAATGAATTTTTTTTAACTCGATAAAAATTACTAAAATTATCTTTATGCCTTTGTATCTAAATATGGTTGGTTGGTTGGTTGTTTCAGTTTTATGGCATTTCAACCTATGTAGGTTATTTAATGCCAAATTCATTTTTATTCTAATTATCAGTTCTATTTCAAACAATTCCGAGTAGCATGAGTATACAATTTAATTGTCAAAAACATTTCAATTTCAAACTATTCAGTTTATTAAAACAGTTCTAATTCAGTTAATTCAGTTTAGTATAAGTATAGATTTTGCTTATACACAGTCTAATGTCAAAACTGTTCTATATTAAACAATTCAGTTTAGTGTACGTACAGTTTCAATGTCAAAAACAGTTCAATTTCTCACAATTCAGTTTAGCATAAGTACGCAGTTTCAATGTAAGTACACAGTTTAATTGTCAAAACATTTCTATTTCAAGCCATTCAGTCTAGTCAAACAGTTCTAATTCAAACAATTCAGTTTAGCATAAGTACTCAGTTTCGTTCTCTTTGACCTATAGATAGGACCCTATCTGGTGCTACCACTCCGGACCAGAGTGGACCTGGGAGCGATGCCAATAAAGGAGTACTCGGCATCCCCCAAAGCTTCAGTATTACTAGAACCTCACCATCAGATTGTTTTGTGTCATATACAGGACACTCCTTGGGGGAGTCTTACCCCTCTGCGGAAAAGCAGTCGGTGTATTCTGCAGCTTCAGCTGACTTGGCCAGAGAGAGAGAGAGAGAGAGAGAGAGAGAGAGAGAGAGAGAGAGAGAGAGAGAGAGATTTCAAATTAATATTATCATTATAATTGTTCTTCTTAATATTATTCAACTCCTTGTGAGGTTTTTGCACCAGCGCTAGCTGATGGTATTTCACAGCAAGCCTTCTCAGATTACCAAGCTTCTTCGAAGTATTCGGGCTATAACCTCAATAGGTCATCCAGAATAATTCGACGAATCTTGAAGATCTAAAGTTTAGATGGTCTCGGCTCGTCCACTGATTTTCAACTCTTCCAGCTCCATTACCAAGCCTTTGAGGATCGTTCCAAGTGTACCAGTTACAATTGGTATCACCGTCCTCTTTATGTTCTATCGGTTTTTTGTTCTCTAGTTCAAGTACTTATTATTATTATTATTATTATTATTATTTACTTCTTTAGAGCTTTTCACATCAGTGTTAGCAAATGGTTTTTCACTGGAGTCTGAGTGACAGCAAGTCTCCTCAAGCCTCCAGGACTCTTCTCAGTATTCTAGCCGTTCTCAATAATGCTGTCGTTTGGATGATCTCCACCCGTCCGCCAACTTCCAACTCCTCTAATCCCTTTAGCAATCCTTTAGTAACTGTTCCAAACGCACCAATTACAATTGGTATAATTGTCACCTGTATGTTCCACAGTTTTTTCAATTCCCTAGCAAAGTCGAGGTACTTATCCTTCTTTTCACATTCTTTTAGTTTTATTCAGTGGTCAACCGGGACAGCAAAGTCGACAATTTTGCAAGTTCTCTTTTTATTATTATTATTATTATTATTACTATTATTAAGTCTGGTCTTCTGGCCGGGATTAGGTGATCCGTTTGTATGTTAAAGTCCCATAGGTGTATATGTGTGGCATTTTCTGGGACAGGTGCTGGGTTGTGCATATACAATTTGTTATTATGGTCGAATTTAAATTTCTTACACATTTCCCAGTGAATCACCTTACCGACCCAGTCGTGTCTCGCCTTATACTCCCTCACTGCTAATTTGCTGCATTCGCTTATTATACGATTAATGGTTTCATCTCTGTCACCACATAGCCTGCATTTGCTATTTTGTTATTATTATTATTATTATTAGTAGTAGTAGTAGTAATTTCTATGATTAGATAACAGGAAAGAATGGGTTATTAATCCTTTTATAAGCAACTAGTCACCGAGAAGTGTAGTATTGTAAAGAAATATTACCAAGGCGCGAATAGATATTATATATAAAAAAAAAAATTGACAAAAAAGAGCAGTAGCAGAAAGATAATGAGTTGACAGAATTCAATGTCTCTTCCAATAGAGTAGCTTTAACAAGATCTGATTGATCTAAAGCCCCAAATCCAGATTCTTGTCTTAAGTCATCATTTCTCAGTGGTTACGAAGGCTTTTCATGACACTCATCGCGGGTGGAAGTTCAGGTGGATTCTTAAGAATCCTTATATATATATATATATATATATATATATATATATATATATATATATGTAACGTTACGATGACAAATAGATGTTTATAACGCTACAGTTCTCAAATGGTCGTGTGTCCTACTACGTTTACAACACACAGGCGCTTATACCACTCTTTGCATATATATATATATATATATATATATATATATATATATATATATATATATATATAAATGAATAGGTCCTCTTAGGGATTGATGTTTCTAAGAATTATTTATTCTGTTCTTACATACGTGTATGTTTCCAGCCTGTTGCTTTCATCATAGAGCATTTAGTAATTTATTGGGGTTTTTTGCTTGGATGTTGCACAACACCATATGAATAGGGTGCCCAATGAAACTCGAACTCGCTTGTGTAGCTTCCACAGCTTAAGAAAGAAAAGGTTTGATCTATTCCTTTTCAAGTAACAAACTTATATACGAATCCATGCATATAGCAGTACGTCATAAGTGTCAGTTGGACTGCGTGGTAGCCTCGAATGTGATAAAAGATATGACGAACACTCAAAAACACCGTCTTGGTTCGTTGATACCAAAATTTATTCGTTACTAAACCTTTTAGTAGTCGTCGAGCGGAGAGAAACAGGACATGAAAAATGAGTCGACCGCTTTAGCTAAATAAAGAGAAATAAGATGTCATGAGGAAAGAAAGGGCAGGCGCAGAACTGGATATTAACTTTCTCGTTTTCTGTAGTAGTTCTCGCGCGTACTTGTTCGCGATTCTTTCTTCAAGACTTCGCAGGGAGCATGAGATCCTTTTCGGAACTCATCCAAAATGAGTGGCGCAATTTTTGACTGCCTTCGCGTCGTCGTGGCTGGTTTTCAACTCTTGTCTTTCCATCGGCGCGTCTGGTGTCCAACTGACTCTTTTCCTGCTCTCTATCCCAAGTTTCCCCGAACGGCTTTGCCATTTGAGTTTATTTCTGTCGATCCAAACTCGTCACCGACTTCCTGATACATTTTTATTTTTAACCCGGCCGTCTGCAGCTATCTTGGCCTAAACTCTCCCATTCATTTATCGCCTCTCTCTCTCTCTCTCTCTCTCTCTCTCTCTCTCTCTCTGTGTCTCTTTGCTAGCCTCGATTATCGTTTTCTTATATGTTCCTTTCCTTTCCTTTCTACTATCTTGTGGTGGACCCGTAAATCTTGCTAGGAAGCAACCTATTGCTAAAATAATCAACTGGAGCCCCTTATTATATATATATATATATATATATATATATATATATATATATATATATATATCGGTATTCTGTCCGTTTTCTCTTTTCAGGACAGAGGTGCGATTAGACAAAGAACGTAGAACGATGAATTTTTTCTTCATTTTCGAAAATATGTTCGCGAAAAAATGATTACATTTTCCTATGATCTCCTTGCAGCAGCAGCAATAACTATAGAATTTCAAAAAATGCCTTAAATACTGAGATTAATTTTGTGTTTTCAAATATTCTATAAAATATATGAATTCTTATATTCTATCAATACAAACAGGATAGTATATTAAACAGAGTTTAAATGTAATTGTTACAAATTCCAAGAAATCTATAAAATTCGTTTTGTTTTTTTTCCGGAAATTTATTTCTAAAAATTAGGGGTGCGTATTATAGAATAGTGTGTATTATACATTAGTGCGTGTGATACATGACTGATTCCGGTATATTTTTGGATACGAGATATCTTTTGTGTTTGGAATCACTGATTCTTTTACGGAAGGATATAATTCTTACTTTCTCAATAGACTTTTCTCATTCATAATTATGAAAAAAACAAAAAGACAGCATCTTCCTGACTCTCCTCTTTTTCCACCTCCTTCTCCTTCTTTTCATCATTATCATCATCAGTAGCCACAGCATCAGGAATAGCAGCAGTACTGCAACGATAAAAAAGAAAATTCAAAAAATGAGAAGTGAAGGTTGTGATATGGGAAAAAAAAAAGAAAAAGAAAAAGTAAAAAAAGAAAAAAAAAACGAAAAGAAAAGGCAAACAATACACCTAAAAGCATCAGAGACAAATTCTTCCTCACCCTGACGTCACCGATTTCTGGAACCAAAGCTCTAGTCTTCTACTCTTATTCGGTTGACATCTACATTCTTCTGACATCTAAATAAAATCTCTCTCTCACTCTCTCAATAAAAAAATAAATAATCTTAAAAACAGAAAAAAGCAAACAATTCACTCCTTCACCACAAAAAAAATCCATCATCTAAAGCCCGCCTGTGTATACCGACATTTTCTTGTGTGTGACAGTAGTTTTTATTTGTCTGCTTCTCATCGAAATCCAACAGTTGAAATGGTTCCCGGGAGAACAATGAATAAATGGGAGGTTTCTACCGTCTGGAACACCATCTTGTAGGGGAGGAGGTGATAAAGGTGAAAAAAAAAAAAGATCATATCACATCTCTTGTCTTTGCATCGATTTAAGAGTATTCGCTTCCAGTCACCAATAAGATGTTCCGGGAATGGATACGTTGAAGCCATTTTAAAACATGGCTGTCGGGTCAGTGATGTCTTCTTGCAAGGTTTTCTATCCCACCGTTGTTGCAAATTTGTTAGGGTTTGCTGGAAGTCGGAAGCAATTCAAGTCAGAATAAGAATTCTGATAGAAACCCTTCGGCTTGTTAATTTGTGGAAAAAGGATTTCTTGAGTCGAAATTGTGAATGTTATGGTAAAAAAGGAGCGAATTTCTATTTGCAGAAGGATTGAAAAAATTATTCTCCGTTAATTATAATTTTAATTTCATTCTTTCTAAAACGAAAAAAAAAAAAAATATAAAAACTAAAGAACAATGATTCGTTATTTGGGTGGTTGTTTACGTTTTATGGCATATTAACCTTCAGAGGTTATTTAATGCCAAATTATATATATATATATATATATATATGGAAGAAAATAATGGATAGTAATCCGACAATTTGTGAAGAAAAATTAACCACAAGTAATCCAAATAGAAAGTAGGGATTTATAGAGAAACAAAGTCAGTCGACACTATAGCGTTTCGGTTCTGCTGAACCATCATCAGGGCTGTGAGGGGTTTTATTAGTGATGTTAAGTGTAGATGGATGTATAAAAAGTGTAAAAATATATAAAAATTTGGAAAAGTTGTACAACAAGAAAAGTTGGCTGTTTATGACAAGAAAAATTGGCCGTTTGATCAATGAATCAGCGTTCGTTTCTTTAAAATACGTCACCTGATATTAGAAACATTGTGCATAATCCACGTTCCGTTAGTTCATCGAGAGATTTCGAACCATTCCTCGTTTTCAACGAAATTCAAATAAAAAAGATTTATATGATTTGAATGATGATGGTTCAGCAGAACCGAAACGCTGTAGTGTCGACTGACTTTGTATCTCTATAAATCCCTACTTTCTATTTGGATTACTTGTTGTCAATATATATATATATATATATATATATATATATATATATATATATATATATATATATATATATATATAACTTAAGATTCCTAAACGAATACTTTATTGATTTCCGATGAGCAGGTTTGGTTTTATGGCACATCAACTATTGTTGGTCATTAATGCCAAATCTATTTTATACATATAAAGAGTTCTATTTCAAAAAATTCTGTTTAGTAAAAGTATAGTTTTTTTTTACACTCAGTTAAATGTAAAAAACAGTTCTATTTCAAACAATTCAGTTGAGCATACAAAACCTGTCGTATCTTAACTAATTCAGTCAAGCTTGAGAACACAGTATAGTTCTATTCGACCCCTAGATAGGGCCGTATCAGGTGCTACCACACTAGGCCAGAATGAACCGGGAAGCAATGTCAATGAAGGAGTACTCCACATTCCCGAAAGCTCCATCAGATTGTTTAGTGCTATATCCAGGAGAAACGTTGTGGAGGGTCTTACTCATCAACAGAGATGATTTCGGTGTATTCTATACCGACAGGAAAAAAAAACAATGAAAAAATAACGAGCCTTATAGTAGTTAAGACAAAAATTATCTAACGTTTAAATTTCTGATATAAGGAATTGTCATTGTTAATAATATCAAGTGTGTTGAAAATCTATCAAGATTGAAGTTATATTTAACAAGACAGAAATGAATAAAACGTGAATTATTTCCTGTGGTAGTTTGGATACACCGAGTTTATCTATGGTTGAGAGGTAAGACCCTCCTTAAAAAAAGTGTCCTGGATGTGACATTAACCTGCATCTGGCAGTAGGGCTCCAATTCTAGAGCTCTGAGGGGTGTGAAATAACCCTCCATCGCCATTATTTCCAACTCCTTTCTGTCCCGGAGTGGTAACCATTTAGGATCTAATCTATGCGTCAAATCGATGTGTGTGAAAATTATTCATATTAGATGGGAATATTTGAAATCCTACAACCGTCGACAAAGAAAATATAACCTTAAAAATGCAAATAAAACATACAATGTATGCGCTTCCTAAATCTTTAGGTACAAAATCACCCCAGATGCGATGATATGTCCTAAAAATCAGTCGATGAATCAATCGAAATGGGATTCGGTTTCAAAAAGTATCGAGATTGAAGCTGTATTCACCAAGACAGAAATGGATAATGAATGGAACGTTAATTTTATTCAAAATACGATGTAAACTTCAAATTAAATTAAATGAAAAATTATCGAGATCATTTACAGAAATAGAAATGAACTATTTATGATAAATTAATTTTCTTGAAAATACGAGATTTGTTTTAAAACTGAATCCGTATTTACCAAGATAAAACGGAGCCAGGAATAAAAGGTTAATTTTCTTTAAAAGATGAGGTGTGATCTTAAAGTATTGATACTGATGTATTTCTCAACATAAAAATGGGCAACGCATGAAACACTAATTTTCTTTAACATACGACTTATGTTCAAATATTATCGAGACTGAAGCCGTATTGTACTAATTTACTAAGCCTTTTTTTTTTGCTTAGATGTGGCAGAAGGCCATATGAATGGGGCACCCAATGAGAATCGACTGAAGCCGTATTGTAGAAATTTTCTGCTTGCCCCAGTGAAACTTGTTATGAAAGTGGGGTAATTAAGAAATTCATCTGTTCTGCTGGTCGTGTCAAATTCTTTTGAGATGATGGGGTAGGGGGTGAATTTGAATATGATCGTCGAAAGGATATGGAAAGTGATCCTCTCATTTATTGATCAACTTCTCCCGCTGGCTATCCTTGCTTTGTAGGGTTGAGTTTGTTGCTCGGCGCCTGAGGCGCGCTGTTAGGGAGATGTCGATGGAACCAAGCATTTTTTGGTATAATCATGCATGAATCTAGGTTTGTGCGTGCCAGCTTACTATAAAAATACCTTGTGTCATAGATCCACCTAATGGGAAATCGGCTAAATCCCTCCTCAAAACCCACCAGATGGTGGCAGAGGGTAATGTTACTTTTAGAAGGAAGAATATTAAATCCTGTAAGCAAAGTGAATGGTTTTTGTTGCAACTTTTTAAAGCTTAGCTCCGGCAGTAGTTCAACATTCACTTTCCCTACAATCGTCGAGTTGAAATCTAAGACTATTCAACGAGATAGAAATTAACAGCGAACGGAACGTTAATTTTTTCCTAAATAGTCTTTTTCGTTTTCCGACGTGTTTTTGTTTACTTGCTGTACATATATGTTGTAAAGGGAGCCATCATGTCCTCAGATCCATCCAAATCGTCTAGAACCATGTCGAAGGATTATGGCGCGTAATTTACAAAGCTTTTCGCTTAGATGTGGCACGTGGGAGTATGAATGAGGCCACTAATGAGACTCGAACTCTCTTGTGAAGGTCTCTTAGTCTAGCTTGCTACCCATTACACCATCTGAAAAAAATCCTGCTGATTATGGCGGTTGATTTACAATGCTATTTGCTTTGATGTGGCACAAATCTGTATGAATAGGGCACTCAGTGAGACTCGAACTCGCTCCTAAAGTTTTGTTAGTCTAGTTTGCAACCCATTACATCACCCGAAAAACACCTACTGATTATGGTGGTTAATTTACAATGCTTTTTACTTTGATAGAGAACTTTCTGTTACTTCGGCATATTTGGCTCCTCAGTCTCGCTGACCCCTCTCGACTAAAGCATAATTCCTTCCGATCCTTCCGGACTCAAGACAACCACTAATTTTACTAACTGGCCCCATAATTACTATCAAAAATTACTAGGTCAAGGGGTATGCATAGGTAGGGCATTGACTGACATTGAGAAGTTATCAACCACATTGAAGTCTAGTCTATCTAATTAAAAACTAAATAAAAAAACAAAAACAAAAACAAAACGGTATTCCTTCCAAGCTGTAACCCTGTCAGTAGTACTGTTTAGCTGCACCACAAAAACTAAGTACTTTTAGTTTTGAAGAAATTCTGAAGCAGCACCGAACAAACAGTAACTGTACAGCCACTTAAAAAGAGTTTCAGAAGTGTTGTTTGGTATTTAATGGCATATTAACTTTCTCGGGTTATTTAATGCCAAATACATCCATTTAAAAGGACAGTAGTGGTACTTTTAAACTATAGATGGGAGGGGTCTCATACCTTTCCCAAGGGTATTTGTTTGAAAGTGAACTTTATAGCACAACTGGAATTCGAACATGCGGAGTATGATTCCGTAATCCTGCGCATTAACCATTACACCACAGTGTTTGTTTCTTTGTTTTAATATCTATGTTCCTTTCTTCTTTCTTTCTTTCAACCCCTCTCTCTTTCTCTCTCTCTCTCTCTCTCTCTCTCTCTCTATATATATATATATATATATATATATATGTATATATATCCCTTTCTTTCTTTCTGTCTTTCTTTCTTTCTTTCTTTCTTTCTTTCTTTCTTTCTTTCTAAGTCTTGTAATACGTATCTTTCTTTCTTTCATTCTTTCTTTCTTTTTGTCTAAGTCTTGTAATACGTATCTTTCTTTTTTTCTTTTTTTCTTTTCTTCTTTCTTTCTTTCTTTCTTTCTTTCTTTCTTTTCCAATCAATTCTTATCCATCATTCCTTTCCCATTACAAGAACCGCTTTTCTACAAATGATACAATTTTACCAACAGCCGCATTTTCTCTTCGATTTCTTTTATATTATTTTGTAAAAAGCAAGTCTACCTTAAATCTACACTAAAATGAAAATAAAAATAAAAAACCTCCATCCAACGACTAATCCATATTTTCAAATCACTTACCTTAATGGTCGTCTGAAAATTTTTGCTATCCTTTAAAAGCGGAAAAGAGCCAAAACGGATCTTGCGATATAATGTTTTTTTGCTTTCCTTTTTTTAATTCTTTTATTCTTTCTGGCTTCTACTATGACATACCCACCCCTTACACAACCAAAGGAAAATGAAAAAGAAAGAAAAAAAAAAGAAATGGTAATAAGGGGGGTATTTTTTTTTTTTTTTGTCTAAATGAGAAAATTAAAAAAAAAATCTTATCTCTTAGATTCAGTCAAGCATCCAAATATCGCTCGTTTGTCGAACGTCTGTCTCGACATAATTATTTAGAAAGGAAGAAAATTAGAAAAAAAAAGTCCCCACTCCCCACAAAAAGCCAAAAAAAAAAACCCTCCTCCATCAAAAAAAAAAAAAAAAGAAAGAAAGAAAAAAGAAAAAGAAACTGTAATTTTCAGGAGGAGAGATTTGAGTGTATGTACAGTCGACCGATCTGTAAAGTGAAAGACTTGTCATGTTTGAATCAGAAATAAATCTCAGTACAATGAACGCAATTCCCTAACATTTTGGCTTAAAAAGACAGGTTAATATGCCGTTAAAATCAATTAAATGTTCCTTTTTGGTGGAAAATTAGTTTAATTTAGACCACTTAACGGGGACAAAAATAAATTGATAAAACGATTCGGAGAGGGAGTAGATCTGTGAGTCTCAGCTAAATATGCATAGAGTTAAACTTGCACGACTGCGATATTGTAGGAAATGAGTTTGGACTGTGATTGTGCTGTTTACCCCTGGGAAAGATCCGAACCCCGTAATACTCCCAGCTATGGTTTGAATAGCATCACACCAGATGGCTTTGGCATTAAATAACCCATTAAGATTGATATGCCATTAAACGAATAAACAGAAACCGAAATAGATCATCTTGAAAACTATTGGTATTAGATAAGAATACTTGAAATCATATAACTGCGTGCAAACACATTTTTATTCAACAGAAATAATTAACTGAAACAATATAATTGTTTATAATTTCTTCGTATTAGATAAGAATACTTGAAACCATATAAGTAAATAAAGTTGGTGACCTTAGTCGAGGGTGACCCGAAGGATCCCTTTTCAATAGCTACTACACCAAGGTGTAGGTGAGGGCTCTACTTCTTCCCCTGGATTGCTCCACTTTATTCTTACCTTATCATGCTGAGTGTTAAGCAACGCGGCATTAAGTACCATTTTTTGAGTCTTTGGTATGAATCAACCTGGGATTGAACCCCGGTCTCCCGGGTCATTGGCGAACACTCTTTCGGCCAATGGTCTGGTATGAAACCATGTAACTGTGTGCAAACAATTTGTTATTTGATAGAAATGATTAATTGAAACCATATAATTGCTTATAATTTCTTAGTATTTGATAGGAATACTTGAAATCATATATCTGTGTGCAAACAATTTATTATTAGATAGAAATAATTGATTAAAACAATATAATTATAAGTAATTGATTATGTGCCAATACCCCCTCGGCCCCCGGAACACATCAACTTCTTCACCATTTCACTTCTTGGCCGGTAAGAACTAATGGTTCCGATAGGGGTATCGCACATTTCTTCATGGCTACAGAAATAAAATCAATGGAGTGGGAGAAAAAGAACAAACGAACAATATGTTTGGGTTAACTCAAGTGCAAGAAGGTTAAGCTGTGACACTCTGCATTCCTGGTGCCTCTATAGACTAACGCTTGCGTGTATTTCTAGCGAAATGTTTTTTGTTTGGTTTCGCGCCAAAACAGATAAAGGGATCGTCTGCTTGGCGGACTATCTACATAGTGTCACAATTATATTAGATAATAATACTTGAAACCATATTACAGTGTGCAAACAATTTATTTTATCGAAATAATTAATTAAAACCATATAATTACGTATAATTTATTATATTAGATAGGAATACTTGAAATAATAGATCAGAGTGCAAATTTTTTCAGTCAACTCTTAATAAAATAAAACGTGAAAAGAATTAAACCATTTTATACTGAAATCTGTAACCCATTCAGCTGGGTTTGTTAGATAGGCCAATTGCATCTCTGTTGGGAGATGAGACCAACTATCCAACGAGTGTCTTCAATATAACGCTAAACTATGTGATGGTCAGATCCCAATTCAGTAGCTTTGCAGAATGTTAGGTACCCTTTAATTGCTATTACTTCCAAGTCCACTCAGACCCGGAGTAGTAGTACCTGTTAGGGTAATATGTTTGGGTTAAATATAAATATGTAATCAATTTGTAAACTTAAAACCATTAAACTGTGTGCAAACAAATTACTGATGTTGAATTGTTAGTATTGCGTTGGTTGGGACCATTTATCTGTGTGCAAATAAAACTACTAGGGTTGTATAGCAATGCTTAAAACCATTAAACTACACACTGACACGTGTAAAATTGTTACTTAAGAAGTGTTCATTTAAAAATTATATATATATATATATATATATATATATATATGATAGAAATATGTGGAAAGTTGGATAAATCTATCTTTTCAACACACACACCCACCCACACACAAACACACACACACACACACACACACACACACACACACACACACACACATATATATATATATATATATATATATATATATGGACCCCCACATATGGCCGGGCAAAAGCAGGACGACCAGCTCGAACATACATACAGCAGCTATGTGAGGATACGGGATGTAGCCCTGAAAACCTGCCAGAGGCGATGAAGGATAGGGAGAAGTGGTGAGAGAGGGTCAGAGATACCCGTGCCTGCGGAACGACGTGATGATATATATATATATATATATATATATATATATATATATATATATATATATATGTGTGTGTGTTAAGGCAAGTTTTATTAAAGGCAATGGAACATTGCTTATCATGTTTAAATGTAATTTTTCAAGTCTTGTCATTTTTCTTGTGTCCGGATCAAGGTAGTAAAACAACCTGTTGAAAAATTCTTTATCGCCCTCATAAACCTCAAAATCACTGTCAAGCATGTTGTGTAGGCTTTGAATGCATACCCTGTTGAGAGGTAAGACTCCGCCCCCACCCAAAAGGGCTGTCCTTGTTATGAAACTAAATTGAATGTGGTGGTGATGCTCCTGTCCTTGATATTTGGTGAATATGGAGTACTCCTTCATTGACATTACTCCCAGATCGACTTTTCCCGGAGCAGTAGAACCTGTTAGAATCTTATCTATGGGTCCAATATATCAGTTTAAAAATCATTTGTATTTGATACGAGTACTAGAAACCATATAATTGTAGAAATATTAGTATCAAATTCCCGCATTATATAACACATAACAGGTTGATATGGCATTAAACAAATTAACCAAACTAAACGATATCCAATTGTTTTAGCAGGAATTGTCGTACATACAGTTAAAAATTGTTTATCATACGAATCTTGATATGAAAATTTCAATGCAAAATATGAGGCCTCAACTGAAGAAGCGTTAGGCAAATATAAACTAACATCATCAAAAATCTAAGCTAAAGATATTTACGAAGAGATGTTTTGTCTGGTATAAGGCCATTGGGAATAAGTGGAGAGATTCTTAAAGATGGCTTTGGGCTGAACTTCCCCAAGAAGATACGTCTTATAAAAAAACACCTTTCGAAATGCTAGTTTTTTTCTTTTATTTTAGTTTTTATGTTGAGAAAATGTGTTCAATGGCCAAATATCTAAATCACCAAGAAATGAGCTCATATATATGCGTATTTAATACATGAACGTTTTCAATAACCGAATATATAATACATTTTAATGTTCAATACCCACCAGGCTAAACCACTGACCAAATTTATCCATATATGTACGTTTTCAATAACTAATTATCTAAACTTCTTATCGAATATGCACATAGATATATGTGTTTAATAACTATCTAACGTATGTACATATTTAATGTCCAACTAGTTAAACAGCCAACCAAACATGTCCACATATACACGCGTTCAATACTTAAATATCTCAACAACCAACCAAATCTGCTCATAATTGTTTGATTGCCATCTCATATATGACCGTGTTCAATACTCAGTTAGACAATCAAGGAAATATGTTCACGTTAGTTTGTTTTCAATACCCACCAATATATGTATGTGTTCAATATCCAAATACCTAATATATGTATATGTTCAGTGCCCAACTATTCAAATCAACAATCAAAAATGCCCATGTATGTTAGCGTTCTATAATCTACAATCAATACGTGTTCAGTACCCAAATAGTTCCACCAACAACCAAATCCAGCTATCTGATATGCATACATGTTCAGTGCCCAACTATTCAAATCAACAATCAAATATGCCCATATATGTTAGCGTTCTATGATCTACAATCAAGACATGTTCAGTACCCAAATACTTCCACCAACAACCAAATCCAGCAATTTGATATGCATACATGTTCAGTGACCAACTATTCAAATCAACAATCAAATATGCCCATGTATGTTTGCGTTCTATAATCCACAATCAATACATGTTCAGTACCCAAATACTTCCACCAACAACCAAACCTGGTCATAATTGTATGCATTTAATACCCATCTATCTGATATATGTTCATGTTCAATATCTATCCAAACAAACAATCAAATACGGTAATGTAAGCTCGTGTTCTACACCCAACTATATAATATGCGTACGTGTTCACTACCTAACTGTCTCATACATGTACCTGTTCAATATTCAACAATCCAACCTTTCAACCTAATATGCTCATATATGTACGCCAATGTGGACATTGCATGTTGAGCGTCATTTATCGTGGTTTGTTCAGTAGGGAGCGAAAAAATCAAACTGAAACGAAAAGCAGAACCCGTCTTGCGTGATGAATGACATGTCAGATTGTGATCTCTATCAGAGTGGTGAGATTTGGCGGGAAAGCCCATACTATTAAAACCAGCTTCATCTTTTTCCTTTCTTTCTTTCTTTCTGTCTTTCTTTCTTGTACTGCTGGCTATTTTCTCTTTTCTATATACCCTGAATTTCTTTCTTTCTTTCTTTCTTTCTTTCTTTCTTACAAATGCCTTGGGTTTATTTTCCCTCTCCATTTTTTCTCTCAATTTTCTTTAATTATCTCAACTGTTCCTTTCGTTCAGCGTCATTTGGTAACTTATTGTCCATCCTTGTCTCTTCTTCACTTATTCATTGGACTTTTTTCTTTATTCTTTCGTTCATCTTCATTTTTTTTATTTATGTGTATATTTTATTATTTTCTATTACTCTATTTTTGCTTTCACACACGTGTTCTGTAACCATCTTTAATGACAATTTTACTTCTTTGTTCATCGTTCTCTTGTTATTTCTTTTTTCTCAATTTTATTCTCCTATTTATTTTCTTTCTTTCGTATTCCTACATTGCATTCTTTAGTTTTTCCTTCTGTTTCGTTTTGTATTTAATTCTAGTTCTTTTTTTCGTTCTTTTTTCTTTATTTGTTCACAATCTCTCTTTCTTTCTTATTTTCTTATTTATTTTTCTCTCTTTTTTTCTTGCTCTTTCTCGTCATTTATTTCTTCGTTATTTCATTCTATTATTTGTTTATTTCATTCCTTTTTTCCTTTTTATAGCTCCATTTACTTTCTCTTTTCTATAATATTTTCGAGATGTCTTCTCTTCAATATCAATCACACACTTTCTTTCTTTCTTTCTTTCTTTCTTTCTTTCTTTCTTTCTTTCTTTCTTTCTTTCTTTCTTACTTATTCTGTTTACCTGTCTCTATTTCTTTCACGTCTTTCTTTCTTTCTTTCTTTCTTTCTTTCTTTCTTTCTTATTCTGTTTACCTGTCTCTATTTCTTTCATGTCTTTCTTTCTTTCTTTCTTTCTTTCTTTCTTTCTTTCTTTCTTTCTTTCTTATTCTGTTTACCTGTCTCTATTTCTTTCACGTCTTTCTTTCTTTCTTTCTTTCTTTCTTTCTTTCTTTCTTTCTTATTCTGTTTACCTGTCCTCTATTTCTTTCACGTCTTTCTTTCTTTCTTTCTTTCTTTCTTTCTTTCTTTCTTATTCTGTTTACCTGTCCTCTATTTCTTTCACGTCTTTCTTTCTTTCTTTCTTTCTTTGTATATTTCATACATTTTCCTATTGTTCCCTATTCAAGATGTTTTGCCTATTTCCTTTTCTTTTCGAATTTATATTTCAATTCTTTAATTTTTATTTTCTTTCACTTTTTCATCCTTTTCCCTCTTTCCCCTCTTTCTTTTCTCGTGTATTTTGTGAGGATTTTTTTTTATTCCAAACTTTTCTTATCAGTTGTTGGAAGCCTGACACAATTCTAAAAGTGGTTGGGTCATTGTCAGATGAACCACATTTTTCCCATCTGAACCACATCAGCCGAGACGTCAACCGTTGATTGACATTTATTTCCTTTGTTTCCTTCGAGGATTCTTAAAAGGGGTGAAATATAACTAAACCCATTCATGCGATTTCTTCTATTTTCCTTTTAAAATCTCACTATTTTGTCATTCTCTTTCTCTCTTTCTCTCTCTCTCTCTATTCTTCTCTCCCCCTCCCTCCACCTCTCTCTCTCTCTCTCTCACGTGATGTATATACATATATGTATAGTTTTTCTTTTTAATCGTATCTATTTAGTCATTCTGCTTATTTCTCTCCCTGTTATCTCTCTCTCTTTATATATATATATATATATATATATATATATATATATATATATATGATGAGTGCTAAAACGTTCTTAGCCCAACTAAAAAGAGATTGACCTTGAACCATAAAACCTTTCTAATGTCTATTCTATATATAACATGAAGTCATAGCAGACGAAAAATAAGTACACTTCGTATATCGTAGTTTTAGCAGGACATTACATTCTATTAAGCAGAAAAACTTGTTAGTTGTGCGCTTAATTATGACCATTACTATCTATCTATCTATCTATCTATATATATATATATATATATATATATATATATATATATCCGACAATCCATCAGTTACATACAGTCTGGCAACTTACTAAACGAAACCATCTTCAACAAAGCTAAAACACATAATGTAACAGTGTGGTTTTACAGACAACTAGACATATACCCTTAGTAGATAAAAAAAAAATTATTTTCTTC
>OY757914.1:27626366-27658866 GCA_963585895.1 Sepioteuthis lessoniana
ATGCTAAACTGAACTGTTTTCAATAGAACAGATTATTTACATAAAAATGGATTTGGCGTTAAATAACCTACAAAGGTTGATATGCCATAAAACCAAACAAACCAAACCAACCAATCTTCATATATTCTATAGAAGAATAATCCACACCCACAGTCTTCAGACGCTGACTCGATATCACACACACACACACACACACACACACATATATATATATATATATATAATCATGATGGAAATATGTGGAAAGTTGGATAAATTAAACACTTAACCCACATTTAGATGTGTGATATTTATTTCGGCTTTATTTCATCTCGAACTTCACTAGACTGAGACTGCTTTCTGAGCTTTTCTATTTAAAAGCAGGTGAGGAATGATAAGATGGTGGAAGTGGGTATAGTTGTAGCAGTAAAGCAGGAAGGGATTTAAAGTCAAATGTATCAGGTTTCATTTTTTTTAAAAATTGTTTTGAAAGTGGAGATAAATTTTAGGGAGCTGATAAAAAAAAAGTGGGATGGGTTTGGGTGAAAAAGGGTTTTGTTATATCTTGTACTTGTAAAGATATTGATTATAAAGTGATGTTGCAGGAAATTGTCTATATTGTGGTGTCTCGGTTGTAATTGGTGAGGGAGGGCTAAAAAGTAAAGTGATTAGGAAAGGAAAGGATTCTCAAAAGAATGGTGGCACAGAGTGAAAAAATGTTGTTTTTTAATTTTTTTTTATCCGTTTCTATTTTCATTCTGTTTTCGTTTAGTATAATGTTCACCGTGTATAGTGAGATTTGGTAAAAACCTGGATGTTGTTTTATATGGTTTGTTTGGAAATGACCGCAGATACTAGTAGTCTTCGGGGGTGGGTGCCGTGTATGGGTGTAACTAGGGTGGGTTGGGAAAATTGAATGTATGTTTAAATTCTAACATGTTGGAGAAAATGACGATCGAAATGTCCTTTCTCCTACAGGTTAGAGCTCAAAGACACATTCGATTTTTCCCAAGCCACACTAATCAAACTCATACACTGTAAAAAGCCCCGAAGATAACTACTGCTGTCATCTCCATAATAATATAACAATATAAAACAATGTCAAGGTTTTTAGCAAATCTCACATACTAAATGAAAACAAAATCAAACATACTAAATGAAAACAATATACTAATGAAAACAAAATCAAAATAGAAAACGGACAGAGAAAAAAACAAAACATTATTTCACTCTGAGGCGACATATTTAGAGACTACATTCCTTTCCTTATCACTTTACCTCTTAGCCCTTCCTCATCCCAATTACAACCTTGACACCACAATATGGATGATTTTCTGCAACATCACATGATCGTCAATATTGTTCCATTAAAGAGCATATGCCAAAACCCCTTTCACCCAAACCTTTCCCAAACTTTTTCTTATTAGCTCCCAAAAATCTATCTTCACTTCCCCACCCCCAAAGTAATGAAACCTGATACCTTTTACTTTAAATCGCTCCTAGCTTTTCTGCTACAACTATACACCCTCCACTATATTATTTCTCCTCAAAGCTTTTAAATTGAAAAACCCAGGAAACGGTCTCTGTCTGGAGAAGTTCGAGATGATATAAAGCCGAACGAAATATCATCTATCTAAATTTGAGTTAAGTGTTTGATTTATCCAACTTACCACATATTTTTATCATACAGTCTGATTTATTACAATATATCATTTCAATATATATATATATTTAGAGAGAGAGAGAGAGAGAGATAGAGAGAGCTATATATATATATATATATATACATATTTCTGTAATATATTTAATATAAAAGGCGGTTACTTCTCAGTTCATTTAACTTCTTTATTTTTTAAGAAAACACATATGCTAATTTTTATTTTCTTATAAAGATAAATATAAAGAGAATTTAATTCGTCAAAAAAATTTTGTGGACCGATTCTTCATCTCGTAGAAAACCTGTCCTGTACTGTCAAATGAAAAATGTATAAAACTAAATTTGTTTTATTTGGAAATCTTTAAATGGCTTTTTTGATTAGAATTAACTATAGAAACTATTGTGCCCTGAAAATGATATTTTCTGAAAAATTATTTGTTGAAGGTTTTTCATTTCTGCCATAATAAGACATTAATTTTTCTCATTTTTATCTCTCCCGACAGAGTTATATATATATATATATATATATATATATATATATATAAATTTCGTTGTATTGTGTATACCTTTATAAGATCGCAATTTATTGCCACAAAAATGTTAAGTATTTTTTCATTCAAACTCTGTTCATTTAGCCACAAGACGAAACTATTCTGATATATATCTTTCAAAACTGAATAAAGATATTTGAACTAAAAGCTAAGATATTAGAGAACCCATTTCTAACTATATTAATATATCTGTTTCAATATTTCTGCGGTGTGGTGCTGTTCTTTATCTTATTTTTTACTCATTGCAGACTGTTATATTCATCTTGGTTGTGATATTTATAACGATTTGGCCACTGTACTCCTCGGGCTTATTCAGGACATACTCGGTAAACTTCTGAACTTATCCCTTTTTTAAATTATGTGAGGCTTTCTGCATCTTTGCTCTTTTTGCTGCAATAGGAACCCAGATTAAGGATTGAACTCACAATCTCCGGGTGTTAGTCGTCTAAGAAATTTCTCTTGATGTTTTAACGCTCCCAGCCATGTATCCTGGTGAGCTATATGTTATTATATGTGATATTATCCCTTCTAAGTAAAGTAAAGTTGGTGACCGTAATCGAGGGTGACCAGAAGGCTCCCTTTTCAATAGCTACTACACCAAGGTCTAGGGGAGGGTGCTAATCCTTTCCCTGGATTGCTCCACTTTACCCTTGATACGTGCCTTATATTGCTGAGTGTTAAATAGAGAGGTTTCAAGTACCATTTTAAAAGTTTTTGGTATGACGTGACCTGGGATTGAACCCAGGTCTCCCGGACCATTGGCGAACACTTTACCCACTAGGCCAATGAGCCGGTAAATAATCCCGCTAAAACTTATTGAAAAATATCTTACTATATATATATATATATATTGAGAGAGAGAGAGAGAGAGAGAGAGAGAGAGAGAGAGAGACTGATAGAAAGAAAAAATCCAAAGACAAAATATATACAAATCTTTAATTCGAGCGATTGGTATTTGTGCCTCTAATAATAAATAGAAAACCCTGGGGGCCTGAATTTCGGGCAGTGGTTGTAAAGGACTATGGTTGGTTGTGAGTAACAACGAAATCCTAGCTCTGATAGTTGCCGACCAGTGCCCAAGCTGAAAATAGAAATCTGCAAGATAGATAATAATAAAAGAGAGTCAGTTAGAGACGAGCCGCGGGGATATTAAGACAGGTCGAAAATTTCGGCACCCATGTTGGGTGAGCTCCGAGCAGGAGTCTTACCCCTGCTGCGGAGCTGTGTAGAAAAAAATCCCATGCAGGCACGCACGAAAATTACAACAGAAAATGAGAAAAATAATATCAAGGTCTGTGTCTGCCTCTCTCGTGCTGTGACGGTTTATTTTCATCTGTATATTAAAAGTAACTGACTCATTTCATACTCTGCCTCTCTTTTGTCGGCGACCACCAGGAAAGGATGGTAGCAAATAAACTTCGTATCAAATGAACCACGGTGAGATTACCATAGGGGTCCTACTGAAACTTAAGGGGTAATGATACCCTCATAGATCCTTTATTACCGCAGTGTTACATGGGGCGCCGCAAAGGTTATTAAGATGCCGTGGTGGTACAAGATTCCTTATTTCCAATGCTGCACTTTCATATCTTATCGTAAATTGGAGCGAACAATTTGACCTTTTAAGCTTCAAATAAATCTCCACAGGTGTAAGTG
Source organism: Sepioteuthis lessoniana (assembly GCA_963585895.1). NCBI lineage: Eukaryota > Metazoa > Mollusca > Cephalopoda > Myopsida > Loliginidae > Sepioteuthis > Sepioteuthis lessoniana. Next base: position 27,630,210 of record OY757914.1, read on the forward strand.
TCGGCATACACAGCAGGGATTGGATCCTAACCATTACCAATGTTCATATAATTCTGTGGTAAAGGTTTGCATTTTAGTCCTGATCGAAGTTTTGTAGATCTTGTTCAGGGTTGAAAAGTCGACTTGTATGAAAAAAATTGCAGTATGTGGATAATTTCTTAATTTTTGATAAATTTTACATTCCCTATAAAATGTTGGAACCTGTTATTTCACTGCCCACAAAGCAATTAAAAACCATTTTGAATTTTCAGCTATATTTTTTCAATACAGAAGTCCAGGGTTCTATGATTTAAAAAATGACCTCATTATGTATGAAAAGGGCATTTTTAAACAGTCATTCTAAAAATAATATTGAAAATTAAGTGTTATGACATATGATATTTGACGGAACGTCAGTTCAATTTCTTTAACTTTGAATATCCATTTACCTGCATGTGCTTGTGTGTGTGTATGTATATATATAATTGTATATATGTATATATTTTCAAGTGTATATATACATATATTCTATTGGTTTATAGTTATCACTAGCCCGGTTGTTGAGTTAATGGTTGGCCAAATTTTGCGGTATTATTAAGTAGTGGTCAATATCAACGATAGAGCTTTTATACATATAGCAATATATATATATATATATATATATATATATAAATATATGGAGGTGTCTGTGACCCAGGGTTTCATGCTTTATTCATTCATTAGACATCAAATGAATGCGTAAGCATGATACCCTGGGTCACAAACACCACCAAGTAATATACATACATACACACATATATATATATATATATATATATATAGTTTGTTTTTTTCAGTTTGATTGCATATCAAACCTTGATGGTTATTTAATGCCTAAACCTTTTTATACATGGTTTTTAATTGAATAGTTTGCCTGTAACGAGGTAAACCCTTTTTTAACCTCCGCTCAATATGTTTATCTATTGGAATCGAATGCCAGTAATTCAGCTTAATAACATTTTTTTGCAGTCATTTAAATATTATTTGGATAGTCTCTACCCGTCCGCCAACTTCCAAGTTCTCCAGGCCTTTTAATAATCCTTTAATTATTGTGCCTAACGTACCAATCAGAATTGGCACAATCGTTACTTTCATGTTCCACAGCTTTTTCAATTCTCTAGCAAGGTCGAGGTACTTATCCTTCTTTTTACTTTCCTTCAGATTTATTCTGTGGTCTGACAGGACAGAAAAGTCGACAATTTCGCAGATTCTCTTTTTTTTTTTTTTGTTGATTATTATGAGGTCTGGTCTTCTGGCCGGGATTTGGTGATCCGTTTGTATTTTAAAGTCCCATAGGAGTTTATGCGAGTCATTTTCTAGGACAGGTGCTGGGTTGTGAATTTACCATTTGTTTGTATGGTCGAATTGAAATTTCCTGCACATTTCCCATTATTATTATTATTATTATTTTACACCTTTAGAAAGTTTTTTCACAGCAGTGTTAGCTGATGGTTTTCCACTGGAATCTGAGTGACCGCAAATCTCCTCAAGTTTACAAGACGTTTTTTCAGTAATCTGGGTGATCTTTATAATGTCGTAGTCTGAATGGTCTTCGCTCGTTTACTTATTTCCAAGTCCTCCACCACCTTTACTAATCCTTAGCTTACTGTGCCTAGCGCACTGGTTACAACGGGTATCACCATCACTTTCATGTTCCTTAGTTTTTTTTTCAGTTCTCTAGCAAGGTCTAGATATGTATATCTCAGTTTAGTCTCTTTCAGTTTTTATCTGTGGTTTGCCGGGATCACAAAGACCATATTCGACAGGATCACTTTTTTTTGTTGACTAAAACCTGGTCTGGTTGTCTGGCTAAGATTAGGTGATCCGTCTGTAACTTAAAATCTTACAGGAGTTTGTGCCTTTCTTTCTTCAGAACAGATTCTGAGTTGTACATATACCACTTGTTCATATGATCAAATTTCATTACCTTGCTCAATTCCCAGTGGATCATCTTCTTATAGTTTTTGTGCTAATTTTCTGCATTCAGCTTTTATGCAATTAACTGTTACGTTTCTATCACCACAGAACCTACATTTGTTATTTTGATGCGTCTTAATATTCTTGCTTTGATATAATTCGTCCTTAGGGCATTGTTTTGTGTTTCTATTAGAAGAGATTCAGTCTCTTTCTTAAGACTTCCCTTTCGTAACTATGTCCTAGTTTTCTTAAGGAGATTTTACTTGTTCGTCACTTGAAAAGTCAATACAGTTGTTATTCTTCCCGTTTTGTTTTCTGGTTATTCGTGTTCTGTTGATCATAGTGTTGTCTGTATTAATTCAGGTAGCTGTAACCAGTCTTTCTCGGATCTTTTTTTTTTAATCATCGAGTCGTCATATATGTTGCTTCGACGCTACCTTCAGTGCTGGTATTTGCAAGTTTTTCTGATCTCCGTGCATTCTGCTCCCCTTTTTTCTTTTTATTTTTTTTTTGATTTGGTAATTCTATTCCGCCCGCTAGGTGTCGTTTTCCTCTTCTCATAATTGGCATGGTGCAATTTTCTATGCTACATTCCATTCCTATGGCCGGACTGTATACTCTCAATGTCTGTACACTGGTTTCTATATATTTTTTTTCATTTTTGGCAAACAGTTTGATGTCATCCATGTACATTAGGTGATTGATCTTTACTTGCAACTTAGTAAGTTTATAGATCCCTTATGCATTTCTTATGTGATTGAGTGGCATCATCGCTATTACAAATAGTAATGGTGATAGCGCATCTCCCTGGAAGATACCACTCAAGATTTTCACCTCAGTTAAGCCTTTTTCTCCTACTATCAATTCCACACAGAAGTTTTCGATGTTTTTCTCCATAGAATTTATGACTTCATTATTAGTTACTCCTTTGAGAGTTTTTTACACCAAGGTTACATGGTGGTTTCTCACTTGAGTTTGAGTGTCAGCAAGTCTCTTCAATAGTCCAGGACTCTTCTTAATATTCTGGCTGATCTAATTCTGTAGTCTAGATGGTCTATACTTGTCTTCCGATTTTCAAGCGTTTTGGTCCCTTTAACAATCATTTGTGGTTTTTCACAAGTGCTCCAGCCACAAGTGGTACCACCATCACTTTCATGTTCCATAGCTTTTTAGTTATCTCGCAAAATCTATGTATTTATCTTCCTTTTCACTTCCTTTGATTTTTAAACTCTCGTCTGCCGGGATGTCAAGGTTCACTCTTCGGCAGATTTTATTTTTGCTGTCAACCACTAGGGCTTGTCGTTTGGCCGATATTACATAATCCATTTCTATCTCTAAATCCCCCAAAAGTTTGTACCTCTTATTCTCTAGGACGGATTCTGAATTGCGCAAATACCACTTGTTCCTATGGTCATATTTCAATCAATTGAACAATTCCCAGTAGATCCCCTTGCTCATCCAGTCGTGTCTTGTCTAATACTTATTTCGCGCTAATTTACTGCATTCGTTTATTATATGATTGCGTTAGCTGATGGTCTTCCACAGGAGGCTGAGTGACATCAAGTCTACTCAAGTCTCCGGTACAAATCTCGGTATTCTGGCTGATTTTAACAATGTTTCCAACACCGATTCTTTCAGAGCCATTTCGAAGACTTTGTCGATCGTTCCAAGCTCGCTAGTTACAACTGGTGTCACCATCACCTTCATGTTCTACAGCTGTTTTAGTTTTCTGACAAGGTCTAAGTATCTAACATCTCTTTTCGCTTTTTTTAAAACAGATTCACTCTTTAGTCTGTTTGAAAACGCAAAATCCACTCCACAGCAAAATCCAATCGACGTCTAGTTCTCTTTTCAACTTTCTTCTTCTTCTTCTTCTTCTTCTTCTTCTTCTTCTTCTTCTAATTATTATTATTATTATTAATAATAATACTATTGGTAAATACATAAAGAGTGCTAAATATAGTTGAGAGTATATATAAATCTAAGTTAGTTCTTGGTCTGATGACCGTGTATCCAAGAAACGAAAAATCATCAATTGCCGCTGAATCTGTCTATATACGATTTTAACACACATACATACATACACACACACACACACACACATATATATATATATATGTGTGTGTGTGTGTGTGTGTGTGTGTGTTAAAATCACACACACACACATATATATATATATATTGGATTAATTGCAAATCCTGTTCATGCACACACAAAAAAAACACACACACACACAAACCAACACAAACCAACACACACACACACACACACATATATATATATATATATATATATATATATATATATCTATATATATATATAACTAAGATGAATAAGTAAGATTTTTAAACGAATTGTTTGGATGCAAAGTAATTTAAAAACAAGTTAGAGTTAATTAGTTTATACTCTGTTAAATGGCTTCTAGTATTTATTTTTAAACACAGTAAAACAATTTTATGCATTGCTATCTGACACTAACAGTTCCATTTACAGACAGTTAAATGCTTTCAAGAATTGCTATTTTTACATTGATAATTATATTTAATATTAGTTATAATCCCTAGCAAAATTTCTTATTGATCACCGCAAGATTCAAATCGTGCAGAAGGCCGGGAGAGAGAAGGAAAAAAGTGTCACCGCCATATAGACCTGATTCAATCAACTTTCTGGAAATTTGCTTGGTTAAAGCATTAGCCAATCAAATGCGTTGAAACCAAGGTTTACGTTGGCAAATCTTTAAAAAGCAAAATTGGTTTGTAGCGTCATAATTTTTGGGTTGCAAACCTGGATTGATCCTCCCGAGTGGAGTCCAGCTGGTGAGGAGGATATTATGTTGAAAGACTCGAAATCCACCTTTGACCCAGCAAAAAGACATAACTGATGCCACCACCCACTGTTTTTTTTTACAAAACAAGCGTATATCTTGCATTATTTTTTCTGCACAAACGGTGACACTCGTGAATTGACAGGTTGACTCCCCAGGAACAGTCTTGTTGACAAATTGTAAAGACAATTGACGGTGATGCGAAACGACAAAAAACATAAGTCTGGGCTAGCAACTCGGTTTGTGAAAACTTAACGCTACAGAATCTACTACAGTTACATACCCACAAGGGACCCTGAGAGGCGGGAGGCTTGAGATATCTAATAGGAATGACAAGTTGGTTATGAATACAGCCTTGAACAATCAATTATTGAATTAGACATGTCCTTGGGGAAAAATATGTAAGAATAGATGTGGTTTCAAGATCGATCAGGCTAGAATAAAGTGTCAGGTTAAAAAAAAACAGAGGCAGCGCGCAGGAGTTTCTACTGGTGTGACACCGGAGCTGCTGGGCCAGGACGTACACCACAGCGCCCAGTCCCTCTATGCTGAGGTTATTGAAACCAGCATCACATTCAGAAAATTTAAAAGGCCAAAATCCGCTAACAAGAACGCTTGGCAAGATTTTGACACTAATATTGGTGAAATATTAAAGATATCAATAAAATGATCAGTGGAAAACCGACTATTGACGATATCCAAAAGAATCATCACTTATGCGAAGGCTTAATATGGATGTGTTGAAATAAGGGAAAGATCCAGGGGTAAAGAAAATTGAAAAGAAGTAAAAATTGTGCAATTAATAGCAGAATTGAAATCCCTCTGAAAGTAATATAAAATAGCAAAACCGGATGAAAATCACTCCCTACGGGAACTTAGAGATATCATTCGAGCTCAGGTCCGTGAGAAGCGCAGAATGGCCCAGATTGAGAAGAAAAAAAAAGGGTAAAGAAACAGAGGGCTTTTTTTAAACAGACCCTTACGCTTTTACAAAGAAAATATTTTGTGAAAACGAAGCGGTCACCTTGAAAGTACTCCTGCGGAAATTAGCTCTTTTCTCCATTATAATTTAAAATATCCAAATAGAGAACGAAACCTTAGAGAAAATACACTCCTGATAAGATGGGAAGCTCCAACAACGGAGTATGATTTAAAGAGAACCAATCTGAGAAGAAAACAAAGCTGTCATTAAAACAACAAGGTCAGCATCTTCATCTGGTCCGAATGGCGTGCCTTATAACGTTTATAAACGCTGACCCCAACTTCTTCGCCCCTTTTAGAAGTTAATAAAAGTCATTTGGAGAAGAAGTAAAATAGCAGAACAAAAGAAATAATCCGAAGGAATTTGGATCTCAAAAGAGGAAGGAGCGAGGAAAATTAATTAATTCAGATGCATTAAATTCTGAAGGAAAAATATTTTTCAGCATTCCGAATAGAAGATAAATTTTGTTTTTACAAAATAAAAATTCTGTTGATACGTTGATACAGAAAAAGGTGTCCCAGGATTTCTGGGACGTATGGAGCAAACAGGATTCGTCTCACAATTATTGTAAGAGGCAAAAGCAAATAAAGGCAATCTGATGTTGTATAGTCGCAACCATGACCAACTATACTATACAAACACATATACATCTGCATGCGAATCATAACGACACACAATAAAGACGAGCGACACAGTTCTTTAGAAAAATATACCTCTCACTTTATTGAAAGGGTTGTGTGTGAGAGGGAGTTGGGGACCGAACAGAACTGCACATAATGACCCCCACTCCTCTGGCAATCAGTGTTTCTTTCCCGTTCTTCTGGACTGCTCAACCGGGGGCTTGGGGGCCCAGCCTCTCTGGGACATGTTCCTCAATCCAGCATCTTCTCACCAACTGGTCTGATCTCCAAACTGCTCAATCGGGAGCCTCATGGCTCCCTCTGTTGGGTGCTGGCTTCCTCTACAGCATCTTGTCTCCAACTGGTCCGGTCTCCAAACTAACTGACTTCCAGTCTTCACCCGAGTTATATAATGGTTCAACGTCCACCTTCTTCTTGTGGGCGTCACAAATTGCACTCATTCAACCCATCCACGGTCAAGGTTATAATTCTGATAATCTTCGAACGGATGCACCTGTTATTTACACTGGTGCATTTCATATTTTGACAGCCCGGCACATACAACACTGACAATATTATTGTTGGACCACAAAAATGCTTTTGAATCTCTTCCCAATAACCTTGTGGAAGTAACACTTAAATGTTACCATATTCCCGATAGTATATCTGATTTAAGTCTACATTATGATAAAACCTTCGAGATGGGAAGAATATCGAAGGGATCAATTTCGACATGGTATAATCTAGAAAGGGGCATTATAATTGGCTTCACCATCTCCGCAACTCTAGTCATAAACCTATTGATAAAAACTGCTGAGCTGGAATGTTGAAGCCCCGTCACTAGATCCGGAATGAGACAAACGCCGATAAGGGCTTATATGGATGATATGATAATTACCACCTATCCACTATCAGTGAAAGATAGGTTTTAAAAGGCATAGAAAAACTCATCACATGGGCCATAATGAGTGTCAATGTATCTAAGTCCCGGTCACTAGTTCTGAAAAAGGGTATTGCATTTGAGAAAGAGCTTTTTAACTTGTGCGGTGAAATTATCCCAACAATACAAGAAAAGGCAATTAATGACCTGGATAATTGCATTGACCACTCTTTAGGGGATACGGTAGCAATACAGGAGACAAAAGTCAATCGCTTTTTAAACAAACAAGTGTATTTCTTACACAATATTAATCATAATCCCTAGTAAAATTTTTAATTGATCTATTTGTGGATCCTAACACAGTGCGACTTTAGGTCAGAGAGGGCCCAAGGGTTACAGTAATGAGGGATGCTCCCCATTTTCCAAACTCAAAACCGGTTCATCACTATCGGATGCAGTTTCAAGTTATATATACAACAAATAAAAAACCAAATAAATCATAATCTATTTTTAGTATTTGTATTTGGAGGATCAATAAAGATATTTTGTCCAAATTCTCTGAATTTTGATCTTTACTTGCGACTTAGCAGGTTTATAGTTCCCTTATGCATTTCCTATGTGATCGAGTGGCATCATCGCTATTACAAATAGTAATGGTGATAGCGCATCTCCCTGGAAGATACCTCTCTTGATTTTCACCTCAGTTAAGCTTTTTTTCCTGCTGTCAATTCCGCAATCAAGTTTTCGATGTTTTTTTCCATAAAATTCATGACTTCATTATTATTTATTCCTTTAATAGTTTTTTACACCAAGGTTACCTGGTGGTTTCTCACTGGAGTTTGAGTGTCAGCAAGTCTCTTCAATTGTCCATGACTCTTCTAAGTATTCTGGCTGATCTAATGCTATAGTCTAGATGGTCTAAATAATCAGATGGTGAGGCTCAAGAAATGCTGGAGCTTTTGGGAAGGCGGAGTACCTCTTCATTACTATTGCCCCCAGGTCACCTCTGGCCCGTAGTGGTAGCACTTGAGAGGGTCCTATCAATGTAGTAAACACAAATGTTTCATATTTAAACTGAGTGCAAACAAATTACTAAATTGATATGTTAGAAAGAGAACAGTTTGGTTATTTAAATGAGTGCAAATACATAACTGAGGTTTAATTAAATCATTGGTGATACAAAGCAATACTTGGAACCATTTAACTGTATGAAGACATATGATTAGTAATAAAAGAATTACTAGTGTTAGACAGCAATAATTGAAGCAATTTAACTTTTCAGAAACAATAGCAATACTAATATGCAAACAAATTAGATCTAACCGATTGAAAAATGAACTTACCGACAAACTAACCTCTTACATATCATATATATATATATACTTAAAAGTGTGTAAACAAATGACTGATATTAAATTGTTAATGTTACATAACAATGCTGGAAACCATTTAACTGAGTGCAAGAAAAATAAGCTAACGCTCGATTAAAAATGTTAAAAGCTATTTTAGAAAAGATCTTAAAGATGTAAACACCGCCCATATATATATATATACATATATATATATATATATATATATATATATATATATATATATATATAGGGCAATTAGAAAGAAAAACAAACCTTGTGTTTCCTTCTAATTGCAGTACATACGCTCTGAATGTGAATTTTGTTATATACGTACAAAGGAATAAGTAATGCAAGAATAGCCACACATCTAGCACTCACATAGATTTATATGATATTCCTCATATATTCTATACAAGAATAATCCACACCCACTGTCTTCGGATGTTGACTGGATATCACACACACACACACACACACACACACACACACACACATATATATATATATATATATACATGAACAGGATTTGGCATTAAATAACATAGTTAAAAAGTCATAAACCAAACCAAACCAAACCAAAAAAGTGGCAATGAAGTTATTGAGCTATGTGAAATTTAGTCGTTGTTACCAGAAATATTCTTAAATCTGAAGTCATGCTTTGAATTACATCATAGAACCACTCTTTTGGCCCCTATTGTAGAATACGGTGATTGCGACTCTGATGAGGAGCAAGACCTCAACCAAAACAAGTGTCGTAGCTATGACACTTAATAATTTAAAGTCTTGGAGATTTGACATTACTTCCAGGTCCACTATATATATTTATATATCGGTAGTAGTCAAGGGAGTCCCGAAGGCTTCTTTTTCAATTGCTACTACATCGAGGTGTAGAGAAGGGCATTATTGTTTCCCCTGGATTGCTCAACTTTACCTATGATACGTACCTCATAATGCTGAGTGTTAAGCAAGGAGGTATCAAGAACCATTTTTTAAATCTTTGGTATTACTCGACCTGGGATTGACCCCGGTCTCCTTGACCATTGGTGAACACTCTACTTACTAGACCAACAAGCAGGTTATATATATATATATATATATATATATATATATATATATATATATATATATATATATATAAACTCTATCATTGATCCTATCCTGATTAATAATACTTGGTTTTTCATTAACTCAACAAGTGAGCTCGTAAAAATCATAAACCTCTACAATATATATATATATATATATATATATATAGGTCTCTCCTGATGATGGTATATTTTTGTAGAAAGTGCATGAAACTAACTGTAATGAGACTGTCATCTGAAGATGAGTAAACCATTATTTTTTTTAGGTTTTATCCAGTTTGATTAGAAGAAGTCTTTTCTTATTCATGTTTTAAGAAATATTTATTCTATTATATATATATATATATATATATATATATATATATATATATATATATTAAAACTTGATCTATCTATCTATCTATCTATCTATCTGTCTATCTACATGAGTGTGTAGTGTATATAAAGTTATTCTGCATGAAACATTCGGTAACACTGAAAAGAAATGCAAATGAATCTTTCAATATTTTAGCTCTTATTTCATCCATCTCTTTGTACATTGAACACTTTTATATATTTTTAACTGAAACCATTTTTTACCTCCGTTATTCTCATAACTCCCCACACATATACATATACGTGTATAAAATGACGTTATATATATATATATATATATATATATATATATATATATATATAAATCAAAGCTATTTCTATAATACCATTAATTGCTAATGTCAAGAAAACGAATTGTAATTTTTCTCGTTTTTATTTCATTTTTCTTCTCTCTCCATTACCAAAGGCCCCCAGGAACAGACGGTCCATTTCCGGCAATAATTATTTCTGAGATACGCGTACTTGAATTCACATCTTTATTTTTCTACGACGGATTATTTCTTGCAGGAGGCCAGCAAGACGACAAAATGGCCAACCATTAGCGACTTTCTCGTCCTTTCTTTTAGTCTTCTAATGGAAACTATAAAAACAGACGAGGTGCGTTCGAAAAATCTCGGTTTTTACTTGGATCAAGAAAACTGTCAGTTAATCGTAAAAAGTTTAGCTGTTCAATTCTTGCAAATGCTATTTAAGTTCAAAAAAATATATTTTTGTTTTAAGATTTAGCTATTTTAAACTATAGAAAAAATGTGAAAACACTTCAAAGGTTTTTTACACTCAATTTATTGACTAATAAAATGTTAGAAATAAATATTCTTTCAATATAATTTTGCATTATAAAACAAAATTACAAAATTTAAATAAAATAAATATAACTTCTCACAAGTATTAACTTTTTAAGAATGATTAAAAGGACGTTTTTTATTGGCTGAGAATAAAAAGCTGTCTTTGTATAAATATCAATTTTAAACTATAAATAAGCAGACGTTATTTAAAGACACGTATGAAAAATAACCTCACACTCAACAAAAACTTTTCGACATGAAATGACGTCACTTCAAATCAACCAACGTTACACACCTGAAAAGTAATGAATCTTCGAAGACAACTATTCTTTGAAAGAAAAGAAAACAAAGAACCAAAGCTAAGTATTAATTTGGTTGTGCTTTTATTTGTGTCTATATATGTATATATGTGTATAAGTGCTTAAATATATGCAATATAAATTTGACTTAGCTCTGTGTTCACTTTTCTCATAAAACTTCACACAAAAAAGTAAGTATTACGTTGGTTAATAATTAAGATAAATATTTTAAGTTGGACTAAATAAATTTTTCAAAAAAAAAAAGCAGATTGTAGAAAAAGGATTCATTATTAACTTGTTTTTGTGTCAAGGGCAGTGAGGATAGTGTGATGGTTACCCAGTAAGGTTAGGAGATCATAGATAGTGAGTTTCTTTCTCACTAGGTGCCTCATAGTTCTGGCCTCGAGTTAGGCTAAACTAAGCTTAATATGTTTTTAACAAAACCTCGTCCGTGGGAGTTTTCCTTCTCCTTGACTAGCTCCTTGATGAAGGATAAATAACTTATTATTTATTAACTAATAAAACATGTAAATCAGCTTACGAAAAAATCAGTTTTATGTTCTTGATGAGTGCCTCCTTCCATTCCGAGTAGGAGGTGACAGAAGGTTCATCTTTAAGCAAAGTAAAGTTGGTTTGATTTCAATATTCCTTTTCCTAAACTGATTGTCTAACCAAGGCTACAGAACCCAGTCTGTCCTAAGATTTTACCCATAGCAAAGACAGAAGAGATGGATTCATATTTGCATGAAATGCAAATGAACCTCGTGTTGCCAATTCCATCTCTTACAACGATAGCGATTACGTCCCTCCATTCAGTTCAGATAGTGTAATAGTGCACATATTATTAATAATGAATTCGATTCCCACCCGCTGCCCTATAGTTCTGACTTTCTGTTTAACTAAGCTAAACTCAATAGATAACTTAGAAGCAACAAATATGTTATAATGCAATGATTAACAATTAGGCTAGCTACCAATGTTAATGATTTCGATTCTCACAGGGAGATCGATACTTGTGGTCTCTGGCCAATTCCGGAAGTTTTCAACTATTCTTGTTTTTAGTTGGTCTATTATTAACGCTTACGATTCTCTGCAGTTTCCAAGTAACAACCACAATGCTGGGTTTAGAGTTTTCGGGAACAAAGAATGGTTAAAAGAACTATAATCACGAGGTACGGCCACATTTAAGTTTTAAGTAATTCTAATTGACCAGTTTTAGGACAAAAAGAAATTAGAACAAGGAAAATGAAAGAAAAATACCCCCCGGGTCATTGTATGACAAGAGGTAATGAAATCGCGTTCATTGTACATTCATAATCATATTTAAGGCTATAAGTGAGTTGGTTTGCTTTAATTTGACTTGGTTTTATGGCATATGAACCTTTGTTGGTTATTTAATGCCGAATATTCTTTTTAAATATATATCAAATATATGATTTGTAAACACAGTTTGTACACACAGTTAAATGATCAAATATTTCTGTTTCTAACAATTTAACTCAGCATAAGTCAACTAAGTTGATTGGTTCCAAGTATTGCGATGTATTGGTAACAATTAAATTAAACGTCAGTCATTTGTTTATACACAGTTAAATGATCGAACAGTTCTATTTATAATAATTCAAATTAGCATAAATCATTTTCATGCATCCTTTTTAAATGTCAAAAAGTTCTACCTGACCAATAGATAGGACCGTATCAAGTGCTACCATTCTGGGGCCAGAGTAAACCTGGCAGCGATGGCAATTAAGGGGTACTCTGCATTCCTCAAAGCTCTAACATTACTGTCATATTGTTTAGTGTCATATCAAGACATTCGTTGGGTTGGGTGGGTCTTACCCCTTTGCTGAGATGCAGTCGGTATATTCTACAGCTCCAGCCGACTGAGTTAAAGTGCATCAGTAGACGTGGGCGTATGATTCAACAGAGGAACAAAGAGCAACTCAAATTCTGAGAAATTAAGTTCTTTTTTTAATTCTGGAAGGGAAAACGCAGTATTCAAGTCCATGCTCGAATTCTGCATTCCACCTTACAAAATTTTTGTTGAAATATTTACCTTTTTTTTTGGTCCTTGTTTAAAAATGCAAATAATTTTTAACATCTATTTTACCCACAAATCTCACCCTAACAGGTACTACTAGATTGACACAAAGTAGACCTGGGGTTACTGGTAATAAAAGCTTTCTCAACATTCCTCAGAGCTCCAGAACAGAAGCCAAACCATCAGATACAGTTTTGTGTCTTAACAAGGTCACCCGTTTTTGCGATAGTTTTACCCCTCTGTACGGGATACAGTCAGAGTGTTCTCAAATCCACCGTAAGGGCAATCCATTGGGTGAGAAAAAGCAACTGAAGACAGTGTCAGTTAAAAACTTCCTGCACTGTTTCAGGATGCTGGAAAGGAAGTTTTAGTCCGTGTGTGACTTCTGAAGGTGACTACGAGTTTGGTAACGTGTTAGTTTGCTGCTTGAATATCTTATAACAAGAACTAATTAAAAGTGACTGCTGTCGTTTGGTAGTATCGGGTAATTGGTGCGCTAACACGTTGTGCATTGCTTCCCTCTGTATGTGATTTAAGAGCTGTAAAGATGGAAATGCAAATGCAACGTAGTCTAATTCAGGAACTTCAGTTTTAAAGTTCAAGCTGAGTCTTAACGTCACAGAAGCAACGGAAAATGTTTTTATTTTTTTTATTTTTGTGTTGAAGGTGAAGAAACACAGGTGATCACAGTACAGTAACCAAATAGTCCAAGAAAATTTTCTCGGGTTACAAGAACCTCGATGATCAAGCAAGGCCAGGTAGATAAAAAGTCTGTGCTCTAAGTCATAGGGGCCAATCTGACAAGTAATACTTGGAGAGTATCAGGCGAGCTCGGCAAAAACATCCATAGCTACTGAATTGTTCCTTACGTACTATCAAATTATTGCAGAACATTAGACTCAACCAAATATTTGAAAGGAAGTAAAATTGATTTCATTTAGAGAATTTGGACTACTGTTTTCATCTTCCTTGTCAAATTCACAACGTTTTGGCCGTTGCGTCCTTCATCCTTTTTCAGGTGTTTCATGCTAAACTCAGAAGCCCACACATAACTTTGAACCGAACCCTTTATTTAACCCACGAGTAGATTGGTCAAATTCCGTTAACCATAACCGGATACAAGCGTTAAGAATTCCTTGTTATTTATCTATAGTTGGAATTGAACCTGCAACCTTCTGATTATTTTACTCAGAAGCACTTTCCGACTAAATTAATTTTTGATTAAGTCGATAATATTTTTTTTTCTTTCACTATCAGTCTCATTAGGGAATAGACGGAGATTGTGCGTTTGCTGTCCAAGTGTAAGAAAAGATATTTCAAGATGTAGTACATTCTTCAAAAAATAAGGTAGTAAATGAAATTATATAAAAGGTCTTTTACGTGAAGAGATTGAAGATGAAATAAGAAGAAAAAAACTAAATTAAAAACTTCCTATGACGCAAATAGTAGGCAATCCTTAGGATTAATGAGCATGGGTGTGGTGGTGGGGGATTCAGGTTGAAGGGATTGTTGTTATTTGACAAAAATTGTTTCTGTTATTTTTTTTATTTTTTTTTTTTCTCAAAGATATTTCAGAAGGGAAAGAGAAAAGATGAGAACATTCAGTGAAAGAGCACGTGACTCCTAGATTTTGGGTGCGAAAAATCAGATTTCCATTAGCGCCGTTCAAGATGCTTAGAAAAAGATTTCAAGTTAGCGAATTAGATCTATTATTCTGTGACATCAGTTGAAATTTTGTGGTTATTTTACGGCAGGTACTCACATTTCACACACACACACACATATATATATATATATATATATATATATATATATATATATATATATATGTGTGTGTGTGTGTGTGTGTGTGTGTGTGTGTGGTATATTCATATAAGTTATATATAGAGATAGAGAGAAAAAGAGAAAGAGAGAGAGACAGACAGACAGACAGACAGACAATGACTGAGAATAAAATCCTGGTTATTTGATTTAGAAAAGAAACATTTTATAAAAATGAGTATTGCTTTCTCTTTCTCATTCATCCCTCTCTCTCGCTCTCTCTCTCTACCCCTCTCTCTCCCTCTATCTCTCATATATATATTGGGAGAGAGGGAGAGAAGGAGAAAGAAAGAAAGTAATACTCTGTTCACCAATGGTCCGGGAGACCTGCGTTCAATCCCAGGTCACGTCATACCAAAGACTTTTAAAATGGTACTTGACGCCTCCTTATTTAACACACCGCAACATAAGGTACGTATCAAAGGTAAATTGGAGCAATCCAGGGAAAGGAGTAGCGCCCTCCTCTACACCTCGGTGTTGTAGCTATTGAAAAGGGAACGTTCTGGTTGTCCTCGACTACGGTCGCCAACTTTACTTATATATATATATATATATATAATGTACTTGTTTAGATTGCTATATTTATTTTTAAAAAAGTGATTAAGACATAGATACGTCTAAATTCCCGAGAGAAAATCGATACTGCTATAGGTTAAACATTTTATCCAGAACAGCATCATTCCAGCGTAACATGACATGAGCAGGAAAACCTCTCCGAGTAATAATTACATATTTACCAATCTTTAAAAAGTTTCAACTGAAAATGCATTCTGTTAACTGTTACAATCTATGATCATAACTAATCGTATTTGAAAAAAACTGGTTTGGCATTAGCCTGATAGAGCTATTATTGTCTCTTGCCTAATTTTACGTGCACCTCAGTGGTGACAGGTTGAAATGTGGGAAATATTTTTGTCGCCTCCTGTATATTAGTTTAGGATCGAAATAATAGACACATTATCGTTTTTAGAAAAATTCTTTATATATTAAGAAATGTGTTAATCTTGAGTATATCTATTTCATTACTGTTCATAATTCAAGACTGAAAAGCGTATGAATTCCACAGAATTAGCTTCCAGTGCGAATAAAACGAAAAATTTGAAACGTATCGATTTCAACATTCGACTTTACACGTGTTTATAAATAATTTCCATTGTTCTTTTATGTATTTTTCGATTTGTTTTTTCTCGAAGATTTTGTTAATCAATCTAAAATGTATGGAAGTAAAAAAATTATTTTAAAAGATATTCTAATGACTATTTGAGGTTTAGAATGTAATATATCATGTTCGTGGTTTAGTTTGTGGTTCAGTCTATTTCGGTTAAGACATTCTCGGCATATCCATCTATATCCATGGTTTTCAAGAAATAGTGTACACACACACACACACACACACACACACATACATATATATATATATATATATATATATATATATATATATAAACGAACGCAGATTCATTGATCAAACGGCCAATTTTTCTTGTCATAAACTGCCAACTTTTCTTGTTGTACAACTTTTCCAAATTTTTATATATTTTTTATACATCCATCTACACTTAACATCACTAATAAAACCCCTCACAAGCCCTGATGATGGTTCAGCAGAACCGAAACGCTATAGTGTCGACTGACTTTGTTTCTCTATAAATCCCTACTTTCTATTTGGATTACTTGTTGTCAATTTTTCTTCACAAATTGTCGGATTACTATCCATTATTTTCTTCCATATATATATATATATATATATATACACGAGGATACCATTGCCATAGAATAAAGAATTTCTTGTCTATTCGGTCAAAGGATAAACTGGTTCTCGCGCGGTGGGTATCACTTTATGTACTGCTTCCCAGATCGTACAAAATACTGATCCTAGGCAAAAGTTTTGAAAGAAGGACATTTTGCACTATAGTAATGGGAACTCTAGCCCTATACAATGAGCTAAAGTACCACGATTTGATCCTGGCTCACAAATCCTCTTATTATAGAAAGACAAGTTGATCCATATGCAATAACCTCGTTTTTTACTGGTACTACTTAAGAAAATATACACAGAATAAACACACGCACATACACGCACGAGCGCTCACACACACACACACACACACACACTCATACACGCACACAAGCACACGCAAACACACACACACACAATCACGCGTGCACACACACACACGCACAATCACGCGTGCACACACACACACACACACACACACAAGCACACGCAAACACACACTCACACACACACACACAAGCACACGCAAACACACACACAATTACACGCAAACACACACACACACACACAAGCACACGCAAACACACACACACACACACAAGCACACGCAAACACACACACACAAGCACACGCAAACACACACACACACACTCACGTGAGCACACACATGCACGCACAAGCACAGGCACACACACACATGCACACGCAAACACGCACGCACGCACATATATATATTTATATATATCTTATTCATATATATATAACCTGTTCAAATATACATTTATATATATATATATATATATATATATATATATATATATATATATATATATATATATCAGTTTTTATGTATATTCAATAACGTGGGAGCTTATCTGCGACTATTGGTTTAATGCCGTCTCTCTCTCTATCTATCTATATATCTATATATATATATCTCACGAGACAGTTGGGGATTAGGCCGAATAAAAACATTATGTGAAGTGATGATTTTAACTAAAGGACAAATTTATCATCATCATTGCATTATGAAGAAAATTATTTTTTTTTTATTTCACTTGTAAACATGATAGAAGAAAATGGATGCTGGATCTATAACGTATATACTTACAACTTCAAATCTGCTACGTTGCGCCTGTATTATCACACACGCACAAACTATCAATCATATAAAAGACCACATATAACAATACGTAAATATAATCCACACACATACACACGCACGCGCACACATACACACACAAACTCAATTCTAACGTAAACATTTTTTATCCGTATTTTTCGATTTTTTCGAATTTTCCAAAATCTTTCTTTTTCTGCCTGATGATTGTCGAATAAATGTTATGAAACCAGTGGTTGTAGATAGGTATCAATGCTATCTGGAAAATATATAAATCAAATTAATATATATTTATTTATTACTATATAATAGGTCTATCAAAGATAGTGAACACTGCAGATTATTTCGCATTTGTTCTGCCTCAAATCCACCACGTGAGATGATGGCAACCAAACGCTGTTGTAATATATATATATATATATATATATATATATATATATATATATATATATATATATATATATAAGCCTGCTGCACAGGTATGATGTGATACAAGGTCAATATTTAAGCGAAGTTTAAAAGATTTGAATTTAACAGGTTTTCGTTCTCTTAGACTGGTTGCCTAACCAAGGATAAAGAACCCATTCTGTAGTTCCCATAGCACTAATACTCTTGGGAAGTGTATGAATCCAAATATTCTCCCTCCAGCTATGGGTAAATAGTAGAGCAGACTGATTTCTTCAGCCTTGGTGGGGAAACTAGTCTAGGAGAAGAAAAACTGTTAATTCAAACCTGTTAAACTCCGCTTAAAAAATGACTTGGTGTCATATCCTGCCCGAGTGGAGGGGTTGGTAAATATGATAGCAGGAGGTAGAATAATTGGATTCATACCCTTCCCTAGGGCATTAGTGCAATGTGAAATGAATTCAGCCTCGTCCAGGATTTGAACTCGTGTCACCGTGTCCGTTTAAGACGACAAACATAACACCACTTAGGACTCGTATTCATATTCATATATATATATATATATACATATGTATATCCTGTACATATATATATATAGAGAGAGAGAGAAAGAGAGAGAGATAAATATGTATGTATCATTCATATATATATATATATATATATATATATATATCCTATTCATAAATATGTTTATATCCTCCATATATATATATATATATACGAAGGATGATGAACGTGTTCTTGTTACTGTGTGATTAAGTCCATGTCTTAATGCGATACAAAGTTTGTACATTTGAGAATAATATTGTTAAAATGCAGCTAATGGCATTCTTAGGGAATGACGCAAACTGGTGTGTTCTTGTTTTTCCCTGCAGCATCGGGTGACTGACTTCATTAACTCCTTATTGTGTTAGTTCATGTTTGACTTTGAGATAGAAAGCAGCACTAATAATCTGGCCTTGGAAATCTTAAGCAGTGGGCTGATTTATAAATGTTGTCGCACGTATGAAATGGTAACGTTATTTGCTTTCCACCATTGCAAGGATCTTAGAATTACAAGAACTGTATAAGAAATCACGGCTTTGGAGTTATTGCTTATTTTGTATCGGATCTTGTAGCCGATTTTCGATGCCAAATGAAAGCCAGGATTTCGAAAGCCTATTTTTTATACAAGAAAGTACATTTACATGAATTAATTGATTTTGTCGGCATGAAAACACGTCTAACTTTTGAAATCTAGAGGTTAGAGAATTGCGTTCATACTGTGACTTTTTGTAAATGAAGGCGCACTTGGTGCAACGTTTATCTTTGTCGGTGTATTATGGCTGTTCTAAAGAGACTTTATACACCTGTTGTGACTTCGTCGAGGTAATAAATTGACAAATGTGAAACTCTATTAAACATAAACCGAAGGTTTATTTACGACTAGGTGGCAAGTTGTGGCCGGTAGAAAAAAAGGGTTTATGGAAACATAAGACGACCGTCAACTAAACAAAAGTAAGAAACATATCTTAGAGAGAGAGATCAGATTCAGACCTTAATTTTTTTTCCTGTTCACCTCGTCTAACGCCCTTCCCAAATTAGGGCTCGAAAATTTCGCTCCTTACATCTTCGTGGCTGGTGTTCAACGGACGTCCTCTTCTTATCACGTCTTGTCGTTAACTCCCGAAAAGACACATGTCCTCTCACTTCCGCTCGCGCATGCGCACGAGATTTCGGACTCCACTTTTTCCTTAGTCATTCTTAACTCCAATGAGTGCTTCTGCCTTGTTATTCGATGACTACTGTCTGCTTTATTTATTTATTTATATATTTATATATTCAATTTCCTATGAGCCGTGCAATTACGTTACAAAGGGAATGGAATCGTTAACAGGAGTTAAATACAGAAAATGGGTTGTTTGCGTTTCACTTTGTGCTAAGACCTCAGCACAAGTCTTAGATCTGTGTGTCATACCCAGAGCTATGGGTAAACAGTAGGTTTGGCTTGCTTGCAGACGGTTTCTTGACATCTCAATTATTATAGGTTATTCAATCCCAAATCCCTTTATATATATATATATATATATATATATATAGTAAATATATATAATTTGTAAAGACATTTTTTGGATAAGATTTTTAAATGAGTCCGATCTTATCTTTTTATTTGTACACAGTCAAATGGTTTCAAGTATATCTAACATGAATAATATTATTTATTATTAATAGGGTTCAAATAATTATTTCAATTCAATAAGTCTTTTTTTTTTTTTTTTTTTTTTTGCACACAGATTTTATGTTCCAAGTTACTAATACTAACCTTTAGTAAACAATTATGCTTAAAATATTCTCTACAAAACGAGTGGTCGATTTATACTGTGGAGCAAAATCCAAGCCTTATCATTGGTTGATCACTCTATGGTAAGAATTTAGATTTTAGCCCAGCCGTAAGAGTCGACCATTAGTTTCGTATAAACTATTTCTATGCGAAAAAAATTAATTTTTACGCTGCAATTTACGGCATATGGTTTTAGAGTTATATAATTAATTTTTAAACGAATTTATTTTACCCATGGCAAAATGAGTCATTGGTCTAATGAGTAGAGTGTTCTTCAACGGTCTGCGAGGACGGGGTTCAATCCCAGATCGAGTTATTTAAAAGACTCAAAAAATGGCACTTGATGCCGCCTTACTTAGCATTCAGCACTATAGGGTAAGGATCAAGGGTAAAGTGGAGCAATCCAGGAAATGAACTAGCGCCTCCCCAACAACTCGGTATAGTAGCTATTGAAAAGGGAGCCTACACTCGCCAACTTTACTATTTGACCCATAGATCGAGCCGTAATAAGTACTACATATCAGGGTTTGAGTGGACTTGAAAATAATGGGCTTGGAAAGGTACTTCAGATTCTCAATGATCCAGAACTGGAGCCTCAACATCAGGTCAGCCCAGTCGGTTGGGGCTGTAGAATACACAGATTGTATTTCTGCAGAAATGTAAGACTCCTCCAACGGGTGTGATGAATATGACATTAAGTAATCTGATGATAAGACTCCAGTTTTGGAGCTTAAGGGAATGTGGAGCACCTCTTTCTTGCTATTGCTCCCAGGTAAATTCTGACCTGGTGTGGTAACAGCTGCTAGAGTTCTCTCTATTGGTCAAACACAACAGCTTGACAATTAAAGTGAGTCCAAACACGTGACCTCTGCTAAATTGAGTTGTTTGAAATAGAACTGTTTGAGCATTTAAATGTGATAACAAATGACTGATCTTTAATCGAATTGTTTGTGATATATAGCAATACTTGGAACCATTTGACTGTCGGTGAACAAATGAGTAATGTTGAATTGAATGATTAGTGTTACATTGCAATACTTGTTACCAATTTTCTGTGAGCAAAGAAATGATTAATAGTAAATACAATCATTCGTGTTTGATAGAAATGCTTGAAACAATTTGGCTGTTAAAAAATGAGCACGGGTGCATTTAAAAGTGTTCTGAACAAAATGTGTCTACAAATCATATTATATATATATATATATATATATATATATATATATATATATAAAGGATTTTGCATTAAATAACCTACAATGGTTGATATGCCATAAAACCCAACCAAATCAAATCATATGTATTTAATGTATTTATATAAAAAGGATTTGGTATTAGATAACCTACAATCGTTGATATACCATAAAACCAAAATAAACCAAACCAAATCATTAGATATTTACTATATATGTATAAAAAGGATTTGGCATTGAATAACCTACAATGGTTGGATATGCCATAAAACCCAACTAAACCAAATCGTATATATTTAATATACATGTATAAAAAGGATGTAGCATTAAATAACCTACAATGATAGGCCATAAAACTCAACGAATAAAACCATCAGGTGCAGTATTCTACCCAGGTCACCAGGGGTCTTAACCTTCTTCAGGAGATACAGTCAGCTTATTCCAAATCCGTCATAAGGGTTTGTGCGTGGCTATTGTCGTTCAAAATAAACTCGACGTTCAGGATTCAAATCATGGACGAAGCTGTTTACGTTTCATCTTCGCGCTAATGTCCTTAGGAAATGTAGAAATCCGTCTTTTTTCCACAGCACCTCCTGTTGCAGTCGCTAACGAGTAAGATTGTGATATCGTCGTAAGTGAGTTCGAAATCCAGTCGCGGTATACGTTCATTTTAAGACAAATCATTTTGGGAAAGGCATGAGAGCTCTTTTTCACCTGCTATGTATTAAATTGTATCACTACAGCTATTCTACCAGGATGGATTTGGTGTAAAAGAGCCCATGAGAGTTGATATGCCATTAATCCAAATCTAACCAAACCAAATGATACAATATTGACACTGTAAAAAAAAAATTCGAGAACCCGAAATAAAATTGTTCAAATTCATTTGAGATGTTTTTATGTTTTTAGTTATGGACGATTATGATGTTTTATTGAGAAGAAAATAAACATTTTTAATAAAATTTGTTTGGAGTGTACAGGAACTCGTGTGATACTCTTAGTATAATGTACTTATCAAATTATTTATTGATACGTGTCAGTTTTTCACGGCACCAATAAACAAGTAATATGTATATATATATGTGTGTGTGTGTCTGTGTGTGTGTGTCTGTCTGTGTGGTTAGGCAGAAGTCGTTTATTTTAATTAGAAATTTTCGAAACTTGGATTTAGGAATTGAATGAATTTTAAGATGTAAAGATACGGAACTAGAATCATTAAGGTGCATTGTAAGTCGTCTAGAAAGAGTTGTAGTTTTTACGTTGAACTATAATTGCACACGAAATTGATAAGCTACGACTACAAATCCAACAAAACGTTTATTGACTTCTTGAGTTTAGTCTTCGACAAGAGGAGAGAGAGACACAATTTTTACTATGCTGACCGTTCCATCTGACCCAACAACGCGCGGCGCATCCCGTAGCACACAATAGGACTGGCCACGCCCAGATTCGAAAATCAACTCGCCTCCTCTAGGTTCAAATCTCAACTAACTCCTTTTTTTTTCAAAAAATCACCCTAAATCCTCAACCCATCGCTTCCGGGCATGACGTAATTCACATCACCAGTCCCATTTCCTATCCGGGGTTTTTATTATGACATCTGTGATTGTCATATCCTTCCTGCGTGAGCGTGAACACCTGCAATCAATGTGTGTACCTTCACGTGCACTAAGCCGAATAGTTCTAAGCCTAACTAAACCGAAGAAAAATGATAATAAAAGAAAAATCATTCCGCAATTACATAACACACACACACACACACACACACCTATCTATCTTTCTATCACTATATATATGTGTGTGAGTGTGTGTGTATGTGCAGGACTTAACATTGAATAATCGACAAGAGTTAGTTTGGTTTGGCTTTATGGCATATCAACCATTGCAGGTTATTTTATGCCAAATCCTGTTTATATATATATATATATATATATATATATTAGAAATATATAATTTATAAGCTCATATTGTTAATAAAAATATTTAAAGAGCTTGAGCTTATTTTTGTTAGCACACAGTTAAATAGTTCCCAGCACTGCTATGTAACAATAACAATTCAGTGTAAGTCACTTAAATTGATATACATGAATCGTAAGAGATTATTTGGTCGATAATTTCATTTTTAAATGAGTTAGAACTAATTTGTTTGCACACAGATATTGCTATTTTTTCTACAGAGTTAAGTGGTTTCAACTATTCCTCTCTAACACAAATCATTGAATTCGATATTAATCATTTGCTTGCAGTGGTTACAACTATTGCTATTTAACACTAATTATTTTATTCAACTTAACTCATTCATTTGCACACAATTGAATGGCTCTAAATATTGTTATGTAACACTAGAAATTCCATTAAACATCATTCATTTGTTTGAGCACAGTTAAATGATCAAACAGATCTATTTCAAACAACTCAGTTTAGCATAACACATTTGTTTGCACTCAGTTTAAATGTCAAACAGTTCTATTTGACCTATGGATAGGACCCTATCAAGTACTACTAGTCTGGGCCAGAGTTGATCCGGGAAATATGGCAATAAAGGGGTACTCCGAATTTCCCAAAGCTCCAGAATTACTGGAGCCTTTCCATCAGATTGTTTAGTATTATACCCAGGACCCTCGTTGTGGCAGGTTTTACCCTTTTGCAGAGATGCAATCAGTGTATATTACAGTCCCAGGTTAATTGAGCTCGAGAAAAGTTGATATGGCATAACACCTAAACCACTAACCAACCAATGTATATATAATTATTCTCCATGATGCATGCGTTACGTAAGAGTTATCATCGTAATAAATGGTATTCGACGAGTCGATCTCAGATCATTAAAGAAGCTGTTTTCTTTTTATACTAATGCCCTTGGGAAAGGCATGAAACCTACTCTCCTTTTTCCAGCTATTGGCAAACTATTGGGCTGACTGAAGTTTTAGTCTTAGTAAACAACTGATCGTGGAGAAGTTAAACTCTGTGTTCTAAACCTGATAAATGTTGCAGAGAATCTTTGGGACATTCCCACACCATTATTTTGTTATCAGTTCATCCAAGAAGTCAGGCTAGTCCTACAAAAATCTTAACGAATATTAACAAATAATCTGTACCGGTTAATCACTTGTTCACATCTTGAACTGAACTCTTGAATGATCATACATCAAGATTAACAAGAGACCCATTCGTTATATATATATATATATATATATATATAAAGGAAAAATATCACCACTGCATGGTATGTAATTCTAATAGTGTCTAGTAATGATTTCCCCATCAGGCTATTGTGGAATTAGAAGCATTTCTTATCTTACAAAAGAATTCTACGGTTGCATAGACAATAAAGACAAATGAGATATTAGGAAAGGAAGGAAATTTTCCAGAGGTATCTACAAAGAAGGAAAAAAAGTCAAGTAAACATCCTTTGTACACAAAAACAGAGGAAACTGATACTAATTTGAAAAACATTGTAAGCGAGAACTCAATCTCTCTCTCTCTCTCTCTATATATATATATATATACGTATATATAGCATGTTGATGGAGTCTAAGATACGTCAACTGCATCCCATCTTACGGGTTCAAACGTCCCTTTATGACACTTAACTATATCAGTTGAAGGGTGGTCACTCTTTCGTTGACATTACACACAGCGACACTCTTACCAAAAATGGTACAGCACAGTCGGCTATGACTGTAAAATACGCCGTCTCCATCTCCGCCATGAAGGAACACCCCACCAACGAGTGTTCTATTTAACCCATTAGCACGAAATCTATTCCAAAGAAAAGTGTTTTTATGCGCTGTCAAATATCATATATATATATATATATATTCCTTAACCACCTATATCCCGACACAAGAAAAAATAACAAGGAGACTTGAAAAATCAAATATAATAAACAGTGTTCCATCGTCTTTAACAAAACTTGCTTGAATAATAACTTGCTGCGTAAGTATACACTCTTCAATATATATATATATACCTGGGTCAATGCCGGGACAGTGAGAAAATAACATTAGCTTCTTCCTTTGGGCCTTCATCCTGCCAATACCAGCTTAGCAGTGCTAAGTTTACTCCTTGGTGCCTGAGGCACACATAAGGATTTCGTTTGATTTGGTTTTATGGCGTATCAATCATTACAGGTTATTCAATGCCAAATCCATTTTTATACATATAAACAGTTCTATTTCAAACAATTATGTTTAGTGTAAGTATAGGATTTTGTTTGCACACACTTAAATGTCAAAACAGTTCTATTTCAAGCAATTCAGTTTATCATAAGTACACAGTTTTTTTCTATTTGACCCATACATAGGACCCTATCAATTGCTACCACTCCGGGCTAGAATGGACTTGGTAGCGATAGCAATAAAGGGGTACTCCGCATTCCCCAAAGCTCCAGTATTACAGGTGCCTCACCATTATATTGTATAGTGTCATATTAAGGAAAACCATTGGAGGAGTCATACCCAACTAGAGGTGCAGTCGATGTATTCTACCACCCATAAAAGGTAATGTCAAGAGGACCAACATTTTTTTTTCTTTATGGCTGTACCCGAGTTTCGATTTGTGTGTGGCTTTACATGATAAAATGACATCCTTCCAAATTTGACTTGGTTCGAAATTGGATACGTATATATATATATATATATATAGTGATCCCCATCAACGTTTAGAATGTAACCATTTCTTTCTGCCGTTGATACCTGAGTAATAGGAATGATGGAGGCGTTTACCCAAGTGTTACCACGTGGAGTGGTGGTTAATGCAGTCACATTATTATGTTCACATTCAGATTAATGTCCTTTGGGAAAGTTATGAACGCCCTCACAATGCTGTATACTCATCTGCTGATCCATGCAGAATATACATATATATACTGGATAAATACTGACACAATGATAAACGACGCATCAAGGAAGACGCAGGAAGAAACGACGCAAGAAGACTTCTTTAGAAAAATATTTACCTCTCACTTTATTGCAAGGGTTCGAAAGGGTTGTTCAAGGTTTGCATGTGAGAGGGTGCTGGAGACCGAACATAAACTTTATATTTTGACCCCACTGTTATGACCGTCATGTTGTGTCTTTCTTGTTCTCCTGATTCTGGGGTCCACTCCATCGGGGCTTTCCGAGGGCCCCCTCGGTCGGGTGTGGCTTTCACTACCACATCTCGCCTTTAACTCTCTGGAATTCTGCTGGCAAGTGCTTCGGGGGTTTTCCGAGTGCCCCCACGGTCGGGTGTGGCCTTCCTCACCACATCTGGTCTCTACTGTCTGGAACTGTCCTGGCAACTACTTTGGCACCCAACTCAACTCAATTATATAACAATTCAACGCCCACACGATCGCCCCCTAGATCCCCGAAATCGAATGTTTAATCGTCATCAAGCGGAAATAACTATCATGCAGTTCAGAGGTTACTCTCTTCCGGTGCATCACTGTAATGGCATAATGGGACCTTCACCTTGTCCCATATCATAAGCCTTAATCCGCCCACGCGATCTCTTTCGATTACTGGCCATTGGAATGTGTCACTTCCTTCCGGTGTATCACCTTGGAATAATATTTTTGGGCCGGGTCGAAGGTCAAAATATAACAATATCCCACAGTAATAGGTTAAATAATACTGCAACTGTTAAATAACGAATCAAGTTTGATTTGCCATTAAAACAAATGGAACTAAATAAATCAATTACTAGAAGTTTAATATATTTAAAAAAACACAATTGTCAGATTAAAAAATGTGATGTTTTATAAGAAAACCATACTTTGTAAAATACCAAAGACTTTTAATAATATATATATATATATATGTGTGTGTGTGTGTGTGTGTGTGTGTGTCATCTAGTCATACTGATAGCACGAAGTTCCATGACACTCTCTGGCCATCCGTCTCAGTCGACCATGGCTCCATGCGGGTCCTATAGACTGCCTCTAATGTCCGCACAAAGTTGATGTATTTAAGTCTTTACTGGTGGGCCAACACTGGCACTTCTAGGAGTCCATTAGAGAATACCTCTTTTTTGGGTTCGTCTTGAATTGTACTGCAATGTAAAAGAAGTCTTGTTCGTCTTAATTAAATAGTTGGTGAGATGGGAGATAAATGGCTGTACAGCTGTTGTTTGGTGGCAAGCTGTTCCCAAATTTAAAAAAAAACACCACCTAGCAGTTTTTTTAAGTTACCATCTTGCATTTTTTTTTACATGAATTTTGTTAGAGTCCAATAAGGCGTCTATATAGTTGTACTGAGAAAACCACAAGTCGGAAGAAATTCCATTATATATATATATATATATATATAGGGTGCGGAAGTAAAATTGGGTATATTCTAGTATAGCAATTAACAAAACTATTATAAAACAAGATTAATTTCAGTTTCCAAAAATAAACAACGAAATAGGAAGACAGATACAAAACAGTAAATTTACTCAATATGTCCGCCTTTTGTTTAAAATTATTGTCTCAACTGGCCTTCGAAACGATTTGCATCATTTTCAGATAAATTCTTTAGGCATATTATTCCATTCCTACTCAAAAGCAGACTTGAGCAAAGCAATATTTGGATGGGAATTTGCTTTTGTTTTGTTTTCTAAAATGCCCCATATAGCGTAATCAAGGGGCATTAAGGTCTGGGCTTGACGGAGGTTATAAAAAAAACTCCAATTATTTCGGAAATTTTGGGGACTAGGTTTCGGCGTTAAGTAAATGATGGATTCTTTCCCGTTTCTTTACTTGCTTATTCATGTTGGGCCGAATTATATTAAAAAAATTACTCAAATATTTGAGATAATCATGAAAATTTAGATTTATTGCGCTTTTTTAAAAAATTGGACTAATCAGACAAAATAAAACTTTTAAAAAAGATTTACATGTTTTGCTTCCGCACCCAATAT
>OY757914.1:27661366-27806366 GCA_963585895.1 Sepioteuthis lessoniana
AATATATATATATATATATATATATATATATATATATATATATATATATATATGTATATCTACACGACCGACCGAAAATATCGGATCATCCAGAATTGTTTTGCGAAGTTCATTGAAAAAGGATAATTTTAGATATTTGGATAAATAAATCACCTCATGTGCAATCCCTTTTGCAAAATGCAAACATATTTTTCTAAAAGCGTTATGAATTTCTTTGCAAAAACGTTTTAATTTTTTTTACTACCTGATACCTTTTTCTGAACTGTAACAGCAGCAATTTACAAATATTTCCACTCCAATGTTATTCAAGAATAATGTGTGGTTAGAATTCATTTTCATAAACGGTCAAAAGGCAAAAAAGAAAAAAAAAATAATAATGATTAAAAAAAAACCTAAGGTAAACAGCCTAATATTGAAAATGAGTTCAACTGGAATTACTTTCTCAAGAAGGGTATTCCAGGTGTCAGTTTGCTAGAATATCACTAACATCAAAAACGGGGTGCATTATTGCCATCAGTGACTCGCAGAAACCGGAGCAAATATTGACTGATAAAAATCTGGGTGGTCCAGAGTAAAATCTTTTTTGCGAAGGATAGACACTTGATCGTTATCTAGCAAAAAGAATAGAAAAAAAAAAAAAAACAATTGTACTCGCTGTTGAATTTAATTCTTCTGCCATTATCCAATGTTTGTTATGGCTGATCAGGAAAAAGTTCTTTCTCTCGGGGTTAAAGGAGGTGTGTCAATATAGAAACCTCTATTATAAAAGAAAAAAAATAAGTTGAAAAGCCTACAATGGATACACAAGGATTGGACTTTAGAAAATTAGAAAAAAAAAGGTATTACAGAATGATGAGTCCAAATTTGAGATTTTTTGGTAGTAAAGGACGTGTACTTGTCAGACGAACTCTTTCCGGACAAATGAGAGAGAAGTGCATTGTGGGATCTGTTAAGCTTGGTGGTGGTGTTCTAATGGTTTGAAAATATTTTGGAGGTGATAAAAGCATTATACAATAAGTAAAGTATCATTCAATACTTCAGACGCATTTTCTTCTTTTTGTTTGCAGCTTTATTTGACAAAATTTAGTTTTGCAATAAGATCATCATCATCATCATCATGTCCGGTCGTTAGCACAGATATCCCTGACCCTCTCTCACCACTTCTCCCTATCTTTCATTGCCTCTGACAGGTCTTCAGGGCTACATCCCGTATCCTCACATTGCTGATGAATTTATGTTCGAGCTGGTCGACCTGCTTTTGCCCGGCCATATGTGGGGGTCCATAGGAGTACATCACATATGAGCTCGTCCCTGCTTCTCCACTGTGTAAAAATGATCGAAAACCAAAAGAAGAAAAGAGAATTTTTCACTTTATTAGTGTGTTCCCTCAGTCCAAATCCTTCACCAATTGAACTAATCTGGGATGAAAATGATAGTTATGTTCGACGTGAACTGCTTCAGAATAAGCCAGAAATGTTTTCACATTTACACATTGCTTGGGAATCACTTTCTTTCAATATTCTTTTACAAGTTGCAAGAATGGATGCCAAGAATTTGCTCGGCTGTAATAAATGCTCGAGGCAGATACTTCGATGAAAAAATTGCTTTAATTGAAATTATAATTCATTTAGTTGTCTAAATTTCTGAGACGAAGCTTGATGATTTTTATCAGTAAGTGTTTTCGGACTATTTTCTTCGTCTTTATTATTTTTTTTCACAATGTTTCGGCCACTGTATGTCCAGAAAAACAGGGGTCACCTGAGGAAGACCGGAGGATACAGCGGTCGAAACGTTGTAAAAAATAATAAAGACGAAGAAAATTGTCCGTAAACTGTTACTGATAAAATACGAGGATCATTAAATAAGTTTCCAGACTTTTTTCGTATGGGCACTTTTATTGATATTACACACATGAAACTCTAGTGCCCTTCGAGGTAATCTCCTCCGGCTGCAAAGCACTTGTTGTACAGTTCCAACAACTTCTGGAAGGTCCCATGGAAGTCCTATTGTGTGAGCGTGTCAATGACCCTCATCACAGCCTCTTTCATCTCCTCAATTGTCCCATAACGACAGCCTCGAAGTTTAGGGAATAACTAAAAGTAACAGGGACCAACGTCTATAGGGAGGGTGAGGAATTGTCTTGATGCCCATCTTAGTCAAATAGTCTGAGACAAGGACGGAGTTGTGGACTGGTGCATTGTCCTGCTGGAAACACCACTGACCCGATTTGAAGAGTGTTGGCCTCTTCCGACAGAATCTCTTGCTGAACTCCCTGAAAACCTCAACATAGTAACCCTAACCCTAACCGTTTGGCCAAAGATCTCTGCCTTCCTTGAATCTCTTATGCGACTCAAAAACTGATGCTCGATTCATGCAAGATGCTCCAAAAGTGTCCTCACGTCCAGATTGCATTTTTGAAATTCACCATCTGTGACAATCAGGCTTTAGTAGGGTGTATTCCAATTGCTGTTGTAGCTGTACTTTTGAACCTGAAATCATAAATATTAGTCAGTCATCTCATAAGATGTACAGCAATAACATACTGAATTTTAAACGCCTGTACAAAAATAGTCTGGAAACCTATTGAAGGCACCACGTATGATTCATTTATCTTCATTTTGATTCATTTTTTTCATATTTGTATTCAAGCATAGAAAATATAAATTCATATTTTAAGAACATGAAACTTGATTCATTTCTAAGTTTAAAGGAAAGAAATTAGTGTCATTCGAAACGTTTGGTCGACAGTGTAAATTCATTTACATTGCGATGGGTCAGTTGTCACTATTTTAGAATATTAAGTTCACGCGTGCACTTTATTTCTTTCAGATTTTGTCAACTGTGCAATAAACTAAAGTCATTTGGGCACTCTCAGTGAGGAAAGTGGCACCATATCGTTATTGATTCCTCCCGAAATTTGGGAATGGGTTGCTTTACTGTTGGCATTCACGCTGGAAACGCCAATACAAGCATTTCAGAATGTCTCAGTGTCAATCTGGGGACAGATTCGTGTTCATATTGATGAAAACCAAACACCAAGTTCGTATCATGATGTTTGGGGTGGTCACAAGTGATGGCGACGTGATGCTTCCATTCATCTTCCTACATGACTTTCCACTCAACACTCAGGCCAACACCATGTGCCTGAAAGAAGTAGTACTGCTCTGGATCTTGAGGGTGGCTGTTAAAAAGCTCCACGTCTGGCAACAGGACTCTGCGTCATGTCACACAAGCAAGAGAAGTCAGTCTTAGCAGTATGGAAATTTCTGCGACCATATCACCCCTAACATCAAGCTGCCAAACTCACCTAATTGCAACCCCCTTGATTATTATGTGTCGAGTACGCTTGAGCAATAGATCAACAAAAGTCTGTGCAACACCAAAGATGAACTGAAAGCAAGGACAACGATTTACAAATTTAAACAAGAAGACCATCTGAAAGGTGTTGTTTAGAGATTGCAAAGTCGCTAGGAGATTGTGGTTGAAGTCAATAGCGATTTCTATGAATAAATTTAATCTATAATGTTTCAAGATATTTTTATCTAATTTAGGTAAATATATCTGATTAAGTGAAATATCAGTGCTATTTTTATCTTTGCGTATTTTAACAACAATTCACCCATTTAAGATTTAAAAGTTGAAAATGAGAAAATAATAAACGTTGTAGAAGATATTTAATGTTCTATAAGGATGTGATATAATTAAAAAAAATTTTTTTTTATTATTGATATTTTTCTATATTCGGAGTAATATTCTAATATAGCGCTGCATTGTTCTGTATTAGGTCCTGTAAAGATTTTACTGATTATAAAACTTTTACCACTAAATCTTCATAATAATAATAATAATAATAATAGTAGTATATATATATATATATATATATATATATATATATATATATATATAAGTATTATTCGGTCCAGTTAAACCGGAGTTGGGAGTAATTCCATCAGGACAAAGAAACATTCAACAGTGAACATTTAAATTTTCCTGGTAAAGAGCTCAATGTAACTGACATCATAGAGCAATAGTTTCTTTAAAAAAAAAACCAAAAAAACGGTCACATTAGGATTATAAATGTATTTCCATCCTGTTATGGGTTTTGATATAAATCAAAAACATCCCAAATTTATTATATCAGCGATGTGAATTAGCTAGATGTAGACATAGGAATAAATTTAAACCATAGACAAATTATCATAAATAAAAAAACAACATAGAATTAAATTGAGATTTAAGGTGAAATGAATAAAAATAAAATAAGATAAAAAAGATGAAGAAACCATGTGATATGTACGTAGTTTTCAATGGAAGGGTAACTGAATTAATAGGCCCGAAAATAGAAAAATTGAAATTAAAAATTTTAATTTTAAATTTTGAATTTAATTTAATATAAGTATTACTTTATCTTTTCGTAAAGTTATTAAAGCAAGTTGTACTTCCCTAAATTAGTATTTAATCTGGAGTTTTAAGTTGAAATGTATTTAGATTTTTAAAAGATGAAAAAATGAAAAAATTAATTTACTATAATTCCAACCGGCAATAAAAAAAAACACCTCCCCTCGTCTACCCCCTCCCACCCTTATTTCCTGTGTCTATTCTGAATTATTTTATCCATAAGTTCTGAAGAAGTCCTGTTATTTTTGTTGCTTTTGATTTATATCAAAACCCATAAAAGGATGGAAATGAATTTATTATCGTAATGTGACGGGGTTTTGTTATTTCTTAAAGATATATAGTCTGTCTGTGGATGATAATATATACGCTTCCTCATGGGGGTTGAGCACTCTGATGAAAGGAATTTTCGGCCGCTGCTCGCATAATGCAAAGCTCTTCGAAAGAATTGAGCACTCTGGTAGCCGATAAGGTATAAAAATGTAAACAAACAGCTGCTGCTGTTGCTACATAAATACCTTTACAAGTCCCTTAGCCAAACGTGGTCCGCTTGTTGACCGAGTGCTCTGAGACTTAGTCTAACGTAAAGTTGGATGGGTTTCGATCTCGGCTTCGTGCGTCCTACGTGTCTAGCCACACTGAAGAGTTCTGATAGAACGAAACAGTCTGTCTGTGGATGACAATATGTATATATATATATATAGAAAGAGAGAGAGAGCCTGTCTGAAGTTATGCAAATCAAATAAACCGCAATAACTTAAAACTTTCAGAACCAATATTTGTTAAATCTAAACTCGTTCATTTCAACCCTAATTAAAATATTTGATTAAATATTTTGCCGTTTTAATGGTTAGTTTTTGAAATATTTGAAATTAGGGAAAATTGTTAGTCTGCAGATTAGACTAACACTAGCCGAAGACCCCTGAAATCTAATAAATACTATTTTTTCTTTTTGCCCATGATATATGTTGAAACATGGGTAAATAGAAGGATCTAACAACTGCGGAAAAACAGAAAATAACAAACTTACTGATTGTGGGAATGTCTACTTTGGAGATATCAAAGGAGATTTGCTGAGATCATGATAATGAGGGCTGTTGAAAATATAAGAAAACTGAGAACTTGAAGCGAAAGAAAAGACCTTGACATGAACGTAAACTAAAATGAGATATAGCGAAACAACCAGTTTTGATCAGCGCTCAGATCATTGAGGAAGTAAAAAGGTCTAGACTACTTTATGAATTGGGATATGTAAAAAAAAAAAAACTAGGCAACTTCCTTTTACTAAAGGGAAAATTTTAATGCGTTAAAATTGGGGAAAAATACATGAAAATTGACTTTTCTGAAGTAATTTTCACTGACGAATCTCGTGTGTCATACGTTGGACCTGATGGATCTTATTAAATCCAGAAGTACCCGTGGCTAAAAGAAAGCAACAAAGAGATGGTAGTGGTTTAATATGGGTTGAAATTGCTGATCAAACCATTATTGGGCAGTTCAAAGTCGACGAAGGAGTTAAACTGAACGGTGCTCATTATTGCAATTTTATTGCATGGTGCAAATCTCTGTCCCGTTGTTTCAAAGTGAGGTGTATATTTATGCACAACAATGTTCCTTCTTATGCTCCTTACCTATGAATTCTTTGAGCATAAAAACTTTACTGAAAAGAACAGAATCTAATAGCCATCATCAATCTGCTGGAGTTTAAAAAAATTACAAAATCAATAGATAATAGATTACTGACAGTTATTGAGAAGAAAAGTGACTATATTAATTTGTAAAGAATTCAAAGACTTATTTTTTATGTTTGCTATTGGTTCTATTATAAGTGTTGATAGTTTTTTGATGATTTTATCATCTTTTTATTGAATTAAAATGTGATTACTTTGTTTTCTCTTATAACTTCAGACGGCAGTTTTTTTAAAGAATACACCAATAACTTCCATAATTTCGATAAAACATTTTGATACTACGTAAAATTATCAACTCTGATTTTGTTACGACATTTAAATTATTAAAAGTTTGACATTATTTTCGACCTAAATTTGAATTATTGAACATTATGCGATTTTCATATGTGTGTGTGTGTGTGTGTGTGTATAAAGAAAATAAACCAATGTAATAACCCACAACACAGATGAAGTCTAGTGGACCTGCCAGAAACGGTGGATGACAGGGACATATGGCAAGAGTCAAGGGATTCCGTATTATGGATACGTCTTGGTAATGATAATTATGAATACAAAAGTTAGAAGGGTTTTTTTTTTATTTCAAGGCATATATAAATTTTCTAAAATCTATCCAGATATATGAGTCCCATTCAATGATAGGAACTTTTTTAAAAAGCAACATTATTTTTTCAGCATTTTTTCCTAAAAATGTAAACTCAGAATTGTTTGTAATTAATTTATTGAAAACAAAGACTTATTCTAATCTCCCAAAAATAATTGTCTTAAGGCTATTGAAATTGGCGGGAAATAAAGCAGAGGGCTTAAAGCTCAAACAGAGGTCTGTCGTCAGATTTTTTTGCGGCTGAGAAAAGCAAACCATGAGAAATTTACAAAAAGATGTCTAATGGGATCGAAGCAAATTTTAATCGAAAAATGTTACCAAATCAGCTAAAATGGGTTTTCTGCGATACACCTAAGTTGAGAAGAGAGTCCTTTCATAGAAAAACACTGACTCATCGGTAAAAAAAAGTTCAGGGCGCAACGGTCAGTAAAGAAGATCATGCTGGCAGTCTTCTTGGACATGAAAGGAACCATCACTACTGATTTCCTTGAAAACGTTTCAACAGTTAAGAGTGTTTTCTATTGCCTACTTGATTATTCCCATTGAGCAAGTTTTAATTTATAGGTAATGTTTTCCATTTCAAAAAAAATTATTCAGTTTTAGAATAGGGATCAGTAGGTTTATAATAATTTCTGTATATAACTCTGGTATAGTAATATTACCAAGGTTTATTTAAGATAATATTCCAGTCCAATCGGCTGGAGGTGTAGAATACACCGACTGCATTTCTACAGAGATGTAAAATCGCACCCTGGGGTAATACAAACACACAGACATAAAAATAGAATGCTGTTGGCAAAGCCCTATGGTTGTAGCCCGGTGCTGACGGTGTTACTAGTACTACTAAGACTACTATCCCAACTTTGTAGTAATTTTCAAATATATGTATGTAAGTATGTATGTATGTATGTATGTAAATCTGGATTAGTGAATGTGTACGGGTTCCAATTGGAATCGATAAAAATCTTCATGAAACAAAAAAAGCAGTGAACGTGTACCTTTATTCGCCTAAGGAAAGAATTCATGTGTTTACACACACACACACACACACACACACACGCACGCACACACACACATATATATATATATATATATATATATATATATATATGTAGTTTTACAAAAAGACAAGAGAAAAATATTCACTTTCTTGGTATCATTATAAATTTATTTCAGGCTCCTACAAATTCTTATAAATTAAAAGTTTAAAAAAAATATCGTTAATCCCAAATTGATAATATATCAATCGCCGTTAATAGTAAGCACTCCTCCTGGACACTCCTACACCTTGGATTTCCTCATTTGAACATATGAAGAAATATATATATATATATATATATAAACACAGATTTTTTCCTTGGACAGATAATTACGCGGTAATATCAAATTCATAATCTATTGGATAAAGACTTTTGATGTATAATATATTTTTCCTTTTTTTATGAATATTGATTTATAATTCCTTAAATGTCTAACTTAAGATATGACATATTCCCCGGTAAAATGATAAAAACTTAATCGAAAATTGTTTACCATCTGATGAAACAATGTAGAAAAAAGCTTGATGAAAAGATTTATAATGAATTATATCTGTTGAGTTTTACTTGATATATATATATATATATATATATATATATATATTGTCATCTACAGATAGACTGATTCCTTTTATCACGACTTATCGCTTCAAGCTGGGATCGAAACACGGCTAAATTTACATTAGATTGATACCATAACCCCACAACCAGCAGAAGCCCAGAGTGCTCAAACCGGGGGAGTGCGTATATAGTCGCCCTGCTTTTAATCGGCCATGTGTGGGGGTCCATAGGAGAACATCACTTATGTGCCTCTCCAGCAGTGTCCTAAGCTAGAAAACTATGTATATAATCACATACACATACGCACTCACGAACATAAACACACTTTATCCCTATATTCTCATATAGCTATATATAAACACACACACACACACACATATATATATATATATATATATATATATTGCTGTAAACTTAATTCCTTATTATGCACAAGACCAGTCAGAGATACCGGCTGTATTCCCAGCAGAAAAGTAAGACCCCGCACTAAAAGAATTGGTGTCCAAGGCGTGACACTAACTGCATCTATTGGTTAGGCACCTATTCTGGAACTGTGTAGAGTGTCGGATGCGCCTTCATTTTCTGTTTGAAATTATTGGTATTGGACAGGAATACTTGATATAACAGAAAATTATTAGCCCTTAGTATAATTACTAGAAGCTATTAGAGTTTACTAAAAATTATTATTATCATTATAGTTATTATTACTTGAAACCATATAACTCTTAGCTAATTAATTGTATTAGGTTTTGTTTTGTTTTCTTTTCTTTTATGGCATATTATTCGATGCCAAATCCTCTTTATACATACATATTAAATATATATGATTTTGTTTGGTTGAGTTTTATGGCATATCAAGCATTGTAGGTTATTTAATGCCAAATCATGTTTGTACATGTATATCAAATTTATAGGATTTGGTTCTATTTGGTTTTATGGCATATCAACCATTGTAGGTAATTTAATGCCAGATCTGATTTACACACACACACACACACACACACACACACACACACACACACACATATATATATATATATATATATATATATATATATATATATATTGAATATATAGAATTTGGTTTGGTTGGGTTTTCTGGCATATCAACCATTGTTGTTTGTGTAATGCCAAATGCTCGTTAAACAGATATATTTAATATGTAGGATTTGGTTTTGTTTGTTTTATGGCATATCTGCCATTGTAGGTTATTTAATGCCAAATTTTACTTATACATGTATATTAAGTATATAGGATTTGGTTCTGTTTGGTTTTCTGGCATATCAGCCATTTTTGGCTATTTAATGCCAAATCTAATTATACATATATATTAAATATATATAATTTTATTTTGTTTGGTTTTATGCCATATCAGGCATTGTAGGTTATGTAATGCCAAATCCTCTTTATATATATATATATATATATATATATATATATATATATATATATAAGTGTATAGGATTTGGTTTATTTTGGTTTTATGGCATATCAACCGTTGTATGTTATTTAATACCAAATTCTGTTTATAAATATACATTAAATATATATGATATACAAACACATTCTGTAGGTAACATTTTAAAACAATCCTGGGTGCTTTTTTCGCAGATTTGAATGGTTTCAAATATTGCTATATGACAATCACAATCTAACATCACTACTTTTGCACATATTGTTTGTTCTATTTTACCCCTAGATAGGGCCCTATTTGGTGAAATCATTCCGTCTCAGAGTAAACTTGGGAGCAATGTCACACTCCACAAATTTTCAGAGATAGAGCCTTACCATCAGTGGTTTAATGTCATATCCAGGATACAATTATATTAGTTCGGAATACTTGATATCACCTAACAGTGTACCAGAAAAAAACTCTTAAGAAAAAGACATGTAGATATGAACGTACAATAAACACGATTCCATAACTTCAAGGTTTTGTTGTTTCTAAAATAAGTCAATTAATCAAGCAATGAATCAATTATTACACGCACATGCATATAAACATACATGCATATAAAAACAGATGCATATTAACGCACATGATAATACTCTTAAACGCAAACAAATATATTTTTATTCGTATGTTTGTGCTTCCTTGTGTCTGTATTTATATACGTGTATGTTTGTGTACGTGTATGTGTACTCGTATGTGTTTGTTGAGCGTCTGTTTACACATGTATGTGCTTGTAGTTGTGCCTATGTCTGTATAAGGGTTTTCGCATGCAATATCAAAGAATTTCATTTATTTTCACAATGCGATGGGTTCTTTAGGAACTTTTAGATTTCACTGCATATCCAAATGAATTTCTGCCCAAATTATCTTGACAGAAAAAATTATTTATGTTAGAATTCTTGATGGAGTTTCCTTTTTGTATTTTGATTCCCAGCAAATCGCCAAATCCTTGTTTCCAGCCATTTTTTGCGTATTTTCTCCTTCTCTCTCTCTCTCTCTCTCTCTCTCTCTCTCTCTCTCTCTCTCTCTTTTTCTTCGTTTCCCTCGGCTTTCCAATACGCCAGTTATAATGAGAGGGAGAGGGCAGGACTTCCTTAAGCAACGTAAAAGTTTAATTTACTTTTAAATTTGATCCTTGTATTTGTTTCTTAAAGTGATCATTATTTGATGCGACTTTATCTAACGTTTTTATTATTACGTCATTTCACTTCAAGGTTTTGCAAATCTAGTAAACAGGCTTCCCTCTCACCGGGCCCCTTGTGACAGCCTTCTTATCCCCACCAAACCTATTAACCGACAATATAAGGTTAATCACGAGAACTATCGCGGTAATTGCGAGGACGAGAGTTGAGATTTTGAAAAAGAAGCAACAGTAAGTTAGACGTGCCCGTGGTGTAATGGTTATCGTCGTAGGAATTGGACACGGTGACACGAGTTCAAATCCTGGACGAGACTGATTGAATTTAACATAGCACTAATACCCTTGGGGAAGGTATGAATCCAATTATTCTCCCTCCAGCTATGGGTATATAGTAGGACAGACAAGGTTCTTCAGCCTTGGTGAGGAATCTAGTCTAAGAGAAGGAAAACTCTGAATTCAAACCTGTTAAACTCCGCTTAAAAATTGACCTTGTGTCATATCCTGCCCGAGCGGAGTGGTTGGGTAAATAGGATCAACAGTAAGTTAGAGGGAGGTGGAAAGCCCGCTCTCCTAGCAAAGTTGGCCGAGATTCACTTAGCTTCAAAGGGTCGTTCCCTTAGATTTTACCTGCCTTGCGGGATCAAGCCGAGGGGCCGAAAATTTTGTACCAACTTGCACATGGCTTTTAATCGGTGCGAGGCCCCCAATATAAAATGACTTTGTGCCATATATTGACATCGTGGGGAGTCAGTTAAATACCAATCGGTAAGTAACCGACAGCGGATAAAAAAAAAACTTTAGAGCTAAAGAATCCTCTCCCCCACCATTTATGGAGTTGGCTTACGATTTATTGAACAAGAGGATATTTTCTTCATCAACAAAAATTCCACTAGTTTTTTTTGTTTTGAAGTTGATATGGAGGGAAGTCGTAATACACCAATAAAATGAGTTGTATTTTTGCTTGGACCACCTGTTTGACTTTTTCCTTTTATGAGAACTTCTCATCATCTATTCGTCATCTCAGGACACTCTTTGGTGGGGTCTTACCCCTATGCAGAGATGCAGTCGGTAAATTCTACTGTGTCCGTCTACTGGTTGGTTGGTTGGGTTTTATGGCATATCAACCTTTGTAGGTTATTTAACGCCAAATCCATTTTTATGTAAATATTCAGTTCTATTTTTAAAAAATTCAGTTTAGCATAAGCACGCTGTTTAAGTGTAAGTAAAGTTGGCGACCTTAGTCAAGAGTGATCCGAAGGCTCCCTTTTCGATAGTTACTACACCAAGGTGTGGGGGAGGGCGCTACTCCTTTCCCTGGATTACTCCACTTTACCCTTGATACCTACCTTATATTACTGAGTGTTAAGTAAGGATGCATCAAGTACCATTTTTTGAGTTTTTGGTATGATTCGACCTGGGATTGAACCCTGGTCTCCCGGGCCATTGGCAAACACTTTAACCATCATGCCAATGTCCGGTAAAAATATTGAAAAACATTTCTAATCCAAGCTATTCCACCTACTGGGTTAGCTAATAAATTACATATTTGATATATTTTAAGATTAATATAGAAAATATACTAAAGTCATACATTATTTTAAAATTGGTGCAGACGCAAATAATTTGTCTTCTTAATGGAAACTATGATATTATAATAATAATAATAATAATAATAATAATAATAATAATAATAATATTTTACAGCAATTGTAATGGTCTTTTTTCTTTTTAATTTGACGTATAATACAAGTATACGTAAAAAATGAAATAACATTTACCTGATTCTATAACATTTTGAAATTTTTGATGACAGCAAGTTTAAAACATTGCTGTGCTCTACACAAACAGCAGATCTAAACCGTTTGGAAAATTTACGGGCCGAATTGAAATAAAAATTAATAGACATAAATCCTTGGTTTGGTTTGGTTTGGTTTGTAGGGTTTTATGGCATATCAACATTTGTAGGTTATTTAACGTCAAATCCATTTTTATACATATGAACAGTTCTATTTCAAACAATTCAGTTTAGCATAAGTACACAGTTTAATTGTCAAAAACATTTCCATTTCAAACGATTCAAGCAGTTATATGTAACAATTCAGTTAAGAGTAAAAACAGTTTCAATGTTGAAAAACAGTTCTATTTCAAATGATTCAGTTAAGTATAAGCACGCAGTTTAAATGTAAGTACGGTTTAATTGTCAAAAACATTTCTATTTCAAGCTATTCAGTTTACTCAAACAATTCATTTTAGCATAAGTATGTCGTGAGTTCTATTTAACCCATAGATAGGACTCTTATCAGGTGCTACGGAGCGATGTCAATGAAGGGATACTCCGAATTCTCCAAAGCTCCAGAATTGCTTGAACCTCACCATCAGATTGTTTAGTGTTATATCAGGACACTCGGTGGGAGGGGGTCTTACCCCTCTGCAGAGAAGCAGTCGGTGTATTCTACAGCCCCAGCTGACTGGGCAACAGAAATTCTTGAAATTTGAAGGAACACCTGGTAATTGTCAGTCAAAATTGAAGCAAAATGGCTGTGAGTCGTGACCTGACACAAAACAATGAAAAACGATTGAAGGTAGTTAACGAGAAAGAATGTAACCCAATAGATTATTGAAGCAAGAAGGCCAATAATTTTGCCCAATGTCAAATGATTGTATGATGTCAAAATCAAATTTCGTTTTGAGCATAACAGCATATTCTTTCAAATTCATTATTTCAGCACATGACCAAAATTATACATGGAATTTCCATACAAAATTAAGGTATTACAGCTTTATTCTTTATTGTGGGAGAGGGTGATAAATACTCAGATCATATATATATATATATATATATATATATACGTGCATATGTGCTCGATCGAGCAAGTGTGTATGTGTGTGTGTGTGTATGTGTGTGCATTTCACGTTTTCTCTTAAACCATCTGAGGATTTATAGTCGATGAAGTGAAGATTTGATACAGAATATGGCAAGATTATGTAGCTTATAATTTACATCTATATCTACATATGCATATACATACATACTTATTCATATGTGTTTTATATATATATATATATATATATATATATAGATATATATGTGTGTGTGTGTGTGTGTGTGTGGATTGAGATAGATAATAATATTCTAAAAAACTGCATGAGAGATAAAATTGTTTGACATATACGGACCAACAATAAGATAAATAAAAACACATTTATCCGTGTGTGTGTGTGTGTGTGTGTGTGTGTGTGTGTGTGTGTGTGTGTGTTGTGTGTGTGTGTTTGTGTGTGTGTGTGTGTGTGTGTGCAGAGAGAGATTCAAAAAGACTTGACTGATAGATAGATAGATAGATAGATAGATAGATAGATAGATAGATATTGTCTTTTTCCTTCTTGTTTCGCACGTGTCCGTGTCTCTTCTGCTCCCGGACAAAAACATGCCTTTCATAAGTGCCTGGAGTAACGAGATAGGTCTCTTAAGTGCATAGCACGCCTGAGTGTGTCCGACTTAAAATGTTTCGAAATCTTGTTGGATTAGAAATAACTTCACTCCAGTTTAGGATTCAGTAGATTATTTCAAGCCGTTCTGAGTCAATTGGAGTGGCCGTCGAAAAAAAAAAAAAAAAAAAAGAAAGAAAAAAAAGAGCAAAGATGAATGGAAATAGAGGGGATTTTTGTCAATAAATTAAAACCAAGGGATCAGAATCGTTAGTTGTATTGGCTTTCATAAGGTGATAATATTCGTAATTATCCTTTCTATTTGTAATTTTTGTATAACATACAATAGGTTTCACATACTATACAATGATAAAAATACATATATAATATATGTACAAATTGATACTTAAAAATCATAAAAGTAAAGTTGGCGAACTTTAATAGCTACTACACTGAGTTGTAGGGGAGAGCTCTACTCCATTACTTGGATTGCTTTTCTCTGCCCTTGATCCTTACCTTATAATGCTGAGTGTTAAGCAAGACAAC
Source organism: Sepioteuthis lessoniana (assembly GCA_963585895.1). Lineage (NCBI taxonomy): Eukaryota > Metazoa > Mollusca > Cephalopoda > Myopsida > Loliginidae > Sepioteuthis > Sepioteuthis lessoniana. Next base: position 27,676,218 of record OY757914.1, read on the forward strand.
ATCAAGTACCATTTTTTAAGTCTTTGGTATGACTTGACCTGGGAATGAACCCTGGTCACCCGGACTATTGGCGAACTCTCTACTCAGGCCAATTTTATTATGTACCATATAATGAGATAATTAATACAATATAATGATACAATTATTAAATATGAGACAATATCTTCCTCATTGGTTTTTCAGTTTCATTGAAACTTTGTTTTTATTATTCTCTACTCATTAAAGATTTCTGTACTCTCCTTAGTTGCTATACTCAGAAAGTTTCAGACTCTCTACTCTCCGACCCTCTAAAGGTTGTACTCAGTAATCTTCCAGGAACTCAGAACGTAACCTTTTACTACTTAGATACAGTCCAGACATGGATGGTGGAATGAGAACAGTCTACCCCCGGTGATTCAAATAAAGAATTACGTTATGAATTCATCAAATAATGCTGCGTGCAATCCTGAACAAGTCCTGGCAGCAACACCCCACAAGACACCAACTGTACGGCCACCTGCCCCCTATCACGAAAACTATTCAAGTTAGGCAAACCAGACATGCAGGACATTGCTGGAGAAGCAGAGATGAACTCATAAGAGATGTACTCTTATGGATCCCCACACACGGCCGCGCAAAAGCAGGACGACCAGCACGAACGTACATTCAGCAGCTATGTGAGGATACAGGTTGTTGTCCTGAAGACCTGCCTAGGGCGATGAACGATAGGGAGGAGTGGCGAGAGAGGGTCAGGGATATCCGTGCTGCCAGCACGATATGATGATGATGATGATGATATATATATATATATATATATATATATATATATATATATATATATTGATTAATTTATTTTAATGGTATTTCAATCCATCTGGTGTTATTTTTTGTGTAATTTCTAAAGAGTGTTTTTTTTACCTTATTGAATACGAATAATTTTCCCACAGATCTTTTTTTTTTTTTTATCTTAGATGCCATCCTAACAGGTACGACCACTCCGGGCCAGAGTGCACCTGTGATTAATGACAATGAATGAGAATTCCACATCACTAGATCTCCAGAACAAAAGTCTTGCCATCAGTTTCAAATCATTCTCTGGACAGTCCCTTTTATGCGATGGAGGTGAGAGGGTTACCTTATTTGCAGAGGATACAGTCAGTTGTTCTAAGCCCCACAAAAAGCATTAATGCAGCTGTAACTATATACCTAACTTCGGACTTTTGCTTACATCACGCGAGGTGAAGAAGGGTTGAATCGGCTGATGAAAATGAACTTAACATTACATAACAACGGACGAATGCTTTTACTCTGCAAGTGAAATGGATAAAACATTCATTTTTAGTACACCAGCTCACCCAAAGATATTTACAGTATATAAAAATGTAATGGCCCATCGATCTCCCTTTCATTGAATCTCTTCTGTCGAACCACAACAAAAATATTATTAGTGCAATTAAACCTTTTTTAATTCCAAAAATTTCGATGGAAAACGTGGACGCATCAAATTAATTCATTATATGTTTAAGTAAAAGAGGAATATGTGTAAACCAACACAGAAGAAAAGTTTAGGGTTCTTTCTTTGTTTAATGGCATCTCAAACCGTCACCTAATTCCAAAGCCACACTTAAAGAAGAACAGTAGCAGTCATATTTCAACCATTCCGTAGAATGGTTAAAGGTTTCGCACTTTTCCCAAGAAAGAACATTATACGCGACTGCAGTTCGAACTTGCTACAAAAGACATCACAACACAGATTATAGGACATGACGCCATGAGGGAAAAAATAATTTACTTGAAGAAAAATATCTATCACGAACTTTAAAACTTTAAAATGATAAATTATAATATTTAAGATTTTGGTTCTTTTATTTAATATTTGAACCGGATATTGGCATGATGGTTAGAGCGTTCACCATCGGCTGGGGATACCAGGGTTCATTCCCAGGTCGAGTCATACCAAAGACTCAAAAAATGGTACTTGATGCCTCCTTGCTTAACACTCAGCATTGAAAGGTATGGATCAAGGGTAAAGTGGAGCAATCCAGGGAAAGAATTAGCGCCCCCAACTTCTTGGTGTAGTAGCTATCGAAAATGGACCCTTCGGGATTCCCGCAACAACAATAGCCATCTTGCTTATTTGATATATATATATATATATATATATATATATTCGAACTCACATGGAAGGTAAATAGGTACATATGCACACGGATATAAACATGTTCATATAATTGTAATATATATATATATATATATATATATATATATATATATATATATATATTATTTTTATATATATATATATATTTTATCTCTTGTTCCTGGTGGTTTTCTTTTTCTTTTTTTCTGGTACCGTAAATGCTGGTAGATATTAGATTAGTAAATATATATATATATATATATATATGCATTCAAATTCTTCATTAGGGTTTTGCGGGCTGTATATTCTGAGTGCTCTTAACAGGCTTTATAATAGACTTTTAGTCCGCAATACCTTAATGAAGAATTTGAATACATCGAACATTCCCTCAAAAACCTAGAATACCCAATATGTATATATATATATATATATATATATATATATATATATATATTGTCATCCACAGACAGGCTGTTTCATTGTATCACTATTATTCAGTGTGGCTAGACACGTAGGACGCTTGAAGCAGAGTGCTCAACCCCCATAAGGGAGCGTATATATTGTCATCCACAGACACATATATATAGATGTTCGGAATCTTATATCCATCATCATCATCATCATCATCATCATCATCATCGTGCCGCTAGCACGGATATCATTGACCCTCTCTCGCCACTTCTCCCTATAATTCATCGCCTCTGGCAGGTCTTCAGGGCTACATCCCGTATCCTCACATAGCTGCTGTATCCATACATGTTCAAATGTAATGCCCATTTGCACATATATGTACTAATATATGTATACAGACGTTGATATTCGTATATTCATGAATAAATCAACAAGTTCATTGCATCATGATGAAAAATACATTGTTAACGCATCACATTCCTTTTGAACCCTTTCACTGTTTTGAGAGGCTCGTGTCGCTATCAGTGTTTCCTGTGACGTGTCTGAGAGCCTTATGAAATAAAGGATAAAGTCTTATGAAAATGTGTTAGTAGACAGCTCTAATTTCCTTGAACAGAGAAAGCGATTACTATCATTTGCTGCCCATTTTAGACCAATATTCAGCTAATACAGGAGTCAGGCTTCAGATTTATTGATCTGCCTTCATACATACCAGAATGTATACGCACACACATACAGATATGTATGTAAAGGGAGTGTTATGTGTTTGTTAATGAATGAGAGACAATAAGAGAGAAAAATAGAGTTGGAGAAAAAGAAAGAGAGAGAATGTGTCTGTGTGTGTGAGAGAGTGAGAGTTTGTGTGAGTATGTGTAAGTGCTGATACAGGTCACTCGGTACTTGAGAAAATGTTCAGCGGCTTTCTTAATCATAAAAGGCATCACAATCACAGTCTGAGGATGCCCTAAAAATATAAAAATGAAACCGACCTAATCCCACGTGAGATATTCACCGACTCTTATCCCTGCCCCCATCCGTTGTAGTTTTCTCAATTCCCAAGGGGTTGTTGATTTCACTGGTTCAAAATTTGTTGACCGTATCCCTTAGAAGTTAGAAACAGAACAAACGTAGCTGGACATTCAATCAATGCGTGCCTCTGTGTGTGTGTGTGTGTGTGTGTGTGTGTGAATGAGAAAGCGAAGAAGACAGGAAGAAATAACGACAGAGAGAGAGAGAGAGAGATAGATAGAGATAGAGATAGAGAGAGAGAGTTACCGGGAAAAAAAGAACGGAGAAAGGGAGATAATTGAATATTTTGGTTTTCAAAAAATGACCTTAGCGGCTGAATAACTTGCGTCTTCCCAGGGGCGCTAATTGTCATATGTTAAGTCTCTGTGAAAGCGAATTGACTGAAAGCTGACTATACCTTCTCTCTTTGATGAATGGCGCAGTACAATCTTTCTGCCTCATTACCCTTCTCTTCATTGGGCCCTCTGACGTAGTGAACAAAACTAACAAAATGCAAAGTCGGAGTTTGAGAGCATTCCGTAATTTCGATTGGCTAGTCGAGGTCTGTTTGATAGGCTGTCAGCTTGGTTGGTTTTACGACGTGTCAACCCTTATTGGGTTATTTTATGCTTATATCAGTTTAACAACTATGTACTTTTGGAAAGATATATTTTGTAGCTTAAAGAGCCTTGTCTAGGGTGTGCGTTTAACGTTGCACTAATTCTCTTGGGAATGTCTTTAATCTATTCTTTTCTCAGCTATAGATGAATAGTAGGAAAATCTGGGTTGTTTAGCCTTGGTTAAAAATAATATGTAACTATAACACAAACACGCATACACACACATAAACACACGCGCGTGCGCATAAACTGTTTTTGACTGCATTTTTCGATTTTTTCAATGGCATTAAATATATAAAATCTAATATATATATATATATATATATATATATATATTAGATTTTTTATATATATATATATATATATATATATATATATATATATATATATATATATATATCCCCTTCGTATGAGCAGGATCCGACATAAGATCAATTTCTATGTGGATTTCAACAGGTTTTTAATTCAGAGCTGTCCTTGACAGGTTGCAATACCAAAATTTAAAAAAAAGACTGTCTGCTTAACTATCTACCCATAGCTGGAGAGCGAAGTGTTGGATTCATTCGATTCCTAAGCGTATTAACACTAAGGGAAATGCAACCGTTCTAGACCAGGATTTGAACTCGGACCAACGTTTCAATTTCCTATAACGATAACAATTAAACAACAAAGTACGTGGGTGAGGAATTTTCATAAGAATGTTTGGTCATATAACATTCCGGTATAAATCATCATCATCATCATCATCATGTCGTGCTGGTAGCACGGATATCCCTGGCCCTCTCTCGCCACTTTTCCCTATCGTTCATCGCCTCAGGCAGGTCTTCTGGACAGCATCCCGTATCCTCACATAGTTGCTGAATGTATGTTCGTGCTGGCCGTCCTGCTTTTGCACGGCCATGTGTGGGGGTCCATAAGAGTACATCACTTACGAGTTCGTCCCTGCTTCTCCAGCAATGTCCTGCATGTCTGGTCCGTCTAACTTGAATATTTTTCGTGATAAGAGGCAGGTGGCCGTACAGTTGGTGTCTTGTGGGGTGTTGCCGCCAGGACTTGTTCAAGATTGCTCGCAGCATTCTTGTGTAATTGCCGCCTAGCTTCTTCTCCAGCCGTTTTGTTAGAGTCCATATGAAACTTTAACTCAGAGTCAAGTGCATTGACAAGGATGTGATTTGGTGGAAAATAGTTGCAGAAAACGGTCTTTCAGCCATAGGCTTCACCCACACATGCATGCAGACACATATCAAAACACACACACACACACACACACACACACACACACATATATATATATATATATATATATATATATATATATATATATATATATATATATATATTTCTGCGTTTCAAAAAAATGTTGCGATATATCCACTCTACCTTTTGGCAGAATACGCATTAAGAGCAAGTAAAACTGAATCCTCATCTTTTTTTATTAGGCACAACAACTCAAGCTTATATTAGCATTAAAAATTTTGCAATGTATAGATATAATTACATATAAGCACAAAACAAAAGATAGCAATGTTTGTACATAATCACCAGAAGTTACAGTTCGAGCCTTGGTAACATTCCAAATTTAGACTATTGTTTGAAAAGAAAGCTGTTCCCCCCAATTTATTAGATTGTTCCGCCACAATTCGCATATCTATATTTCCCTTCACTTTCCTATTTTTTTTCTTTTTTACAAAACAATTAAATGTCAACGCTTGGAAAAGGTATTAAACCTCTTATCCTCCCAGCTATGTTTTAAATAGTACCACAACTGTTCTTCCACAAGTATACCTTAGACCTTAAATAACCCACGAAGGTTGATATGCCAATAAATAAAGAAACCCAATAAATAAAACATCACTGTTTAAGCGAAAAGAAAACAGAAAGTTGTCTCATTAAAATCCTTCAACTCCCCCTTACGTAAGAATTTAGGAATCTGAGAAAGAGAAAGAAGACGCAGTATTTCGTTTTTTGCGATATCAATGTGAACAAACATCAAGTCAGTGGCAAAGTTTTCAGACGAATCTGTGGTTCACCGTGTAATGGACCTGGTCAAGTGGTTGGTCAAGTGGTTGAAACATTTCTGAAAAGCTCCTAGTGAAAGAGCCATGTGAAAAACGACTGTGGTGATGAATTGGAAGTTGATGAGTAACCCTAAATGGTGAAAAAATATGAACATGGCGGCTACAATCTTGATATTTTGATATGTTCTTTTCCGTTTTTAAAGATATGAATATAAGAACTGAATTTGCAAAGAGATTCTATCATTATTATTTTTGAATTACACGTGCACTGAATTCGTCAAGAATTCACCAAAAATCAACTAATTATGGGAACTGAATAAAGTCCTTTTTAATGTAATAACATACTTTTTTTTATCTGCTTGAAGTATTTTTAGGCAAGATGTTTTTTGCATAAATTATTGGTATTAGATAGGATTACTTGAAGCCATATGACTGAGTGCAAATTATTTCTGTTAGATAGATTAACTTGAAGTCATATGATTGAGCGCAAATTACTTGTATTTGATAGTCCTACTTGATATCAGATCGCTGTGTTAAGAATAATTGCAGAAAAACAAGAAAAAATGTATAATTAAAGAAAAATGCAATAGAATATTAATAATAGTTATGTTTTCAATCTAATATTTAAAGATGAACCAAATTTCGTCTGGAAATAACCCTTCTGAAGTTGATATGCCCTTAAACGAATAGATCAAACTAAATGTTTCATTCTTGATATATAAATTCTAGTTCCGATTTTGGTAACATTGTAATATAATGGCCGAGGCATTTCGTTTTATATATCTTGCCTTTCGGTTCTAGTTAGGCTGAGAACCTTTCGTTTAGCGCATGGGTTAGTTAGGTGCAACATGAGCGCAGGTGTTCACGCGCGTGTGGGTAGGATGTGTCATTCACAGATATCAAAAATAAAATCCCAGATAGAAATTATGACTGGGGGATGTGAATGACGTCATGCACCGGAAGCATGCGCGGAGGATTTTGGGGATTTGAGAAAAGTCAGAGAGTTGAGTTCCTGCCTGGGAAGAAGAAGGTTGATTTTCGGGGCCAGACGAATTTGTGTTCTACGGGCGCTGCGAGTTAGTTGGGTTGAGATGTAAAAGCAGTCAGCATAGAAAGATTGTGTCTCCCTCTCCCTATGTCGAAAAACCTTTTAACTCAAAGGTAATAAAAAGTTTCGTACCTGAACTAAGAAGTCGTCAAGTGTTTTTCGTGTTTCGGGATTCCTATGTTATATATATATATATATATATATATATATATATATATATATATGTACGTTGGGGACATTATGAACGTTTTGCGTACCGGTATGAATATGTCTATTTCACGTATTCATATCTGGCTATGTAACATATTTATCATATTTACCCAACCCCTCCGTTCGGGCAGGATATGACACAAGGTCAATTTTTAAGCGGAGTTTAACAGGTTTGAATTCAGAGTTGTCCTTCTCCTAGACTTACCAAGGCTGTCCTACTATTTACCCATAGCTGGAGGGAGAATATTTGGATTCATACCTTTCCCAAGGGTATTAGTGCTATGTGAAATGCAATCAGTTTCGTCCAGGATTTGAACTCGTGTCGTCGTGTCCAATCCCTACGACGATAACCGTTACACCACGGGCACCTCCTTTCCAAATCGACAGTTTATCTGAATTTAATTTTTTAGTAACTTGTTCCTGAAATCATTATGTTCTTGGTTTGCGTGATTTTTACCTACCCTTTTTCATTTTATATTTTGTAATGAACAAATATCTGTATATCTGTCTATCTAATTAACTTGGAAATTTTTTAATTTCTAATATCCTCGGGCTCTTTTTTTTTTTTCCTAAGAGGCCACATCGTTATGTAATGAGACAATAATCATCTCCATTTGAGAATAGGAGTGTTGGATTATTTTTCTGGCAGAAACCATTAACTGTTTCTGAAAGGAAATATGTAGCAATTTGAGGTTGGATTCTCGGAAAAATAAAATCTCCAATTACAATAAAATATCAAATCTGTACCGATCATTTTAGACTTAAAGTTTTGCCTCAAATAATAAATTAATCTTGTGACTGAAGGCTAAACACTGCGTATTGACAAGGGACATTGACGAACCATTTGTGAATTTACTAAGTTAATTCACTGAATTGACGTTTGATTTGTTGAAATATAATGACAGGAGGCCTCCTGGGCTGTCACATGATAATACAAAAAATTCACTCTCTATCTCATTTGTCTTTGTTCTTTGAACTGTAGATTCGTCATCTCTTAACCTACCAACTAGTGATGAGCCACATACTGCTATTAATCACTCTTGTCATGAAAACATTCTTCCATTTTTGTACACTTTCCAAGTACAACTTTTTCATGAAACAATATTTGTATATTTCTAGTTGTTGGGACATATTTTCCTATTCGTTCTTCTTAATACGTTCGGTATGTAAACTGTGTATATAAAAGGTTCAATGTTCTTATATGTACAAATGCATTTACGGTTCTTGGGAATATGTTGACAAAATCTTTACAGAGGAGTGATATAGCTCCCAACGAGTGTATTGGATATAATTAAAAACCATCTGGTTAAGAGTTTCCACTTCTAGAGCTTTGAAGGGTGTAGAGTACACCTTCATTGCCATTACACCAAGGTCCACTCAGACTGTTAGGGTCCCATCTCTCAGTTTGATAGAACTATTTAATCATTTACTATACTTGAAAATATTCAACTGCATGTAAACAAATCATTATTGTTAAATTGAATTATTGGTATTATATAGCAATTCTTGACATTATTCGTGTACACACGTGTGAATAATGTTGAATATAATCATTAGTTTTAGATAGCAATACTAGAAACTATATAACTGTGCGCAAATAAATCATATGAGTTCTAACATTTAAAAAAAATAAAGTTACCTACAAATTATATATATATATATATATTGTCATCCAGAGACTGTTTCGTGGTATCACAATTCTTCAGTGTGACTAGACATGCGAGATGCTTAAAGCTGGTATCGAAACCTAACTGACTTTACATCAGTCGGATTTCTTACCTCAAAGACATCGTCGTTCTCTGCGTTAGTGAAATAGTTTTTTCGTATACCTTTTTACATATACGTTATGGGCTACCTGTAGTGCTCAATTCATGAGAAGAGCTATGGTATTTCAATTTATGTGGCAGCCGGCAAATTCTCCTAAAGAGTTCTCAACCCACGGTTGAGGAGCGTATATATTGTCATCCATAAACAAACAGTTTCATCGTATCACAGCTCTTGAGCGCGGTTAGACACAAAACCCAGTTGACTTTACGTCGTTTTGATAACATATCTCAGTGCCGTCGTCATTCGTAGCCTTTGTAGAGGAGATTTTACGTATACCTTTTTACGTATACGTTATTGGATACCTGGAGCGCTCAATTCATGAGAAGACCTATTGCATTTCACTAATATACATATATATATATATATATATATATATATGTGTGTGTGTGTGTGTGTGTGTGTGTGAAATAAAAAAGAGGAACACTTAAACATTAAAATTGTTGTATAGTAGCTCGTACCACGTGACTTTTGGTATTTCGGATGTATAAAAGACGTCGTGTTTCTTGAGCACGTGGGTACCAAAAGATCTTGGTCAGAAGTAAGACTACCTTCGGACATAACACCAAGAGCGCGAGACACAATATTGGTTAGACTGTACCACTTCAGTTCATAAATAATCAACTCCATTTAACTGTGTATCTCTTCCTTACCACGATACAACAAAAATATAAATAGATTTCATGAGCAATTGAATAAAGTTTTTTTTTATCGTCTCTTCTAGCCGGAAACGAAATAGGGAAGTTTACACTGGATTCTAAACACTAATATATCAAAATCCATCTGAAGAGCGTCACAACGCCCTGAAATAAATTTTTAATGGAAACACTAAATCGAAGTTTTTTCGTCACATTTATATGATATATATCATCATCATCATCATCATCTCATGCTACCTGCACGGATCTCCCTGACCTTCTCTCGCCACCCGTTTCTATCGTCCATGAATCCCGGGAGGTCTTCCAGGTTATATCCTGTATCGGCACAGAGCTGTTGTATATAGGTTCTAGCTGGTCGTCCTGCCTTTGTTCGTTCATGTGAAGGGGTCTACAGAAGAATATCACTTTTGAGTTGTCCTTACTTCTCCAGCAGTGTCCCGCATGTTTGGTTCGTCTAACTTTGATAGTTTTCGTGATAGGTGGTAGATGGCCGTACAGCTGCTGTTTTGTGGGGTGTTGCCTCCAAGACTTGTTCTATACCACTCGCAGCATTCTTGAGTAATTGCTGTCAAGCTTATATTTAGAATGTATCAAATTAACATTAAGTGTTGGTATGAGAATAAACAATTTAACCAAACTGAAACTAACAAACGTATTTATCATTTCCTTTACTCCTGTTGTGTTCAGTTTTATTACATCACGTATATACTAATACTAATATCAACCCTTTATTAGAAGGAACTCAACTAAGCATCTCTCTACTACCAAGCATACCAACTGTTACTAAAAATAGTCCCCTAAAAAATATACTTCGATTCTACGATGCCGGTAATACTGTATGATTTCAGTTTAATATATATCATCATCATCATCATCACCTACAGCAGCAACAGCAAAAGCAAAAACAGTATCATCAAGGTGGTGCTCGTGGTGTAATGGTTATTGTCGTAGGAAATGGACACGGCGACACGAGTTCAAATCCTGGACGAGACTGATTGCATTTCACATAGCACTAAGGTATGAATCCAATTATTCTCCCTCCAGCTATGGGTAAATAGTAGGACAGACTAGGTTCTTCAGCCTTGGTAAGGCAACTAGTCTAGGAGAAGGAAAACTCTGAATTCAAAACCTGTTAAACTCCGCTTAAAAATTGACCTTGTGTCATATCCTACCCGAGCGGAGGGGTTGGTAAATATAAACAGTATCATCAAGGCGTTGTAACTGCCATCCTTCCCAAGTAGCCATCAAAATTGGTAATCCTCTAGACAGCAACCAGTGTCTGCAGAGTGCTGATAAATGTAAGTTTTGTCAAGCCGGTCAACACATTTTTTCATGTGAAGGAGAACGTTATGAATTGTTCTTTTATTTCACCAGCAGTTCCCGTCAAGTCTTGCTTGCCATTCGGGGATGATTTGCTTGCTAGCCTGTAAATGCCCATACAAATGTTGTGTTAAGGGGTGCTACTTCCAGGATCTGCTAAATGAGTCCGCTGCATCCTTGTGTAGTTTCCAACGCTGAGCAAAAATGCTGGTATGTCTAATAAGTAAATACTTGATTTATATTATTAAGAAATGCATTGCAAATATTGTATTAGAAAAGGGTTGTCTGTGTCGAGGAAATGAGGCAAATATTACTGACTTGAAATTGTATAAAGCAATTTCAACATTGTTATCATCCTAACCAGTAAACAATAGATTTTCAAATGAAAAATACACAAAAAATGCTCGGACTGTGTCTTCTGCAATTCATTCGTGTTTCTGTAGGAACTGATTCGAAACAACCGAATCAGAAGCGAACTTCTTTCCTGTATCTTTTTAAAGACATGTCAACTTTCGTGGGTTATTCAATGCCAAAGCCATCGTTGTTGAAGGGTAAAGGAGTGCATTCCTGTCTAAAGTCCGCATGTGAATGTCATAGAGCGACTGGAGTTCGAACTCACTAACTATAACGTCGCAGTCCAGCACGTTAACCATAACGCCACAAAGGGTTCCCCTACTCTAGTGGATTTTTAAAGGTTTATTTGTTAATGTAGTGAAGCAAAAACCTAATCAGCTTTTGTTATCTTTTCTTAAATTCACCGACGAGAGTATCAGGTGATGTGGAAGAACGAAGTTAGTGAAGGGCCAACGACGATGATAACTTTTTGAAATCAAGGTCAAGATAAGAGTGTCAGGTTAAATGTGGCCCTATTTAAATAGATCTTAGTTCAAGAAATCCCCGAGAGGTTAGTGCAAGCTAAAGAAGGGTCCGAAAATCAAAGAAGTAAATGTATTGCTTTGGTCAAATCAAGTCCCTGCATTTTCCCGAAAAGACTAGCATGATATGATCTAATGGTAATAACAGGTCTCTTTTAAAAAATGACAATTCTATTTATTTTTTTTTAATATATTTTTTTGCGCAAGATGAGTTATCGATTTTTTCTTGGTGTTTTCTGCCTCTGGGTGCTCATGGATGAGAAGGTTTTTTAGGGTCCGCCTGCAGTTAGCTGGGATGACGTTGCTTTAGGGAGCGGTAAGGTTGGACGGGTGTGGTTGAATACAATTGCGGATTGTGAGTCAGAAGAGTGCATTTGCCCGTCGGGTATGAGATTGTGTGTGTCCACGTGATAACTTGGGTTAGGGATAGACTAGAGAACTCTGGAAGTTGTGGGGGTGGACAAGCTCTTTAGACGGGAGAAAGAAGGAGTAGAATAGACTGATCGACTTGGCTATTGAGTGAGGGCAGAAGTGAAGTAATGGAAACGGGAAAGAAAGAAAGAAAGAAAGAAAGAAAGAAAGAAGACATAAAAAGAAAATGCGAATAAATAAGTAAATAAATAAATAAATAAAAAGAAATAGTTCGAATAGGGAGAAGCGAAACGAGAGAAAATAGATAGAGACAAAGAAAGAAAGAAAGAAAGAAAAAGAAAATGTAAATAAATAAGTAAATAAACAAATAAATAATTAAATAAAAAGAAATAGTTCGAATAGGGAGAAGCAAAACGAGAGAAGAAAGAAAGAAAGAAAGAAAGAAAGAAAGAAAGAACAGGGGAAAGGAAATAGCCAATAAGCAAAAAGAAATGAAAATACAAAATGAATGAAGAAAAGAAAAACGGAGAAAACGCGAAATTAAGAAAGAGAGTAAGAATACACGATATAGGAAATTGTAATGTTTATTTACTGTAAACATGACAAAATATTCAGCAAAACACTGAAACTGATACGACATGTAAACTTCTTATAAATATATATACGTATATATGTCTCTAGTTTAAGGAATGTTTGGTAGATTATAGGCTGTAATTCAGATCCTTTGAATGATGCATTTAAAACATTCTGTATGTTTCTGGTTGCACTCCATAAAATAGTAATGCAACGGTTACTTACCTCCCATCTCACAAACCATCAAAATAAGACTAGAAATACATGAAGAGAACTGCGAGTGAAGTAAGGACGAACTAATAAGCGGCGGTCTCTTAAGGATTCATAAACATAGGCTCGGCACTTTTAGCTGACAAGCGAGGGTTTATTTATTTCAGCTCTGTGAGGACACTGGATGCAGTCTCTAGGACCTGAAGATTAAGAAAAAAAAAACAATCCAGGGTATTCAACCAAACCTGTTTATATATATATATATATATATATATATATATATATATATGTGTGTGTGTGTGTGTAATCAATTATTAATCCCGCAAATCCTGTCGATAAACAGTTGGCGACCATAGTCGATGATGACCAGAAGGCTCCCTTTTCAATAGTCACTACAACAAGGTGTAGGTGAGGGCGCTACTCTTTGCCCTGGATTGCTCTACTTCACCCTTGATAATACCTTATATTGCTGAGTGTTAAGCAAGGAGGTATCAAGTACCACTTTAAAGGTTTTTGGTATGAATCGACCTGGGATTGAACCCAGGTCTCCCGGACCATTAGGCGAACGCTCAACCCTCTAGGCCAATTAAGGGCACCTTCATCGAAATTACTTAAAAATATATTAAATTTCATGTGCTAAATGAAAAAAATGTCTATGACGTCAAAGGTTCCCGGAATTTCAAAAGCAATAACATCTGAATTTGACCCTTGAAAAGACGCTAATGGGAAAAAAAATTGAGATGCAATGTTTGAACAATTTCTATTCTAAGTTACATTAACCTTTCATAAATTTGTGGAAAGACAAGAGAAAATTATATTTTTTCAATAGATCATATTTACCAACCCCTCCGCTCGGGCAGGATATGACACAAGGTCAATTTTTTAGCAGAGTTTAACAGGAGTGAATTCAGAGTTTTCATTCTGGACTAGTTGTCTCACCAAGGCTGAAGAACCTAGTCTGCCCTGCAATTTATCCATAGCTGGAGTGAGAATCAATTGGGTTCATACCTTTCCCAAGGGTATTAGTGCTATGTGAAATGCAATCAATCTCGTCCAGGATTCGAACTCGAGTCGCCGTGTCCATTTCCTACGACAATAACTATTACACCACAGGCACCTCCAATAAATTTTAATTTATAAATGTCTAATCCCTCTGACAGTGGCTAATGTGCTTGATATCGTGGTAAACGATTTCGAACTTCAGTTAAGCAATTTTCAGTTTCGGACTAATGACATTGGAAAAAAATGAACCCTCTTATCCTATCCACCAATGATGAATTAGAAAGTATCAATACTGTTCTTCAGAAACGATAGCTTGAACATTAAATAACCTAAAAAATTTAATATGCCATTAAACAATGAAACCGAACCATACTAAAATTCTTTGCCCAGGCGGCTGGGGCTGTAGAATACACCGACTGCTTCTCTGCAGAGGGGTAAGACCCCCCCCGCCCCAACGAGTGTCCTGGATAGGACACTAAACAATCTGATGGTGAGGTTCCAGCAATGCTGGAGCTTTGGGGAATGCGGAGTACCCATTTATTGCCATCGCTCCCAGGTCTACTCTGGTCCGGAGTGGTAGCACCTGATAGGCACCTATCTATGGGTTAAATAGAACTAACAGCATACTTATGCTAAACTGAATTGTTTGAGTAAACTGAATAGCTTGAAATAGAAACGTTTTTGACAATTAAACCTTATTTACATTTAAACTGCGTGCTTATGTATAATTGAATTATTTGAAATAGAACTGTTTTTCGACATTAAAACTGTATTTACACTTAGCTGAATTGCTACATATAACTACTTGAATAGTTTGAAATAGAAATGTTTTTGACAATTAAACTGTGTACTTATGCTAAACTGAATTGTTTGAAATAGAACAGATAATTTACATAAAAATGGATTTGGCGTTAAATAACCTACAAAGGTTGATATGCCATAAAACCCACCAAACCAAACCAAACCAAACCAAAATTCTTTTAAAAATTTGTAACTTAAAAAAAAAATATCTAACACAGACAATGTAACCAAATAAAACTTATTGTTATGAAATAAAATTTCCCTCCAACCTACCGGATTTGGTGGAAATTTGCTTGGTGTGATTGACAGATTACAGATCAAACTTCAGTCGTGTGTTAATATATGAATATGCTTATGGATAGTCACGTGCGAAATAAACGAGAGTTATTTAGATTGAAATTATGAAGAGCGTTAAGTTTTTGACTTGGTATCGATCTGAGGAGCCAATGTTCTACGTTGTCAATCCAATGTTGCTGAGGCTGAATCGTGAGTTTTTATTATGTATTATCAACTTCTTTTATACATGAAATATAAAATAATATTGCTCTGGATTTTCATGCATGCTTTTACCATTAGATCTATTCTCTCTCTCTCCCTCTCTCTCTCTCTCTCTCTCTTGCTAGTGGGTAGAGTGTTCGCCAATGGCCAGGGCGACCTGGGTTCAATCCCAGGTAGCGTCATACCAAAGACTTTAAAAATGGTACTTGATACCTCCTTGTTCAACAATCAGCGATATAAGGTACGTATCCAGGGTAAAGTGGATCAATCCAGGGAAAGGAGTAGCGCCCTCGACTGTGGTCGCCAACTTACTATATATATATATATATATATTCCAAGACTGATGAAGCAGTGGGGTTTTGGTTGTATCTGTGGTCTATGGTGATATTAATTCTTCTATTTAGAAAGGATGAAGGATTCCAATTAACATTTCGGAGTTGTCGTTTATTAAACTTAGCTAAGTTCAGCTCAACCCAACAAGTAAGAATTCAATTTTAATCCTCATATCAAGAATTAATTATTTAATAATTCGTTAACTCTGTCCTTAAAACAAAAGTGACTTATCAATGAGGAGGAAGACAGAGTTTCGTCCATGATATTCCCAAGAATTTAACCAACGCTTGGTGAAATCTGTAATTGTTTTTTCTTTTTCGATTGACACTTTTGTGTTGGTAACTGTTACGCCAACGAGTAGGTTAGGTTGGGTAAGTTTCCCAATCGTAAAAAACTCCCCACTACACCACCACGGCCTCCACCTTGAACTGGGTGAAGAATAGGAGCGGAACAGAGACGTTCTAAGACATCTGAATCAATTGGGTCGTTTTTTTTATCAACTCCCACCTCTGTTCATCTACCCTGCACTACCCGAAGACGCACCCCATCAACCCTACACTGTTTGATGTGTCGGTCTTTTAGAAGACCTCCTCTAACTTCGGTCTCCTCCCCCATTTCCAACTCCTCCCAAGTTGTAACCTTTCTCTAAGTTTTATCTTATCTTTGTCGTAGACTTCATCACTCATGTTCTACTGGGGCGGGACCGACAATTCTTTTTCCATCTTTTATATT
Organism: Sepioteuthis lessoniana; assembly: GCA_963585895.1. NCBI lineage: Eukaryota > Metazoa > Mollusca > Cephalopoda > Myopsida > Loliginidae > Sepioteuthis > Sepioteuthis lessoniana. The sequence goes on from OY757914.1 coordinate 27,692,851, forward strand.
ATCTCTGACAGCTTGAAAATTGGCGTCACTTACAAAGTGGCAGAAAAGCAGAATGAAGCCTGAGAGGTCATAGATTCACTAGCAAATTCAGTGGTTTGGTGAAACCTCCAGCTTAAAATACACTCTACCTGTTTCCTTTCAGGCCGAACATTTCAGGGGAGTATCTGTGTCTTTGTGGCTAAAGTACCGAAAAGTTACATCTTAGCTAACGAGTTCAAACTCCAACCGAGCTATTAAGATCACTTCCGAACTAATACTGTCGGCAAAGATATAAACACGCTACCCACTAGTTTTGGGTTATATAGAATAATTTTTTTACCCCAAGGATGGATTTTGAATTAAATAATCCACGAAGGTTGATATGTCATAAAAAAATTAACCAAACCAAGTTTCAACAAATAAAAATCTGAACCTAGCTTTCAGATAGCGTATATTGATGATTAAAATCACTATCAAAAGCATGCAATCCTGCAGTTGTTTGGATGATTTTCAAACTTTGGATATGAACATTATTTAAAAATCTGTTTGTAATAGCTTTTATTATCATTATTAACAGAGAGTAGAACAGCGTATGACTTATAATTAATTCTATAAAAGCCAAGCGATTAATGGCATGTCAACCTATCTTGGGTTATTTTATACTCAGAAGCTAAGGATTCGCGAACATTGTATTTATTGATAATATTTTTGCATTATTTTTTTTTCTGAGTTATTCAAGTTTAAACATTTCCAATACAAATAATTTGCACACAGTGGTATGGTTTCAAATATTCCAGTTCAATAATAATTATATTACTTTTCAAACATATGTATTTAACTTATGAATGAGACCCCGACAAGTACAACCAGAGAGTGGACTTGAAAGTAATGGCAATGAAGAAGTACTCCATATTACCCAAATATCGAGAAATGGAGGCTGACAACCAGATGCAGTTTCGTGTCATACCCAGAAATCCCTGGCCCAGTCGGCTGGAGCTGCAAAATATACCGACTACTTCTCTGCGGAGGGGTAAGACTCCTCCAACGAGTGTCAAGGATATGACACTAAACAATCTGATGGTGAGGTTCCAGTGATGCTGGGGCTTTGGGGAATACGGATTACCCCTTCATTGCCATCGCTCCCAGTTCCACTCTGGCCCCGAAGTGGTAGCACCCGATAAAGTCCTCTCAATGGGTTGAATAGAGCTAAGCTGTGTGTTTATGCAAAACTGAATTGTTTGAAATAGAACTGTTTTGGCATTTAAACTGCGTAAGTAAAGTTAGCGACCTTAGTTGAGGGTGACTCGAAGGCTCCCTTTTCAAAAGCTTGCGTACTTATGCTAAAATGAATTGTTTTTACATTTAACTGTATGTAAATAAATGACTAATGTTTTATAGAATTCTTCGTGATATATAGCAATACTTGGAACCATTGAACTTTATAGACAAAAATGTATAGTCTGAAATAGAACTGCTTTTGTCCTTTAAACTGCGTACTTACGCTAAAGTGAATTGAACTGTTTTTACATTTAGTAGTGTGTAAACATATATTGTACTTATACTAAACTGAATTGTTTGAAATAGAACTGTTTATAAGTATAAAACGAATTTGGCATTAAATAACATACAGTGGTTAATATGCCTTAAAACCAAACCAATGTTTTATCAAAATGACTTGATTCAGCATTAAATGACCCGAAAAGGGTTGATATGCCGTAAAATAAAACAACCAATCTAACGACCAGAACTCCCCATTTTGAGTATTGGTAAACTTCCATGTGGAAGATACAGTCAGCTTAATCTAAACCCCATCCATACAACGGAAAGATTGCTTGAATGTTATTGTGAAGCTGTTTCCTTTCGCACTAATGTCCATGGGAAAAGGTATGAACTATTCTCTTTTTCCCCAAGCGATGCTTAAAATATCAGGACAAATCAGGCTCTCTAGTCTGTGTAGGGCAATAGGTCGAGGAGAAATAAATTCACTCATCGGTAAATGTTCTAGTGATCGATGTACAATACTCGAAAACTTATAGAAAATCGATCATCCATATCTTCTGAGATTTGGTTTCGTTTGGTTGGGTTTTATGGAATATCAAACATTGTTGGTTATTTAATGCTAATTTCTGTTTTTACATATATCAAATGACTTTTAAACCCATTTGCTAGTTACGTATCTAATTGAACCTGTGGTCATTTTTTGTATACAGTTAAATGGTTTCAAGTATTTCTATCTAACACAAATACATCTATTTACAATATTTTATTTGTTTACACAGAGTTAAATAGTTCCAAGTATTGCTATGTATAATTAACAATTCAATTAAACCATCATTTCTTTACACACAGTTTAATGATCGAACTGTTCTAATTTCAAATGATTCAATTTCGCATAAGTCATTTGTTTGATCACAGTTTCAATGTCAAACAATTCTATTTGACCCATTGATAGGACCCTATCAGGTGCTACCACTCCGGGCAGAGTGGAGTGGGGAGCATTGGCAATGATAGGTACTCCATATTTCCCAGAACTCTATTGACTGGAGCCTCGTAATCAGATTGTTTAATGTCATAAACAGAAACCCTTTGGCAGAGTCTTACTCCTCTGCAGAGATAAAGTTGGTGTATGCTACAGCCCCAACCTATATCATCCAAGATCTGTTCTTGTGTAGAATTGTTTTAGTGAAGATTTTTGGTGTAGGACTATCTCTGCTCTTAAAAGAGATTTATCTTATCTTTTCAGATTTCCTCTTTTAGCCATGTCCTAGTCACCTCTTGAACAATTGTCTTTATCTATGCTTGAAGTATCCATTTAGTTGTTTTTCTTTTCATCTCTTTTCTAGATTTTTATGAATTTTGCTTCGTAATGTAAGCACCGTTATTGGCTGCAATTAACAGTTTCTCTATGTTCTTAATTATATTATCTTCGACTCTTTGATTATTATTATTATTATTATTATTATTATTATTATTATTATTATTATTATTTAACTCCTCGTAAGTTTTTCAAACCAGTGTCCACTGTTGGTCCTTCACTGGAATCTGAATGACAGCAAGACTCTTCAGTTCGCCAGAACCCTTCTTCGTATTCTAATTGATCTTTAAAAGAATGTGGTCTACATGGGTCGATTATTCTTCTGATTTTGAATTCTTTCTGTCTTTTTCCCAAGCCTTTCTGACCGTTCAAAGTGCTCGAACTACAAGTGGTATCACCGTCACCTTCATGTTCTAGATTATTTATTACTCTGACATGGTCCTAGTATTTTTTATCTTTTCACTCTGCAGTCAACCGAAAAGTCAAAATCTTCTTAATGGCAACTTATTTTCTTGTTAATTAACATGAAGTCTGTTATTCTGGCAAGTATTTGGTGATCCGTTTGTATTTCAAAAACTTTTTGCGTTTCATTCTTAATGAGGAGTTCTGTTTGTTGCAAATACCATTTGATAGTTTCGTCAAATTTCAGTTTCTTTCACAATTACCAATTTATCACCTTTCACGCGAGTCGATCCTAGTCTTGTACCCCTTTTGCGCAAGTTTGCTGCATTCACTTATCATATGATTAACTGTTCTATCTTTGTCACCACATAACCTATACTTGCTATTCTGTTGCGTACGACCAATTTTCGCTTTAAAATAATTGTTTCTTATGGCGCTGTTTTGTGGTATCATTAGAAGAGATTCACTCTCTTGGGCTTTCCTTTTTGTATCCAGGTGCTTCTTTTCTTGTTTGTGGTCTTGCCATTGAAGTTACCATACAATTGTTTCTTCCTATTTTTGCGTTATAGTTTTTGTTTTTTTCCTGTTTGTTCTCATGTTGTCATTGCTATTATGCGAGGCTGATGTAATTACTATTGCTTTTTTGTATTTCTCGAGTTCTTGTATTTATCTATCTACACGATCCTGTTTGCTGGCGAGTCCTCTTCTTCCTTCGTATTTTGATACATAATGTCTGTCTACGTCATCTCTTGGATATATGGTTAGCATAGTCAACAATTTCCTTTCTTTTGCTTCATTTGTCTGAGTTTCTTCTTTGTTCCTTTTAAGAATTGTTTATAAGTTTGACTGCCGAAGTGTTTATTTCTTTAATGCGAGGGGGTATCCTCGTGGTGTAATGGTTAAAGCGATGGACTGCGGAATCGTAGTACGCGAGTTCGTACTCCAATTGCGCTATTACGTTCACTTTCGGGCAAATACCTTTGGGAAAGGTATGAACCCCCTTATCCTCCCAGCTATGGGTTAAATAGTACCACTACTGTTCTTCTAGGAGAATAGATTTGGCATTAAATAACCAAGAAAGGTTGATATGCCATTAAACAAAGAAACCGAACCGAACCTTTAATGCGATTTCTACAACCGAGCTCGGTTTCAAAAAGTTTTCTTTCTCGTTGTGTTTAATCTTTTCACATTTTTTCTTTTATCTCTGTTTATTTTATGGTGTATGCTTCAATTATTGTATTATTTCTAGCGAGTCATTCAAACAAACGTCTAAGAGACAGCAAGTCTCCCCAATTCTCCAAGACTCTTTCCAGTATTCTGGCCGATCTCAATTATTATTATTTACTCTTTTGAGAGTTTTTCACTCACGCCTTGGTTGATGGTTTCTAACTGATATTTGAATGACGGCAAGTCTCCTCAGGGCTTTGGGACTTATCACAACATTCTGGTTGATTTAATTATGCTGTAGTCTTGGATAGTTTTTACTTGACCTCTTATTTTCAAGTCTTCTAGTCTCTTTATCAATCCTTACGGGATTGTTCCAAGTGCACCAACCACATTAGTTATCAGCCTCACATTCATGGTCCCTATTTTTCTAGTTCTCAAGCAAGGTCTAAGTACCTATGTCACTTTTTTAAAATCTTCACTCTGTGGTCTGCCGCGAGGGTAAAGTACACTATGCAGCAGATTCTCTTTTTTATTTTTTTTCTATCACTAAGTCTGGTCTTCTGGCCGAGATTAGGTGATCCGTTTGTATCCCAAAATCCCAGAGAAATTTGTGCGTTTCATTCTCCTGGACCGATTCTGGATTGGGTATATACAATTTGTTCATATGATCAAATTTCAATTTCTTGCACAAATCCCAGTTAATTACCTACCCTTCATATCTAGTCTTGTCGACTTTTTGTGCTAATTTACTGCGTTCGCTTTCATTGGTCTAGTGGGTAGAGTGTTCACCAAAAGTCAGGGAGACCAGGGTTCAATCCCAGGTCACGCCATACCAAAGACTTTAAAAATAGTACTTGATTCCTCCTTGCTTAACACTCAGCAATATAAGGTACGTATCAAGGTTAAAGTGGAGCAATCCAGAGAAAGGAGTAGTGCCCTCCCCTACATCTCGGTGTAGTAGCTATTGAAAAGGGAGCCTTCTGGTATCCCTCGACTCCTGTCGCCAGCTTGAAAATAATAATAATTATTATTATTAATATCATCATTATTATTATCACTAAGGATAGTATCTTGAAATCATGAATTTGCTTAAAGAAGAGAAACTTTGGGATTGAAAAACCCCAAAATGGTTGACATACCGTAAAACCGACCAAACAACCAACCTACAATTGTTGTATACTATATTATGCGTATACAACAATACACGGGAACATAATCAACTGATAATGACGACTTCAATAACGAACAAATACACTTCTTTATAAAAATATAAATCTCTCACACTTTATTTTCGAAAAGGTGATGTTTGTGGTGAGTGAGAAATCAGTGGAGACAAGGACGGAATAGTCTGTTGACAGAAGTTCTTCCTCTCGACCATAGCAGCACTTCTTTCGCATCTTAGCTTGTGTTGCTCAACCGGGGGTCACTAAGGGCCCAAAGCCCTCTGTCTGCAGCTGGTTCTCACTTCGGCATCCTGTCTCCAACTGACTCGAACCGCCCGGGCACCTGGTTATATTATTTTCTACCGTCCACATGCTTCCACGGTTTTTCTGCTTATTTACACAGGTGCATCTCTTAATTGACGGCTCGGTCGAGGGTCAATATATAACACAATATTTGTAAAAAAATGCATTCGAACAAGCATTCTCCACCATGCACAAAGAGTGTAATACAAGAAAACCTATCGAAAATCAATCGACCATGACTATCGAGATATGTATTTCTTTTCTAGAATTGTTTTGTGTAGCTTTTTGGTGCAGTAATATCTCCCTCAAAACTGACAAAGGTTGATTCTTTTCCTTATTATTATTTGTGGAGAGAGGGGAAGAATAGCTTGTTCATGTACTCGGTATCCATTACTCATGTCTTTATGGGGGTGCCCGTGGTGTACTTGTTATCGTCGTAGGAAATGAATACGGCGACACGAGTTCAAATCCTGGACGAGACTGATTGCATTTCACATAGCACTAATACCCTTGGGAAAGGTATGAATCCAATTATTCTCCCTCCAGCTATGGGTAAATAGTAGGACAGACTAGGTTCTTCAGCCTTGGTGAGGCAACTAGTCTAGGAGAAGGAAAACTCTGAATTAAAATCTGTTAAACTCCGCTTAAAAATTGACCTTGTGTCATATCCTGCCCGAGCGGAGGGGTTGGTAAATAGGATTACTCATGTCCTCATGCCAGACTAAGTCAAACTTAGATAATCTTACTATGAAAATCTGTTTAAGAAACAAGACGATGGGCTAATAAAAAGATTTAAAGGAAAAGAACACGTGAACATTTGAAAAACGCAGACAATATTAAGCGTAACATCAACCCGTTTATATATCGTTCACGTGTATACGTCGACCCTTGATTTAAGGCCAAATAACCATTAATTTTTCATGTGCTTTGTACATAGATCGGTCCGGGTTTCTCAGTCCGATCGAAAAGGAAATTAAGCAAAGAATCTTATTTTATGGCTTAGAAAACGTTTCGCTTAACGCTTGGTAAAAATTCCCCTACGTCTGTCGAACTGAAGGCCGATGAGCCTAAAGCATTAGAAGCCTAAGGCAAAACATTTGCAATTTATCATTACGTAAATTTACACTGCGACCTTCTAAGTATGAGGAAAATTATCTTATATTTCTATTCAAGTACCGGGTTACTCAAAAGAGGCGTCGGGGCTTCGACTACGCCATTTGTATCCCCTTGAGAGAGATAAGACCCCTACCATCCGAATAGAGGTACGTAAGAAGGGACATTCACTTGCAACTGACAATCGAACTACATCTCTAAAACTCTGAGGATTGTGGACGACCTCATGACTGCCATTTTACCCAAGTGTACTCTGATTGGGACGGCAGGATTAGAGAGTAATATTTGAAATCATTTAGTCGAGGTCGACCCGAAGGCTTCCTTTTTTCAATAGCTACTACACCAAGGTGTAGGGGAGAGCGCAACTCTTTTCCCTAGATTGCTCGACTTTACCCTTGAAATATACCTTATAATGCTGAGTGTTAAGCAAGGAGGCATCAAGTACCATTTTTTGATACTTTGGTTTGACTCGATTGGACCCCGGTCTCCAGGACCAATGATGAACATTCTACTCATTTGGCCAATGGCCCGGTTTGAAAACATATAACTGTGTGCAAACAAATGATTATTAATGAATAGAAATACTGACTCGAAACTATATAGTTGTGTATGAATTATTAGTATGAGATAGAAATACTTGAAAGTATATAAATGTCTTCAAATTATTTGCATTTGCTAAAAATACAAAGAACATAGGAAAAAGGAATAAAGAAAATGTAATTGAAATAAATAAAAAGAACCAGGAAAAAGAACATGAGTGATGATAAAATTCGTGGTGTAATTGTTATCGTCGCAGGAAATGGACACGGCGACTCGAGTTCAAATCCTGGACGAGATTGATTGTATTTTACATAGCACTAATACCCTTGGGAAAGGTATGAATCCAATTATTCTCCCTCCAGCTATGGGTAAATAGTAGGGCAGACTAGGTTCTTTAGCCTTGGTGAGGCAACTAGTCTAGGAGAAGGAAAACTTTGAATTCAAACCTCATAAACTTCGCTTTAAAAAAATTGACCTTGTGTCATATCCTACCCGAGCGGAGGGGTTGGGTAAATATGATAAAATTCGAAAGAAAAAAAACACCAAAATAAAGTGTGTTGTGGTGAGAAAGAAAGAAAGAAAGAAAGAAAGAACGTATGCAACATGAAAAGAACCGAAAATGAAAGAAAAAAGGGAAAAAGAAAGAATATATATATATATATATATATATATATGTGTGTGTGTGTGTGTGTGTGTGTGTGTGTGTAAAGAACATAAATAATGATAAGAAACTAGAAAAAAAAAATGAAAGAGCTTATGTAACATAAAAAAGAACCGGAATTGAAAGCAAAAAGGGAAAAAGAAAGAATATATATATATATATATATATATATATATATATATATAAGATAAATGATAATAAGAAGCTAGAAAAAGAAGAAAAATGAAAGCACGTGGATAGTTATACGAAAGATAAAAAAAGTAAAGGAGGGGAAAAAAAAGTTAACTGGAATTTTCTTAGATTTTACTTATGAAATACGGGGGCACTAGATTCTTCGTTTCCATGGTTGTCGAGGTCTGATTGACGGTAAGAAGAGGCTAAAACACACACACACACAGACACACACACACAAACCCTTTAATAATGAGGGCGCCTCTGGTGGTGTAATGGTTAGCAAACTAGACTAGCAAACCTACATGAGAGAGTTCGAGTCTCATTGAGTGCCCTATTCATATGGTCTTGTGTCACACCTAGGCAAAAAGCTTATTAGATTACAACCCTCTAATGATGAGACACAGATCAGAGGTCCATATATATATATCATCAAGTTGCGCTGCTAGCACGGATTTCACAAACTCTCATTTTCCATCCGTCCCTATCGTCCATCGCTCCCCGCTTTTCCAATAAACCGCATCTTGCTACAGCACAGAGCTGTTGTACGTACGTTCTTTGTAGGCAACCAGCACTGGCTTGTCCATGTGTAGGTGTCCATTAGAGTACGTCACTCCTGCTTTCCTCCTTGCTTCTCCAATAATGCCCTGCATGTCTTGTTTGTCTTACTTGGATGGTTTTAGTGATGGGAGTTAGGAGGCCCTGCAGTTGTATCGTGAGGTGTTGCCTTTAAGATTTGTTCAACAGAACTCGTAGCATTATTGGACAGTTCCCCTCATGCTTTTTCTCGTAACGTCCATGAATCGCTGCTTGGAAAAGATACCGTTTTATTTTATCGGATAGATCTGACTTCCATATTATCTTCAGCCTATCGATAGCAGTTAACACCTTCGTTAGGCGAATACTAACATTACTTTCTGTTGATAAGACGCTGCTGCCGAGGTACGTGAAATTGTCTATTAATTTCAGAGGAACACTATTTAGAATGGAGAAGGCTCCTTCTCTACACATGTACTCTGTTTTATTTGCATTTTCGTTGAGATTAATGTCTCCTGATGCCTTTTTTCGGCTATTCAGGAGGGATTCGTCTTGGGCAAGTCATCAGCATAGTCTGCGTCCGTTATAGTTTTTGCTGGACATCGTCTACTTTTTGCCTTTTTTAGTTTAAAGATATTCTATTTCACTAGATCTATTGACGTTCGAAGTATGTAGTCTAATCAGATTATAAACAGAAAGGGTGTGAATGTATCTCCTTGTAGAACTCCTGTGACAATATCAAAGAAGTCTGTGTCTCTATCTTGTGAGCGTACCTTAACTGTCGTATTTCTATATAACATCATTATTACTGTAACAATTTCTTTGGGGAGAACCTAAGCTAGAAGTATTTGGTCTTCCTTTACTGTGTATGGAATCAAACACACAAGAAAAACATACAAATAATAATACTGTCTCGGGATAATTTGGTTGTATTCCTTTGATGATTAACCGGTTTGTTAGAATCTGTGATGTTGTTGATCGTTTTCTTAGAAAAACATTCTGATTTTTTCTTATGGACTTTCTTAATTTCTGGTTCGATACGATTGTGAGCCGAGCATAATAAACTTTAACATCCATGGAAGTAAGAGTTATACCTATGTGGTTCTTAGTGATTCTGGGTTCACCTTTCTGAGAGAAGGCAAGGATGCATCCATTTATCTATCTCACTATTATATTCTGTTTATATATGACGTTACGAAATCGAAGATTCAAGTCATCAAATTTCCTTGTCTTCAATACTTTTGGGGATAATGACCTAATCTCTCTTTCTCCCTATATATATATATATATATAGATATGTACATTCATATATAAAGATTCGTCACTGCCTCTCACCAGACAGGACTTGACACAAGGTCAATGACCCGAAGGTCGGCTTAAAGTGGGAATTAGGGGAGGGGAATGTTGAGCTCGAGCCGAGGCTCGAACCCTGCTGGTCATCGACCCACTTAATGCAATATCGGCCTGATGAGCCTTGCTGGTCATGGACCCAAATCTTGGTTCAGGCACGTATGGCTGATTATAGCTTGAACTGGACAGCAAAGTCCAGTGGTATACATTTATATATAAGTTTAAATCGCGTTGGCATTGAGTCGAGCTTAGTAACAGTCAGTTTCTCGCCAATTTTAATGAGGAACCTAATAGGCGCTCTTGGTGGCTCTTCCTTTATGAGATATTAAGGGACAGCAACTAAGTGTGCTCACTTTGTCCGATGATCGATTTGGAGAAAAACTGACAGTTACCAAGCTCAGTTGACTAACTGCCGATGCAATCCCTACTTAGAAATATTTATATTCTATCGCTGATATGGAGTACTCTTTATTTATAAATGTATCAATCTTTATATATATATATATATATATATATATATATATATATATATATATATATATATAATTTGCTTATATATATATAATGAGAGAAAGAGAGAGACAGAGCGAGAGAGCGAGAGAGAGACCGAGGTGGAGAGTGAGGGAAGATGAGGAGAGATGAATAAAAGTACCACGATGAAATGGAATTCAACAACCTTATTTTTTTAGACGTATTAAGAACTTTAACTAAGCAGATTATATTAGGACTCAGAATAAAAAAGGGAACAATGTTCCCTGGGCACTAAACGCCAATCGCAGTGAGAGTGTAATATCTACGTAATTGAAAATAGTCAGGTTTTTGTGTCGAGTGGTAGATGCCCAAGCACCTGTAAGGCAAGGTCTTCGAATGCTAGTTTTAAAAGTAGATTGATTCTACAGACTGTATTTGTCCATTCTTCTCTGTTTGCTATTGTGTATTACTAAACTGAAAAAAATTCAGATGTTCATGTCGTACATTTAACCTTTAAAAAAATTGCCATTTTATTGAAGCAGATGGGACATAAAAATGTATTTGTCCCTCTTTTCTTTAAAAGTTTGCATAGTTCTGATACCCTTCCATTTTGAAACAAATATTCCCTCGAGTATTTCATCAAAGACGGTCTGATTTGATCATGGTATATCATCATTAACAAGCTATTAACTATAGATTTCTTAGAATTTACTTATTTAATGCGTGGGCAGCGGGTTTGTCCTTTTGTTGGTTATCAAAGGTCGATTGACGGTAGAATATTACCGATAAAAAATACGTCTTTAATGATGATAGAAAGATCAAAGAAGGTCATTACTCACACACACACACACACACACACACACACACACACACACACACACACACACACACACACACACATATATATATATATATATATATATATATGTGTGTGTGCGTGTGTGTGTGTGTGTGTGTGTGTATGTATTGAGTTATATTTATTATATTTGTTAAAAATGACACTGACTACAAAAAGAAAAAAAAAAGAAAAAGAAAACGTCCAGAAAAAAGCAGATTGTACATACATCTAAGGTCGCTGAAATTAAAGCTTCGAGATATAAATAACAAGCAAATTTATATCAGCCCTGTGGGCTGGGGCTGTAGAATATGCATAAAGAAGATTTTTCATTTAATAACCACCAAAGATTTATATATCATTAAACCAAAGTATATATATATATATATATATATATATATATATATATATATATCATAAAATAAAAAATACAAAATAAAACATAATATAAAATTGTTAAAATTTTGTTCAACTTATTAACATAACCTTATAACTAGAAGGAAATATTCCATTTGCTACACCGTTTTGATTACAACGTTATTATGTATGTAAACAAAACTTTAAGAAACAAATATCTAATTCATTCAAAAGTTTGAAATTATAAGTTACATTAATAAAATATCTATTACATAATAATTCTCTGCTTATCACGATTAACAAAACAATCGATATATCTATTTCTTCCTTACATAAATAACTTGGATTTTTACTATAATTTTAATAATCAAAAATAGAATATTGTAAATTATTATTAGCACTGAATTATTATTATTATTTGATATTGATAATACATAATAATTTCCATGGAAGTATGAATGCATATTTTATCTATAATTGTAAATGAGTCGCAAGCCATTATCTAATTTTTCCGGATTTACGTTTTTTATAAATTTTCAGGAATATTCAAATTAGGGGTAAAGGTTTTTTAAAAAACGTAGAAATATTGTATAATATAATAATAGATATGATATCTCCACCACAAAAAAAAAAAAAATAATAATCAAAAATATAAAAATCTTTATATAAAAAATAATTTCAATAAAAAATTAATTAATCTAATTTTTTTGAAAATTCTATTCGCGCAGGAAGCAACAGAAAAACACCCAAATATTTTTTTTTTCTTTTAACATCTGATGAGGGTCATCGTGGACCTGAAATAAGTTTATAATGACACCAAAGAAATTATTTTTTATTTTTATTTTTATATACGATCGTTGAGTTTTGATGCATTCTTAATCCAAAATTAATTATACGTTGATAGCCGTTGGTATTGAGCTCTCAAATTAGATACTTCTACTCCCTGCATTTTCTCCTCGGATTGTACATATATATATATATATATATATATATATATATATATATATATATATATATTAAACTGGTTGGGTAGCATATCAATTTGCCGAATAAAAATATCTCCTGATAAAAGTGCCTTGAATTGACCAATTATATATATATATATATATATATATATATATATATATATATCATCATCATCATCATATCGTGCTGGCAGCACGGATATCCCTGACCCTCTCTCGCCACTCCTCCCTATCGTTCATCGCCCTAGGCAGGTCTTCAGGGCAACAACCTGTATCCTCACATAGCTGCTGAATGTACGTTCGTGCTGGTCGTCCTGCTTTTGCGCGGCCATGTGTGGGGATCCATAAGAGTACATCTCTTATGAGTTCATCTCTGCTTCTCCAGCAATGTCCTGCATGTCTGGTTCGCCTAACTTGAATAGTTTTCGTGATAGGGGGCAGGTGGCCGTACAGTTGGTGTCTTGTGGGGTGTTGCTGCCAGGACTTGTTCAGGATTGCACGCAGCATTCTTGTGTAATTGCCATCTAGTTTCTTCTCCAGCCGTTTTGTTAGTGTCCATGTAGTGCATCCATATAGCAGTATCGATGTGACCGCTGCCTGGAAGAAACTGCGTTTCATTTTATCGGTTAGGTCTGATTTCCATATAGTCGATAGCCTATTGATAGCTGTCCATGCTTTCGTTAACCTCGTTTCGATGTCCTTTTCGGTTGATTCGACGCTGCTTCCTAGGTACGTGAATTTGTCATATATATATATATATATATATATATATATATATATATATATATATATATATATATATATTCTTATATGAAACGAGGAGGAAATCCAAGGTGTAGGAGTATCTAATTTGAGTGGTCAATGAAAATATCCAAATAATAAACTTTTTGTTTGCATATTTGATGAAGGTTTTCACCAGAAATAAATTTATAACGAGACCCAGGAAGTGATTTTTTTTCTTTTAGTTTATAAAAGGATATATATATATATATATATATATATATATATATATATATATATATATATGGGTATATATAGGGTTATATATATATATATATATATATATATATATACATATATATATATATATATATATATATATATATATATATATATATATATATATGTGTGTGTAAACTCTTTAGAAAAATTAAAATCTCTAAAACTTTTCTAAAAGAATTCTCTTTACTCAAAAACGTTTTCAAGACGTAGGGTAGAAGTAATTGCAGCCAATCAAAAAATGAATAACTTGAAAGAAATATTCCCATTCAATTTATCATTTTGTTCCTATATATATAAATATATATATATATATATATATATATATGTATATATATATGTATATATATATATATGAGTGCATGCTCTTTAGATGATGATTTCATTTATTTGAAGAAGTATTGACAAGACTAAACGTTTCTTTTTTTTTTTTGACATCCGAGAATGTAAAAGTTTGAATGAAACGAAAAACATTAAAAAGCTTTAAAACATTGTAATTCCGTTGGTAGAATTCGGTTTTAAATTTGTCTGACATAATTTGGCTTCCAAAATTTATTCAAGGAAAACATTCATATCTATCTATCTATCTATCTATCGCTCTATCTATCATAATATTCATATTATTTAGTTCCTATCTATCAATTATAAACTTTACATAATATATCTATGTTTATCAGTATTAACCTTTCAAGCTCTGCATTATTTAACTATCTGTTTATCTATCTGTGTATCTTTTTAAATATATAGAAACGATGAACCCAAATTATTTTTGATTTGGGATTTTGTAACTTTTCGGCGTCAATCTGACCAAATAAAAAAACGACTCTCATTCTATTGCAGCTTGAAATTATACCAGTTTCCGACACAATGAAATGTAATTACTATTTAGTACGGAAAATATTACAATAGAATTAAAATATTTAATACTTTACCCACTTTTTCATTTCATTTAAGAAAGAAGACATCCTGATGAGGCTCTAAACACTGAAACGCTGACATTGGTAAATATTTTTACCAAAAAAATTATCCAATGAAGACCATTGTTTTTCCATTTCTTTACATTTTCATACGGTTGAATTTATTCCCAGTCTCTCAATATATATATATATATATATATATATATATATATATATATATATATATATATATATATATATATATATATATATGTAGAAAAACTGATAACGACGATCAAAGTGCAAGGAATTTTTTATTGAGAGGTTGGCACTATAGCGTTTCGGTTTTGCTGAACCATCATCAGGACCATGAGGGGTGATATGAATAATTTTAAGTTAGGAATGTTTAGGAATGTTTTAAATTAGATGTTTACGAATGTGAAATACAAAAACCTCTCAATAAATAATTCCTTCCACTTGGATCGTTGTTATCAGTTTTTCTTCATATTGTTGGATTACAATCCTTTATTTACTCTTCATGATGACTATATATATATATATATAGGAGGGTCCCTGTGGAGCTGTCGCTAACGTGCTGGACTGTGACAATTTTAAATAATATTAGGTTTATTTTTGGCCTAGTGTCCTTAGTAAAAGCATGAAAACCCTCATCCCCCCCATTGAAATAGGTTAAATAATATCATTGATGTTCTTATACAAGGGTGGCTTTGTTATTAAATAACCCACGGATATACATACACCATTAAACAAGAAATCAATATATATATATATTGTCATCCACAGACAGACTGTTTCGTTCTATCAGAACTCTTCAGTGGGGCTAGACCCGCAGGACGCTCGAAGCCGGGATCGAAACCCGTCTAACTTAACGATAGATTAAGGTTTCAGACCACACGGCTACAAGCGGACTACGTTGGCTAAGGGAATTTTAAGGTATTTTATTTTAGCAACAGCAGCAGCAGCCTTTGTTTACATTTTTTAAATACCCTATCGGCTACCAGAGTGCTATTAATCTTTATATCTAATCTATAACTATTTTGGAGTGAAAAAACCCAGATTGAACAATTTGCAAATTCTACAAACTTTTTTGTTGGTTTCTTGAATAAAGTGATTTTTTTAAATATGGTAATTTTTGTACTGGTGAGGGGGTCTTTTTAATCAATAAAATGCATTTTATCCGAACCCACTTCGCCAACGCGATTCTGACGAACTGCTTTAGTAAAACAAAGATAGAGTCACTCTTGGCCATGTAGGAATTTTATTTAAAATTATATATATATATATATATATATATATATATATATATATATATATATATATATATATATAACGAGGCACTCGTGGGGAAAGTTTGCCTCCTAGAGAGTCAGAGCGAGTGAGAGTGTAAAATTTGGAACCAATATACTCGTTAGGTAGTAAATAAAACCGAAAAAAATATTTCTAAAACAACTGCGTTAAGATTACTTGACTAACATCAAACCTTCTCCTGGGAATCGAACAGGAAAAGCAAACACACACACACAATGCAACCACTTTGAATATTTAAAAAAATGATTCGTTGGGTTCTTTTTCTAACTTTCCTTTCACCATGGAGAAATGACGTGAAAGATTGAATAGAAAGAAATGAAGTTGAAGAGGATAAAATATCACTAATATTGACCCATAATAATTGTTACATTTATGTATAAACGCTGTATACTAAATGTAGCAACTATTAAAGGAACAGACATAGCAAGCAATTGCCGAACGATAAGAAACATTTGAAGTCGAGATGAAAAATGTGAGGCAAGAAATAAATCCTAAGAGAAGTGAAGAAGAAAGAAAAAACGAATAAAAGAATTACATAAAAAATATAAAGAAAAATAAAGAAGAACGAAAAAGAAGAAATGTGAACATGAAAAGTGCTAACTTAATAAAAAAAAAAGAGAAAATTAAAAGTTGAAAGTGAGAAAAGAAGAGCAAATGGAAAAAAACCAAAAAAATAAAAATAAAAATAAATAAACTAACCAACGAACAAAGAAAAAAAAATAGTGCAGTAAATTTTAAAATAGTAATAAAAAATGGGGAAAACAATAAAAATATACTTAAATTCTTGATCTAGACTTTACAGAGGTTCCGGTTCGCAAACTAACGACTGAAGAAGTAGGGCAAAAAGAAGAAAGGCGAAAAGAAGAGTGTGAAGAGAAAGGTGGAGAAGCAGGGGGAGAAAAAAAACGAGAAGAGTGACAAGAAAAAGAAGCGTTTGAAAAAGAGCAAGAAGAAAAAAGCATGAGGAGGAGAAACAAGAGCGGCGAGAAGAAAAAAAGAGGCAAAGAAGAATGAGAACAGTAGAGCGGAGATGTAGAAGGACAAGCAGAAGGAGAAGAAAAAGCGAGAAGAGAATCGGGACAAGAAGGGTCTAAAGAAGAAAGCCAAGAAGAAGAAGAAGAAGAAAAAGAAGTGTAATAAGGAAAAAAGCAAGAAGAGGAAGAAGAAAAAAAAAAAAGAAGTGCGAAAAAAAAAAAAAAGACAAAGGTGAGAAGGGTGAGTAAAAGATGCATGTTTATTGCGATAAAAAAAAATCTTCTTCGTCATAGAATGATTGCTCAACTTCAGACGACCGGAAAGACGTTGATGAGGCGTTTTTCTTTCTTTTATTTTCCGGTGATTAAATCAGGGAAGACTTATATCGGAGAGGTATGTTTTTGACTAGACCGCCACCAGTTTTTTGGGTAGCTTTGTGTGCAAATACACTTGGGTGAAGTTTTTCGCTCCAGTACTCTTTGGAGGTCAGACAAATCCGACAATTCAGTGAACCTTTGAAAATATATTTGAAGGCGAAGACATTTTTAAAGAAGCAAGTAGGGGAAATAGTGCAACAAGAAACTGACAAGAGAGAAGAGTTCTCAAAAAGAGTACCCTCCCTAGAAAAAACCCAAAGTTCCCTATAAACTAATAAATTGTGAGATTTGTAGATCTCGGGAATATAATGCGTTACTTGGTGATATCTGTCTTTTCTCAGAGGAACTATGTGGCAGGTTGTACTATCTGCAGAGCGTGGTCCCTTTGCTGACATAAGAAGATTGGACTGGATTTGAACTCGTTTCATGAATTTAATTTTTCATATTCTTAATTGTTAAACAAACTCTCTTTTTTCATACAAATCTACTAAAACCTAGAAATTTAAAGTGTGTTTAAAATGGTATTATATGTAATAATTTATGAAACTTAGCGTATTCATTAAAATAAAAAAAATGCATATTAAGGCAAATAAATGACTATTGATTGTTGTCATCTGTTCTCGACTAGGATTGAATGTTTTCAATCGCCACAGTTTTATGTTATAATTGATGAAAGAGCACACATGTTTTGATTATTTATACGCTTTATTCATCATCTTCAGTTTCAATTTCTTTGCTTAATGCTATTTCAACCTTCGTGGGTTATTTAAAGCCAAATTTTGAATTCGCTTATTACAATGTCAACATCCAGCACGTTAATCTCTTATCCATGCGAACTTCGCTTTTCATCGTCTTCTATCGGGTTTTTCGAATATTTTTTAAAATTCAGTTGACTATAAAAATCAATTTACTGCCTTAACCCCCTTAACACCTGCGCTACTCGAGATCACTGAAATATCAAACAATTGGGGGGGTGTAATTGTCTGGTGAAAGACCAAAGATCATAATTGTCGAAGTAATATCTGATGAGAGCAAATACCAATTGGGTGTTCGTTTCTGGTTTAGAAGGCAGTCACGTGGGATTCAAGAGAAACAGATTTTGGTCAATTAAACAAGTGCTTTCGAATAGTAAAGTCGAATAGTTGAGGCTTAAGTCACAAGCTATTTTGTAGACAAGAGATTATTGACGAAAGATTTGGCTTGGTTTCATTTTTTTATGGCATATCAATCCTTGTAGGTTATTTAATGCCGAATCCTGTTTTTACATATATATTAGGTATATATGATTTGTAAACATATGTCAACAAAGTTAACTAGTTCCAAGTATTGCTTTGTTTAACTAAAAATCCGATTAAACAACAGTCATTTGAATAATACACGGTTAAATGGTCAAACAGTCCGATTTCAAACTTCAATTTAGCAAAAGTCAAAAAAACTTAAATGTTTTTAAGTATTACTACGTATCACTATACCGGACATTGGAATAATGGTTTGAGTGTTTGCCAATGGCCCGGGAGACCTGGGTTCAATCCCAGGTCGAGTCATACCAAAGACTCAAAAAATGGTACTTGATGCTAGCTTGCTTAACACTCGGCATTATAAGGTACGTGTCAAGGGTAAAGTGGAGCAATATAGGGAAAAGGAGTAGCGCCCTTCCCTACACCTTGGTGTAGTAGCTATCGAAAAGGGAGCCTTCGGGTTACCCTCGACTACGGTCGCCCAACTACGTATCACTAAGAATTCAGTTAAACGTCAGTCATTGGATTACTCACAGTTAAATGACCAAAAAGTTTAATTTCAAGCAATTTCACTTACCATAAGTCGTTTTTTGCACTAAGTTTAAATGTCAAACAATTCTATTTGACCCTATTAGGTGCTACCACTCCGTGCTAGAGTGGACCTGGAAGCAATTACGGGGCTGTTGACGAAAGCGTAGCTTCTGCTGTTGCAAATTTCTTTCCACAATCGTAAATACTTTCTTTAGTTTGCAGTAATTTTCTGAAATGCACTGAAAATACTGTTTCGAAGTAGTTTTTGTTCTATACACTTTATTGCGCTTGGACTGATTAGGAAGAACTGGTGCCAACAAAAGACTTATGGATAAACTGAAAGTGTTTCTTGACAAAATCGTCAGTCGTAAGAGTCAGTATTTTAAATGTATGTTTGAAACTATTTCTTTTGTACACATGGTGTATTAGTAATGGTCTTCGAGGTTAGCCCTATGGTGAGAATTCTTTTTTTCTTTTTTTCTTCAATCTAACTACGAACAAGCAAACGTGCCTTTTCTCTTAATTTCTCTTCCCTAACAGACAATCTCTTTTTGCCAATCATGTCATTACTTCTTTTCTCCTTCAGCTTTGGATTCTTTCATTCTCTACTTTTGATGCTGCGTTCCCTGCTCTCTCTTTTCCAAGAATATCTGACAGCATGTCATTGAAGGAAAAGAAAACAAAAAGAAATACCAAACAATTCCTAAAATGGCCGTGGGTCCCGCAATCAGCTTATTGGTGCCGTAGGTGGCAATAAACAGCAGAGCAAACCGAACTGCCCCACTGCCACTAAAATATACACATAGACAAAAAAGAAGAGTGTATCTCAAAAATAACTCCAGCCCTGAAGCCTGAAACAGCACTCGTCCTCTCCTCAGCCATCTTTTGTAACATGTCAGGGACACAAGATCCCACGAGGAAAGAAAAATCCTTTTATTTTTCATTTCTGGTGTCATTATTTTTTCTTCTGTGGGGATTTATTATCCCACCGTTGTTTACTTACGAAACAATATTTAGTCTGGCACAAGGCCAGTGTAATAGGGAAACACCAGAATATTTACTTAGCCTTGTTTAGTTTGACGTAAGGCCACAATACCTGACGTTAAAATAATTGTCAATTCAATTGAAGAGAAAGCTACGAATTGTTCACTCATCGAATTTATAGCAATGGGAGTCCCTGTGGCCTAATGACTTACATAGTGGACTGTGATATGGTACTGAACTCCAGTTGCCCTGTGCTGTTCTCTTTTGTAGTGATATCCTGGAAAAAAGATATAAGCCCCCTTATCCTTTCAGCTGTAAGTTAAATAGTACCACTACTGTCTTTCTAAAAGGATGGTTTGGGCATTCAATAGCCCAAGACATTTTATATGTCATTAAACAACAATAACAACAACAAAACGAAACATAACACCAAAAATTAAATTTGGCACCGTTAGCTGGATCTGTAGAATACACCGACTGCATCACCCGCAATGAGTGTTCTGGATATGTCATTAAATCATCCGATGGTGCGGCCCCAGTCTTAGATATTTGGGAAATATTGAGAATCCATTCGTTGCTATTGCTTTCTGGTCCACTCTGACCCAGAGTGGCAGCACCTGATAGGGTCCTCTCTATGGTTCAAATAGAACTGTTTGACATTTAATCTGTGTGCAGACACGACTGATTTTTAATTGAATTTTTAGTCATACAAGGAATACTTGGAACCATTTAACTGAATGCAAACGAATAAGTGATGGTGAATAAAATAACAAACGTGAAATAACCGTTCTCGAAACGCTTTAACTATATACATGAATTGAATTATTGGTATGACATATTGTTGTGGCTTTGTTATGGGGCCAGAAATAAAGACACAAGAAAGGAATTGAGTTTAACAAATATATTAAAAAAAGAAAAGTAATACAACATATACAAATGAGAGGGTTACCAGAGAGATTGTTTCGGTCCGATTGCCACGACTGTCTGCTGGAATATTGCCTTCTGCCTAACGAGCAGTATCTGCTGGTATTTATAGCTGTGAGAGTTTATGCTAGAGTGAGTATATTACTGAACTATTTGTCTATGTGCCAATTAATAAATAATGTTTATAGAATAATTAGTGTTAAATAGCAATACTTGTAATCACTTCACTGTCCGCAAACAAATGATTAATATTGAACATAATTATTAGTGCTAGATAGCCGTAACTGAAACCATTTAACTCTGCAGAAAAAATTACAATTAGTGGGCAAACAAATTAGTTCTTACTCATTTCAACGAAATTACCAACAAATTATTTACTTACAAATCATATGTATATCTACTGAAATATTCGAAACCATTTGCAAAGAGTGAGTTTGGCTCGTTTAAAAATGCTCTCAATGAAATGTGTTTACAAATCATATATATATATATATATATATATATATATATATATATATATATATGAAAGTAAATATGGATCTAAATTTCTGTGTGAACAATTCTCCGGATATCAAAGTTCTTATGACGGTTATTGAAACCGCAACGGTTAACGTTGACTTTACATCACAATAATTTCCCCTAATTGGATTATTCTGTTTTTCTGTTTTCTTCGTATATGTATGCACGTATGTATGTATGTATGTATGTATGTATGTATAAACACGATTTGGCATTAAATAACGTACAATGGTTGATATGCCATAAAACTCAACCAAATCAAACGAAAATTATTTACTAAGCTTCAAGTCATTAGTACATGTATTTACCCAACCCCTCCGCTGTGATCAGGATACGGAACAAGGCTACTTTCAAGCAAAGTAAATCTGGTTTAAAATTCCTTCTTTAAGACTGGTTATCATACCAATGTGTCCCCAAACATTTACATATAACCGGGGTTGGGAGAGTGAAGAATATTTGGTTTCATATATTTCTTAAGTTCAGTCATGTCATACTCATAAACACCAACAAATAACTTTACGAGACAGAAGAATTAACACCATGAAGCTCGTATAGCGTAACGGTTATCGCCGGGAAAAGAGATTCGGAGAACCAAGTTTAATTTCTACGCTAGGTGGTTTGCATATCCTTTCTTACTCCCTCCATTTGTGGGTAAATAAGAAAACAGCTTGGGCTTTTTTAAAAATTCATTTTCCATTGTTTTCTTTATTTTTTCTTTCTTCGTTCACCACTTCTGTTCTTTCTTTTATTATTTCTTTCGCATATAATTGTTTTTTATTCATTCATTAATTAATTTTCCGTTCTTATACTTTGTTTGTTTGCTTGCCTTTCTTTCTTTCTTTCTTAAAGCTTTTTTTTATTTCGTCCCTTCTTTTTCATTTCTATTCATATTTACACTTCCATATTTTCATTCTTTCTTTCTTTCTTTCTTTCTTTCTTTCTTAAAGCTTTTTTTTATTTCGTCCCTTCTTTTTCATTTCTATTTATATTTACACTTCCATATTTTCTTTCTTTCTTTCTTTTTTTCTTTCTTTCTTTTTCTTTCTTTCATATAAATGAACAAAAGAGGGAGGAAATAAAAAAAAAAGCTTTGAATAAGAAAACTTAAAGCTTTTTTTTTTATTTCCTCCCTCTTTTGTTCATTTATATTTATATTTACAATTCCATATTTTCTTTCTTTCTTTCTTTCTCAAAGTTTTTTTTATTTCCTCCCTCTTTTGTAACATTTCTATTTGTATTTACTCTTCCCTATTTTCTTTCTTTCTTTCTTTCTTTCTTTCTTTCAAGTACATTTTATACCTTCAATCAATTCATTAAATCCCTCCTCATTCCCTTCTTGATGTATTTTTTAATGCATCACTTCTCTCCTTTCTCCTCCTCCAACAGTTCTTTTTTAACTTATTCACTTTCCTTCGGACATTTTCAATCTACCCAACATTTAACTTAATCATCTCCCAAACGTTTTCCTGTTCCTCATTCTTCATCAATAACACAATTCCAATGCTATTATTTCTCTTCCATTTTATCCAACCACTGTTTTCAGATCCCACGTGTTCGTTTCGAGTCCCACCCTCGCCGTCTCTATTTACCCACAAGAGAAACCCACCCACACATTTCGTTTACGTTATCATCCTGCTTAACCTTGCCAATTCTTATTTAACTGCCTCAGGCTGTTGTTTCTACTTTGTTGATAACATTCACGATAAGGCTAGGGTACCCTGGCGCCAAAAACAAATTTGGTTATACAGAGTTTGGTAATGGAAGTAGATATGTTTTCTTCATTTGTGGCAAAGCTAGTATTTTCTTGCTCTTTCATGTCCGGAAATCGGGAACGCGTACGTTGAATATTTGACTACAAGACTTGCCCGATTTGCCTAATTTCCTGGCTTGACTAGCATTATTTCCCTTATTAGGGATGCCTCTAACATTAGTGAGTGTCTTTGATATGAGCCCAATCTGTGTGCTGTGATAATGCTGTCTCGGTGATGTGGGGGGGTTTACCGCTATTGGATCGGGGTTTATGGATTTCTTACGTTAGTTTTGAGCCATTGTAAAATCATAGACTTCAGACTCTGATTTTCCGGACGGATTGGCTGTTTTCCTTTCTTGGAATAATATTTAAAATATATCACAAAATGACATTCTGTCGAGCTAGTTTGAAATTAAAGAAAATCTTACAACGATTTTTGTAAAAAAAATAGAAGTTATTCTTCGTACATTTCATCTTTTGAATTACATACACATTCAGATTTATTCTAAAATATTTTTGCTTGTGGTATTCTTCTTTTTGGGAGTACCATTACAACTGATAAAATATATACTCTTTGTCGGGATAGAAGCATTGACATTTCTTGTTAGCCGAATACGAATTTTAACTAGGAGTAAATTTGCTCTTTTAAGTATTATGTTCATAGAGTAACACTTCTAAACTTCAGCTTGATGCACCATCTCACACACACACATATATATATATATATATATGTTCACCAATGGTCCAGGAGACCTAGGTTCAATCCCAAGTCGCGTCATACCATAGTCTTTAAAAATGTTACTTGATACCTCCTTGCCTAACACTCAGCAATATAAGGTATGTATTAAGGGTAAAGGGGAGAAATTCAGGAAAAGGAGTAGCACCCTACCCTACACCTCAGTGTAGTAGCTATTGAAAAGGGAGCCTTCTGGTCACCCTCGACTAAGGGAAACAACTTTATTTTTACTTTAGTCTTAGCGGATGGTTTTGACTGTATGTTGTTTCTGCTTAAACTCGGACGTATTTTTGCTATAACAATTTTATGATCGGAAGATATTCCTTTAAAAGATGAATATGCCCTACAGTTCATAGAGCTATTTATCCACTTCTTGTTTATGAGTATATAATCAATCAGTGCTTGAGTATTATTTGGGTCGGTATAGGTCCATAGTTCCCTCCATTGTTTTGAGGAGGGAGAAATTTAGTATTAAGGCATGCTTTCGTGTGAGAAGTCTGTTGGATATTACCAATTTCTGTTTGACGAGTAGCGAAAGCAGAATTTATCATTTTCGCAGTTCTCTATTCGTGTTTCCACCCATGATTAGAACAAGGTGATGATGTCCGTTTCATCACTTGCATTGGTGGGACTGTAGCAGGCGATGATCGTTGTGTTGTGGTTGCCGTTGAATCAAGCGCACATCATTCTCGACTGTATTTTCTCAACGCTATTTAATTATTTTAAAGCAGGAGGACTGAGAAGCATTCTTAGTCCTCTTGTGACTTTATTGCTGGAGCTTTTCCTTGCAGATACTGCGACAAACGTCCATCCATCACCAGTATCATGGTATTTTATTTCTTGTTCGCTATGATATTATCAATGTTTTTGTATACATACACTGTCTATATTATGTTCTACTACAGACGCTGTCAGCTCAGGTAACTGGCCTATTCTATTTAAAATCCTAAAGTTAAATGTCGCTATGTTAACTGTTTTTGTATCTAAGTAATTTTGGTTTGGATTTGTCTTTGAGTTTGTAGCTCTTTTTCACCACTGATGGCAGATGTCCAAACTCAGCAGAAAGCGCCTCTTGTTTTCTCGCGCAGAGAATGATGGGGTCTGGATACATGGCTTGAATTAAAGTCATTGGCATTTTTTTTTAATCTCATTAATAGACATCACCCTTATAGATGAGTAGCAGTACTTTCCTGACTTAACTATTTGACCATGGCCATTGACCGGTGAGGTTTTCAACACATCATCTGGTAAGACTCACCTTTGACCTAACTTTGGATTCATCTGCATTACTTCAAATCCACCATGCTGCTTCCCATGGCTTCAAAGGATATATGTTAAGAATTTTTTTTGTTTTAATCTGTTAGGTTTTAACTTAAATTCCAACTATTTATTTTTTTTTCTCTAATCTCTCCGGGATGATTCTTTCTTCTACTTCTGTCTTGAATGGGGAAATTCCTTATCTACTTTATTATGAAAGTTGGTCATGTGACTACAAAGATAATTCAAACCTTTTTCACTTTACCCCCACTATTTCTCCCCTCTTAATTGCTACTTTTCCTACTCCTCCTCTTTTAAATTAGTAGTTTTTGTTTTATCTTTATGTATTTAGACGGCACATTATAGGAAAGGATAAAAATCCAAAAAACAAAACAAAAAATATATAAATACAAAATAAAAACATGGGAAAAGCTTCAATAGCAAAGAAGAATTGAAAAAAAAAAATTTACAATAACGTTTCCTCGTCTCTTAGAAGTAAACACAAAATACAATAGTTGCCCAGTCGGCTGGAGCTTTAGAATACATCAACCGCTTTTCTTCAGAGGAGTAAGACCCCACCCACAACGAGTGTCCCCTGATATGACACTGAACAATCTGATGGTGAGTTTCCAGTGATGTTAGGACTTTGGGGAATGTAGAGCACCCCTTCATTGCCATTGCTCCTTGGTCAACTCTGGCCCTGAATGGTGGCACTTGATAAGGCCCTATCCATGGGTTAAATAGAACTGCATTCTTATGCTAAACTGAATTGTTTGAAATGGAGCTGGTTTTGACATTGAAACTGTACTTACACTAAAAGGAATTGTTTAATACAGAACTGTTTTGACATTTAACAGTGTGTAAAGTAAATCAATAATTAAACTAAATTGAATTGTTTGAATAGAATTGTTTCACGAAACTGAATACCTTGAAATAGAAATACTTTTGACAATTAAACTGTGTACTTATGCTAAACTGAAATGCTTGAAATAGAACTGTTTTAACATTGAAACTCTATTTATGCTAAACTGAATTGTTTAATAGGGAACTGTTTTGACATTTAACTGTGTGTGGAGGAAATATATTCTTATACTAAACAGTATTGTTTGAATTACAATTGTTTGACTAAACTGAATATCTTGAGATAGAAATGTTTTGGACAATTAAAAGGTGTACTCATGCTAAACTGAATTGTTTGAAATAGGACTATTTGTATAAAAATGGATTTGGCGTTAAATAGCCTACAAAGGTTGATATGCCATAAAAACCCAACCAACCAACCAACCAATGGAAATATTACATCAAGTTAATGCTTTTTTGGAAAGGTATGAATCCATCTCTTCTTACGATCATCTAAATAGGGGTGAATGATAGGGCAGAGATAGCTTTTTACCCTTGCTAGAGCAACCAGTTGTAAATACTGGAAAAGTCATATATTCACTTTAAATATAGATTTGAACATTTCTTTTATAATTTTGGCACTATGCACAATCAATTATACATAACGTTTTAAATTAAATCAATTAGAATGTCAACTTAATGTTTTTTATTAAGCGTGTGTTAAATAAAGTTTCATCTGAGATTGATTAGTGGATAAATAGCTCTTGGAACTGTGAGTCATGCTCCTCTTTTGAAGGAATATCTTGTGATCACAGAATTCTCACGACAAAAATACCTTTGAGTCTACGCAGAAATAAGCTACAAACAATTAAAACCATGAGCTACGTCTGGTTCTCGCCAATAGAGATATTAGATATATATATATATATACGGTGACGGTACGAAACAAATTTGATACTCTTTAACAGATATCTGAAACCCATACTCCAAATGACGAATATGAAAACTTTGTCAATGCCCACATGCAATCAGCGGCAGAAATGCATAGCAACCAAACCAAGGGCCAAATATAGAATTCCATTAGAGACACTAGCATTTAGGAAAAAATGAGATAACATTGAAACAGTATCGTCATGCAATGAAAGAAACCCTACAAATGCAAACGCATAGAAACTAAAAATACTCAAAAAGAACTGACACATACCAAAAAGAACAAATATATTACGTCCAAAGTCAAATCAATAAAATTAGAAATTCGGTAGAAGATAGACAATCTCAAATAGTGTGGCAGACAGTAAATGAAGTAAAGAAAATAAAAAGCACTTCAAGAGCAAATCTAAAAGCTGCCAGCCAAGAAGAACGAATACAGATGTGAAAAAAACATTTCAAGAATCTGCTTGGAAATTACCCTAAAGTCTCTGATAAACTATCAAAAAAAATCATTAACAGCCAACTAGACATAAAAAAAAAGGCAGTTTACCCAGAAAGAACTGATGGAGGTACTGACAAAAATTAAAAGCAGAAAAAGTGACAGGCCTCGACGAAATACCCCCGGAAGTATGGAGAACAAGGAAATTTAATGACCAACTTGTTCGGTTTTGCAACACCGTATATAAAAAGAATACAATAGAGTGATAGGGAAAAACCTGCATCCTCCCCTTCTCTCAGAAAGGTGACCTCGGAATCACTAAGAACTTCATAGGCACAAATCTTACTTCTGTAACGGATAAGGTATATTATGGTCTGCTTCTCAACTGAATCGAACCACAAATTGAGAAAATTACCAGGCAAAATCAGAACGGTTTTCAGAGAAATCGATCCACAGCATCAAAGACTCTAACAATCTGCCGGATCATCGAAGGAGTTTGTGCCAAAAAATTGAGGCAACACTATTGTTTGTAGATTTCTTTAAGGCATTTAATTCCATACACAGTGGGGAAATGGCGCAAATACTTATAGCTTATGGTCTCCTCTAAAGAAACCTTTACCGCCATAATGATGCTCCAAAGAAAGATGAAAGTTAAGGTTCGATCACCTGATGCAGACTCTGATTCGTCAACATTGTTGCTGGAGTTCAACAAGGAAATACATTAGTCTTGTGTCTGTTTATAATCCGCCTAGACTGCATGCATCACAAATCGAGAGATCTGATAAAATAAAATTGCTTTACACTAAAAAACGCAAGAAGTAAAGGATACCCCTCAGAATCTATAACGGACGCAGACTACGCAGATGATATAGCGCTTCTTGCAAATATACCTACCCAAGCCGAATTTATAGCCCGAAGTAGGCATCAGTAAGCATCAACCTCTACGTGAACGCAACCAAAACAGAGTACATGCGTTTTAAATGAGAAGGAGCCATCTCCACATAAAATGATGGTCTTCTGAAATTAGTTGACAAATACACATACCTCGGCAGTCGTGTCACATCTACTGAAAGTGATGTCAATGTGTGCATTATGAAGGAGTGGAGAGCTATCGATTGGCTATCGATCATATAGAAGTCTGATCTATCTGATAGAACAAAACGGAATTTCTTCCATCCTGCAGTTGTGTTAATTGACAAATTATATTGAGAAAAAGCTTGAGGGTAACTGTACAAGAATGCTACGAGCTATATTAAACAAATCCTGGAAGCAACAGCCCACGAAAAAAAAAAACCCGTTGTAAGGTCCACCTACCTCCCATCACTAAAACCATTCAAGTAAGACGATCAAGACATGATGGACACGGCTGGAGAAGCAAGGTCCAACTCATAATGGACCCGAACACATGGACGTACCAGTGTTGACTGACCAGCTGGAACTTATCGACATCAGCTCAACGTAGACACAGGGTGTAGATTTGAGAACTTACCGGAAATTATTGATAAGAGGGAAATCCGTGCTAGCAGTGCAACTTGACGATGATGATCACACACATACACACACAGACAACACACACACGCACACACACACACACACACAACACACACACACATACACATAACAGTGGAAACTGAATAATTAACAGCTAGGATCAAATCCTCATCATCATACAATTGCTGACAGTTTATCTATATATCTTCCTGTCTGTCCTAACTCTCTGTATATAAATATATACATGCTCTTCCACTCCGTAGGTTGCACACTCTTGTAGGATATCTGCAATAGCTCTTCTCAAGAAATCAGCAATCTAGGTAACCGATAACGTATATGTAGAAAAATATACATAATAGATTCATTTTACTTACATTGAAAGTGACGATGGAAATTTGGGTAAGAGGTCCGACTGACGTAACGTAAGCCGGTTTTTGATCCCAGCTTGAAGCATCTTGCATGTCTAGCTCCATTGAAGTGTTATGATCCAATAAAACAGCCTGTCTGTGCATTACTATATATATGTATATATATATATATATAATTTTGTTCTGTAATAAACTATCTATCTGTCTGGCTGGCCGTGTACGTATCTATCAATCTATTTTAATCTTATCGATGGAAGTAAATAAACGAAAATTACACGACAATGTCGAGAGAAATATTTAAGAAAAAAAATTAATCCAAAATGAAGATTTGAATATGAAAGAAAGATGGTGTTAAAAGTTTCGGTTTCAATAAATCAATAATTTCAATAAATAAATAAAGAGCTCTGATGATGTTTTTGAAACCGAAACGTTATAACGTCAACTTTCTTTTATATCAAATTCTTTACCTTGGGTGCCTTTGTTTTTTAATATTCTTATCTATCTATCTATCTATCTCAGTTTCTATATATCTATTTGGGAATATTTTAACTCCTTGAGCCGAGTTCAAATCCTGGATTAAGACTTTTAAGTTTCACTTTGTACAAATACACTGTAGAAAGTTATGAATCTGTCTCTTTTCCAAGGAAGACTTTCCTATCTATCTATCTATCTATCAAAGAAAACGAAATTCTAATTTTAAACCGGATGTATAATGAATGTCAGGGACCATCCCTTGCTACTAGTACTATGTAACCTAGTACAACTTGTAACGTTTTATTGGAAAGAAGATGGGTATCACCAAATAACACTCCCATTACCCAGAAAGGTGCTTACTCAGCATGGTACTCCAACGACCTTTAAAGGATTGAGGGTAGGAGGATGAAAATTATGGTGTTCCACATTAGGCAATACAAGTTCAAATGGACTTGTTATCCACCCCTAATAAGTTCGATATAAAAAATTCCCATAATTCTCCCAGAGCGAGTAAGTAACATATCACTTATGTGATTGGACTGAAATAATACTTTGTGTACACAAAGTCTTATAAACCTCATTTATAAATCAAGATACATTATTTTAAGACTCATCATCTGTCAATAAATACATTTAATTCAATTTAATTTCGTTACACGAGGTGGCGTCAGCTTGTCTGGACTGTTTTTCAGCTTTTTCGATTTCGGGTACATCAATCAACTTATTCGCTAATCGATTTGATAACTTTCTTGAATTTTCTTTGTTATAAATTCTTGAATAGAAACTCCTCCAGTTGTGCAATGATTAATAGTCAACGTATCTATGACCAATTCATTTGTGCAGTGAGTTTGAATCTCACAGGGTTCTAATCCCCTTGACAATATGTTAAACGAAGTTCAGCCCAGGAAATACTTCTGAGGATTGACAGTCAAGTCACAGTTAAATTATAGCTTCTTATCTTGAAGTTTGGAAGCAATGAATAATACTATTCATAAATATTTGAACAATTAGACTACATATCAAGGATAAGTTTTTAAAGAAAAGTAGAAAAAAATCTTCGAGGAAAAATTTTTTTTTCTGTCATCCCAAAAACTCGATGAGAATCGATCAAGAAGATTGGACACATGATCGTTACCTCGAGGTGTTTTTAAGTTCTTAGATACATTAATCCAATATCTGTTACAATATTAATCCATTACTTATAACGGTTGACTTAATCTACATAAATCTTCCTTAGATAAATAACAAGTTGTCTGTTACGGTTTATTTCATCAATAGACGTTTAGTTAAATTAATATTAAAATCAATTTATTAGACTACATAGATTATATTATCTAATATTTTTAAATATTAAATAATATAGTCTATGTAGTCTAATAAATCAATGTTAATATTTATAATGTTAATATTTATATCTGTTTTAACAGACATCAATTTCAAAGAAAATCAGGAATTAAGTTTTATTTAATTTTATATTTTATTTGATTGAGTCTCAACTTACTATTCTTATGTTTCTGTATTCACCGGTTTTTAAAAAAAGTCAGTTGTGACTTAAATTATTGGTAAGGTTTTCTAAAATAACGGAATGCATAAACATTATATTTGTTGAGATATAATTATATTTCCATAGAATTTTTCTTCTTTTTAAGAAATTAAAGCATATTTTTAAATTCTCTTCTCACCGGAACCAATATAAACCAGTCTACATCGTATTCAAATGCATAACTGCATTTTAACCATCTGAAGATGGTCATTCTATGGACCTGAAATAAATTGATAATAGAAGTACAAAATTGATTTTTTTCGTTTGATTTTATAATATATATATATATATATATATATATATATATATATATATATATATATCCTTGAAAATGATTTTTTTAATAAACATAACATCGCAACAAATACAGTAACAACGGAATTGTGAATTAGGGAACAAACAAATGATAATTAACTGAATATAAAGACAAACAAATTACAAGTCAATGACAAAATAAAAACTATATGGAAACAAATCAATTAGATAAAGAAATATGAATAAATTAAAAAATAAAATACTTCTAATAGAAAAATTAGTTACGGATAAAAAAACTTACCTGAATGTTTGAATTCTTCTAATTTTTTGCTTAACTTATTTCTTGTAATATTATCATATTCTCCAGAATAAAAATGATTTAAGAGACAAATATTTTTTTTTCTATACTGTCACCTTTATCACAAGTTTTAACATTAAAATGAAGCACGTGATCTGCCAAAATATTCAATTGTATGTGCATTCCTAACTTCCTCTCATTTTATAAATGAAGAAAAGATTAATTTTTAATCAGTTTACCAATGACAACATAAATTATATAGAACAAAATTTTTAGTTGTATCATTAGGCTATAAGAGAACCTCTATTAAACTTCAGGAGGTGCTCGAGGTGTAATGGTTATTGTCGTAGGAAATGGACTCGGCGACACGAGTTCAAATCAGGGACGAGGATGATTGCATTTCACATAGCACTTATACCCTTGGGAAAGGTATGAATCCAATTATTCTCCCTCCAGCTATGGGTAAATAGTAGGACAGCCTGTGTTCTTCAGCCTTAGTAAGGCAACTAGTCTAGGAGAAGGAAAACTCTGAATTCAAACCTGATAAACTCCGCTTAAAAACTGGCCCTGTGTCATATCTGCCCGAGCGGAGGGGTTGGTAAATAGGATTAAACTTCAGAACTGTTTATTTCAAGTATTTCTTACACATAATCTCTAAAAGGAATAACCTTTTTTGTTACCGTTGCATTAAATTTCTTTAAAAACTGCATGAGAGCAATAATCTGATGAGTATAGTATAACAGGAAGTACTCTGCATTTATTACCATAATGCTCTTTAACACCAATTCTAAATTTACACGTTTCTAACTTTTGTTTCTTTGTCACTTCATACAAGTTTGGTTCCTGTAAATTCTTTAAATCAATTTTAATTTGCCCATTTGGCTCGGGCTGTAGAACAGATCGACTGCTTTTCTACAGAGGTGTAATACTCTCTCAACGAGTGTCATGAATATGATACTAAACAATCTTATGGTGAGGTTACAGTAATGCTGGAGCTTTGGGGATGCGGAATACTCCTTCATTGCCATTGCTCACAGATCTTCACGGGCTTGAAGTCATCGCACCTGATCGAGCCATATCTATGGGTCAAATAGAACTAAACTGAATTGCTTGAAATAGGACTGTTATGATATTTAAACTACGTACTGGTACTAAACTGAAATGTTTGAAATAGAACTGTTTTAACATTGAAACTTAACTTGTACTAAACTGAACCTTTTGAAATAAAACTGTTTTGAGATTTAAGTGTATGTAAACAAAGACAATACTTATATTAAACAAAATCGTTTAAAATAGAACTGTTTATATGTATAAAAATGGATTTGGCAATAATAAGCTACAATGGTTGATATGCCATAAAACTAAGCCAAACCAAATTAAATCAATTATAAGTTATAGTGATTGTAATTGTTGTAAGCTCAATTCTAAAATTGACAGCATTCTGATTTTTTACACTCAAACACAAGTTGTATCAAGACATTATACTGATCTCCACTAATTTAATGGTACTGACCAAACTTTACTTCAAAGTGATCAGTTTAAAGTTTGATTGGAAATATTTATAGTATTTTCAATTCTTTAATAAAATACTTGGTCAGTTCTAGAAATGCATAGGATATACGATGCAAATCAGTAAAGGCCTGTTTGGTTACTCTGCCATTTCTTCTGGAAATGCTCTTCCAAGATACTAACCAGTCGCAGAATAGAGAAAGAAATGTAAATTTTTCTTCATTTACTCAAAGTGGATTATAGGATTTGTTTTTAAATCGACAACCTTTGTATGATGTTTTAACTTTTGGTACTGTCCACTTAATATAACATATGTTTCTCTGTTCTGTTACTTCTGTAAAATTTGGCAAATATTTCTATTTTCCTAAGGTCGATAATCCCTTAATAGTGTACTTATAAAAATTTACTCTTCTAAATTAAGATTTTGCCTATCAAAATTAGTCGGATAAATTGCCTTAGAGGTCAGTTTATGACAATATTTCAAAATTAGCTGACATGCCAAGGACAAAAAGTGTGTATAAGGTACAAAAAGAAGTACTTTGATTTCTATCTCATTCATAGTTTTCATTATGACAAATTTTGGGGCACAATAAACATTTACTTGAGTTTTTTTGACTAAGCCAAGGATTTCTGATGTATTTTATTATATGGACTTAATTAAATTGATAGAAACGAGGTCTAGACTTCATAACTGGGGGTTGATATTCAATTGAAAGATTTGTTGGATGAGAAAAGGAAGACATAGCTTTTCATTCACTGCATTATCCTCTGTTAAGATTGATAACACTATGGAAATAAATTAATATCTCTTTAAGATCATCAGTATTATGGAATATCTCCTGTTTGAATGCTTAATCATCTGTATTACTTTAATTTACAGCACCTTAAAGAGTAGAAATCTCTGAACGAATTCTCCTGGAATCTGGTGATTTTTTTAGAGCTTGTCAATGAAGACAATATAACATACATATTGGTTGAATTCTAGGGATAGCTCCATCGTGAAAATATATTTTCTGAAACCTAACAGGTATTTTGCTCCTGTTATACTGTCAAAGGCTGACGATTCTTTTTATGTCCTCAAGTCGAAAATATAGTTCACAAACCAAAACAGATTTTAAAAATCAAACCTATTCTAAATTCTTATAAAAATCTGAGAGAAATTTACAATATGAAGCATTTTTACGATCCAAGGGAAAATGAAGAGAATGTTCTGATATAACTGAATTTTATAATTCAACGAATCTCAGAAAAATAAAGATATTTTTTAATATCAAATATTTAAAATTAAAATAAAGAATAAAAAAAAACATTTCTTATGAATAAAACAAATCTAAAAAAATAGTTAAAATCATTAGAATTATTTTCTAAGCATATAAAAAATATTCCTTTTGGAATTTCTGTCAAAAATTTCTTTAAACTTTATCTAGAAAAATAATATTTTTTAGCTTTTAACAACTTCGCTAGTTTTATACGTTGTAACTTTGCCTTAATGTATTGTGCATTACAAAGTCATAAGATTAATTTGATCATTGAAATTTCAATAAAGTTGTCTTGCTTTTTAATACAGAAAATGTTAAATATAGTGGGAGTAAAATCCATTCTTTTGATTGCAAGTGTCTATGTATCAGATAATGTTTTATCTTTCGGAAAAGAAAACTTATAGACTTTAGTTCCATTTTAATAATTTCCTTTGCCATGAGATACAACACATCTATAAGTTTTTGTTTTTGTCTTTTAAATTGATTCAAGATATACATGAAAAAAAAAAAATACAAACACACACACCCTTATAAATGATTTAAAACTTGGTGAAAAACATTTTTCCCCTAATCTGGTAAAACTCAAAATAGTGACATCAAGAAAACGAGTGATGTCATAATTTTGAGTCAGGTGACCTTCTATTTCGGTGTCCCCACCATGAAACTAAACTGCATCTTATAGTGAAGCACTCTTCCTGGAGCTCTGAGTGGTGTGCAGTCACCTCTTTACTGCAATTGTTCCCAGGGTATTTCTAACTTCGAGGGGAGTAAATGTTAGGCTCTATATATGGGTCGAATGGATCTATTTAGAAGTAATCTGTGAAATCATGTAACTGAGTGAAAACAATTTCTTCATATGAGTTTTTCACATCAGTTTTAGCTGATAGTCGTTCACTGGAGTTTGAGAGACAGCAAGTCTCCGTAAGTCTCCAGGACGGTTCTCAGTATTCTGGCCGTTCTCAATAATGTTGTCGTTTGGATGGTCTCCACTCATTCACCAACTTCCAAGACCTCCAGTCCCTTTAGTAATCCTTTAGTTACTGTACCAAAAGCCCCAATAACAACTGGTATAAGTGTCACCTTCATGTTCATCAGTGTTTTCAATTCTCTAGCAAGGTTGAGGTATTTATCCTACTTTTAATATTCATTCAGTTTTATTCTGTGGTCACCTAGAACAGCAAATCGACAATTTTGCAAATACTCTTTTTTTTCTTGGTTATTATAAGGTCTGGTCTTCTGGACGAGATTAGGTGATCTGTCTGTATGTCAAAGTCCCATAGGAGTTTATGTGTGTCATTATATAGGACAGATGCTGGTTGTGCATATACCGTTTGTTTGTATGGTCAAATTTAAATTTCTTGCACATCTCCCAGTGGTTATACTCCTTTGGAGTTTTTCACGCCAGCGTTAGCTGACGGGCTTTCACTGGAGACTAAGAGACAGCAGATCTCCAGGTCTTTTCTCAGTATTCTGGCCGATCTTAACAATGTTGTAGGTTTTGTGGTCTGGGCTGCTTCTTCGGTTTCCAACTTATCCAATCCCCTTGCCAAGGATCGTTCAGAGTGCACCAATTATAATTGATATCACCGTCAGCTTCATGTTCCTTATCTTTTTTAGTTCTTGCCTTGTTTGCTGGACTGAAGAATACACCGACTCATCCCGGGCAGAGGGATAAGTCTTCCCTAACGAGTGTCCTGAATATGACAATAAACAATCTGGTGGTAAGCTTCCAGTAATGCTAGAACTTTGAGGAATGCATTGTACCCTTCATTACTATTGCTCCCTAGTTCACTCAAGCCCGGAGTGGTAGCATCACTAAGGGTTCTATCTATTGGTGAAATAGAAGTGTTTGGCATTAAAACTGAGATCTAACAAATATGACGATAAACAATCTGATGGTAAGGCTACAGTAATGATAGAACTTTGGGAAATGCAGAGTACCCATTCATTGCTTTTGGTCCTAAGTTCACTCTAGCCCGGAATGGTAGCACTTGATAGTTTCTTATCTATGGGTCAAATAAAACTAAACTGAGTAATTACGCTAAATGGAATTGTTTGAAAGGAACTGTTTTTACATTTAGCTATGTATATGCAAAAACTGTACTTAAGCTCAACTGAATTGGTTGACATAGAACTGATTGATCATTTAACTGTGTGTAAACAAATGACTGATGTTTAATCGAATTGATATATATACATAGCAATACTTGGAACCATTGACTTTGTTAACATTCTAAGCTGAATCGTTAGAAATAGAACTATTTGATCATTTAAACATGTGTAAACAAAAACTATATTCAAACCAATGACTGTGTGTAAACAAAAGATTCTAGTGATAATAAACTGAATTGTTTAAAATTAAATGAAACCATTTGACAGTGTGCAAATAAATAAATAAACGAGCTCAGGTTTGTTTAAAAATGTTATCTTCAAAATGTATTTTGAAATAATATATATATATATATCATCATCATCATCATCATCATATCGCGCTGGTAGCACGGATATCCCTGACCCTCTCTCGCCACTCCTCCCTATCGTTCATCGCCCTAGGTAGGTCTTCAGGACAACATCCCGTATCCTCACATAGCTGCTGAATGTAGGTTCATGCTGGTCGTCTTGCTTTTGCACGGCCATGTGTGGGGGTCCATAAGAGTACATCTCTTATGAGTTCGTCCCTGCTTCTCCAGCAGTGTCCTGCATGTCTGGTTCGTCTAAATTGAATAGTTTTCGTGATAGGGGGCAGGTGGCCGTACAGTTGGTGTCTTGTGGGGTGTTGCCGCCAGGACTTGTTTAAGATTGCACGTAGCATTCTTGTGTAATTGCCGTCCAGTTTCTTCTCCAGCCGTTTTGTTAGCGTCCATGTAGTGCAGCCATATAGCAGTATCGATGTGACCGCTGCCTAGAAGAAACTGCGTTTCATTTTATCGGTTAGGTCTGCTTTCCATATAATCGATAGCCTATTGATAGCTGCCCATGCCTTCGTTAACCTCGTTTCGATGTCCTTTTCGGTTGATTCGACGCTGCTTCCAAGGTAAGTGAATTTGTCTACTAGTTTAAGAGGGGTTCCTTCTAGAGTGGAGATGTCCTCCGTTTGATTATAGCACATATATTCCGTTTTGTGTGCATTAACATAGAGGCATATGCTTGCTGCTGCTCGTTCCAAATTATGCAGTAGTGTTTCGGCTTGGTCGGGTGTATTTGCCAGTATCGCTGTGTCATCGGCGTAGTCGGCGTCGGTAATTGTTGTTGCGGGGTATCTTCTGCTTCTTTTCTTCGTCAGTTCGAAGCCATTCTCTCTGATTTTGTCAATCGATGTTCTAAGTACGTAGTCTAGACAAATGATAAAGAGGTACGGGGCCAGCATGTCCCCTTGTAGTACTCCTGCTACAATGTCGAAGTATTCTGTGTCTCCATCTGGTGATCGTACTTTTACTTTGGTGTTTCTATAGAGAATCGTTATTGCCGCTACGGTTTCTTTAGGTATGCCGTACGCTAGTAGGATTTGTTCCATCTTTCCTCTGTGAATGGAATCGAAAGCCTTGGTAAAGTCAACAAATATTAATGTCGCTTGTAGGTTTTTTGCCCGTACACCTTCAAGGATTCTACGGATGGTTAATATTTGTGAGGTCATGGATCTATTTCTTCGGAAGCCATTTTGGTTTTTTCTAAGTATGTTGTTGATTTTGGGTTCTATGCGGTTTCGTAGTAGGGCATTGTATATTTTAGCTGCTATGGATGTAAGTGTTATGCCTCGGTAGTTTTTGGCTAATCCGAGGTCCCCCTTTTGAGGGAAGGGGCGTATGCATCCCCTCATCCATCTATCTATCGGATTTTGATTGTATACTGCGTTG
The DNA here is from genome assembly GCA_963585895.1 of Sepioteuthis lessoniana. Lineage (NCBI taxonomy): Eukaryota > Metazoa > Mollusca > Cephalopoda > Myopsida > Loliginidae > Sepioteuthis > Sepioteuthis lessoniana. The sequence goes on from OY757914.1 coordinate 27,731,455, forward strand.
CAGTGTCGTCGAATTGTCTGGTCTTCCATACTTCCGGGGAAATTCCGTCCAGCACTGCAGGTTTCCTATTTTTAATTTTTCTGAGAACCGAGTCGAGTTCTTCTTGTGTGAACGGTCCTAGTTTAATGTCTAATTGTTTGCTAATTATTCTGGTGATTGGTTAACGTGTTATTTTCGGTGGGTTTCCTAGTAAGTTTTCGAAGTACTGTTTCCACAGTTTTATTCTTTCTTGTTGGTTTGCTGCTTTCAGTTTTGCTTTGGCTGTGTTCTTTCTTCTCATTTCGTTTATTGTTTGCCAGGCTATCCTAGATTGTCTATCTTCCACCGAGTCTCTAACCTTATCTATCAGATTTTGAATGTATTCTGTCTGTTCCTTTATATATACGCCTGCTAATTGATATTGTGCTGTTTTTAGTTTTAAGGCATTTGTGTTTGTGGGGTTTTTTCGATAGTTTTTGGAGGCTGTTTTCACTAGTGCACGTTTTTCTCTCACCGCTAAAGTTTCCCATGGGACTCTATATTTAGTTTTGAGTTTTGTTGGAATGCATTTCGCTGCTGCCTCGAGGTGTGCATTGACGAAATTTTCATATTCGTCGTTTGGTGTACTTTTTTCCGTCTTTTCTTGTAGTGTTTCGAATCTGTTTCTTAATTCTAATACGTATTTATCTCTTATATTTCTGTTGTTCAATAGGGCCCAGTCATAGTGTTTGGCGGTCGCTATCCGTTTGGCGTTCTTTCGTAGGCTTAACCGTATTTTCGCCGTGACTATTCGGTGATCGGTGGACACACCCTCAAAAGAGGAGTATGCCTCGTGTGTGGCCTTAAATGACCTAAAATGATTGATATGCTATAAAACCAAACCAAACCAAACTTTTTAGTTCTCTCCAAAGGTCTAAGTACTTAACTCTCTTTTTGTTTAATTTGGTTCTCACTCTGTTGTCCCCAGGACGGCAAAGTCCACTCCTCGGCAGTTTCTCTTCTTTTCAGGATTGAACCTGCAACCACTAGATGATTGTCTCCTTAGAAACTTAGGGAACCAACGCCTATAACCGTTACGCTATGTGTCCTGCAGGACACATAGCGTAACGGTTATAGGCGTTGGTTCCCTACCGACTACAGGCGAGTAACAACACAGGAACACTTAACACTTGTGCCCGGTTATGGGTAACGGAATCAGAACAGGCGACCTCTGTCGATTCAATAAAGGACGTAGTTCGAAGTTTCGTGTAGGTTCCCAAGATCGACAAACACCAGAAGAAGGCCAGAGGATATATCGGCTGAAACGTTATGGAAATAACAATAAAGATGAAGATAATAGTCTGAAATCCATTAATGATAAAAATCAAGGTTCATCTAAAAAAAACAGACAACCAGTGTAGATAATTTAATGCCATGTCCTGTTTGTTCATATACATTAAATATATATGTGATTTGTAAACACATTTCGTTAATAGCACTCTTTAACAAAGCCGGGCTCTTTTTTTGCACAGTTAAATGTTTTAAGTATTGCTATATAACAGTCACAATTTAAGATATGTAATTTTTTTGCACAAAATTTATTCTATTCAATCCATAGGTAGGACCCTATCAGGTGCTACCAATCTGTGTCAGAGTCAACTTGGGTACAATGTCAATGAAAAAGTACTCCACATTCCCCAAATCTTCAAAGCTGGTGCCTCGCCATCAGATGATTTAATGTCATATAGCCAGACACTCGTTTTGGGGGAGGGCTCTCATCCCACCGCAGAGATCCAGAGATCCAGTTCCAGTTGACTGGGCTGGAAAGTATATTTAAAAGGCAGTGAAACGCTGAAAATATAGTTAGGATCACAATCAAACATTTGCAAATTGATCCAATTCCGGTTTTAAATAACCCATAGTGATTGATATACCGGTAAACATATAAAACAAACCATATCTTTTCCGATTTTTTCTCTTTCTGACACAAATCTTACTCAAGGACACTTCAAATGAATTCACGTTCTTTCATTTCCTCCATTTTTTTATTCATGCTTCGTCAAATTGCATTTTTCAGTTTCGTTTACGAATGTTATTATTGTTTGTCTTTCGCGATATCTTCATTTACTTAACGCAATTCAAAGGCGGCTTGTGCGCATGTCCGTCGTTTCATTCCGGCGACGTTGGTTTCCCGCGGGAATCGGGCGTCTTTTTGCTGTCGGATAGCCGTGTCACGTTGACCTTATCAGGTGGTGAACACGTTGCGTGTCTCTTAGCCTGCAAGCGTATGTTTCCCCGGAGAGAGTGGACCGATTAGACCTTTAAGGGGAGAGAGAAAGAGAGTAAAAAGAGAGAGTTGGAGCGTAATAGAGAATAAGGAGAAAGTGTGTGCGTGGGCATGTGTGTGTGTGTGTGGGTGTGTTACTGAGAGAGAGAGAGAGAGAGAGAGAGAGAGAGAGAGAGAGAGAGACTAAAGACAGATATAGAAAGAGAGTGAGAGGTGATTTCTGAATGGTTGAGAGAGAAAATGGCTGGAGATTATTTAAGTGTAGTGAAATAAAGACAGAAAGAAAGAATGGATTTAAGATAAGAAGAGATTTAGATATCAAAATCGGTATCTCAGAGTAGGATTAACAAGGAAGAATTAACTGATACAAGATATCCTCTAAACATGGACAGCTGAATATTCGAAGATTAAATAAAGAGTTCGGGTTGAAATTCCCTGAACGTTATTGAATGAACAGACAGTGGAATAAGGCCGGAGAAAAGCGTTTACAATAATGATGGGGACATTATTTTGAAGCGATATATATATATATATATATGTGTGTGTGTGTGTGTGTGTGTGTGTATTTTTATGTGAGTATGTGTGTGTGCATATATGTATTTAAGATGAACAAAAATAAGACCTACAGGAATAGTATTTCTTTGAAATGATCAACTTATTTTTTTAACTAGTGTGGATGATTTTTCATCACCCAGATTCGTGATGGGACGTAGATAACTATGAAATGCTAATTAGAAATCCTTCACTTCTTTTAAATAGAAAATCAGAATCAGACTGTTGTTTGCATCACCACCAAATGGGACATCTACCACACACACACACACACTTACACGCATGCGCATGCGCGTGCGCGTGCGACAGTACACACTCAAACGATGTGTATCTAATTGAAGAACATGGAGATTTGATGTAAGTCATAGAATTGGCCGTGAAGAGCGATACATTTTAATATAAATAGGCAAACAGAATCTTTCTATGAAAAAAAAGGAAGGAAGAATCTTCAGTAAAGAATCGAAGTAAAAAAGAAAGGAAGGAAGGAAGGAAGGAAGGAATGCTGATACTCGAACAAAGAAAAAAATAATGAAATGACGTTGAATGGACAAAGAAAGAAGGAAAGAAAAAATAAAGAAGGAAGAAAGAAACGTTGTCCCTTGCATAAACAAAGAAATGACACTGAATGGGGGAAGAAAGAAAGAAATGACGTTGAATAGACAAAGAAAGAAAGAAAGAAAGAAAGAAAGAAAGAAAGAAATGAATATTGTCGGTTGTTCAAAGAAACAAAGAAAGAAAGAAGGAAATAGATGTATGCTGTGTGTTGCGCAAAGAAAGAAAGAAAAAAAGAAAGAAAGAAATGACGCTAATTGGGTAAAAAGAAAGAAACGAAAGAATACAAGTGAGCATTGTTCTGTTTCAGGTCACTTAGTACTACGTTCGAGTGTAAACATGACTGATCTAAAAGTTGCGTGTTGTAAGTTGTTCCGTTCTTTTCGTCCGAACTAACTTCTTAGTTTCTTGGAAAGCATCCCCCCATCGCCAACGCCTTTAATCAAATAGGTGATTGATCCCAGCGAAGCAAAAATGGATTATTGGCAGATTTCTGTCTTTACTCGGGGAGGTCAGAATAGCCCAAATGGAAGAACGTATGAATCCTATACGTTTAACTTTTAATTTCATGTTCAAATATTTACTCCAATAAAATTACGTAATTTTAGCTACTAAGTTTTCGGCGTGATCTCTTTCTCTCAGAAATAAGTACCTTATAATCTCGTGTTTAATTCCTGGTTTCCTTGGCGTTTTGGCTGAAGTGCTGTACCGCGGGCACGAAGTAAATGAGTTAGAATTTCATTCAGACTTTTACAATTGTTTATGGACTAATACCCGTGAAAAAGTAACTGAACCCCCTTATCCACTGAGATTTAGGTTTAGTCATCATTGTCATAATCTTCATGACGAGCAACTAGCACAGATTTCTCTGATCCTCTCCTGCCACTCGTCCCTGTCGTCCATTGCTCCTGGCAGGTCTTCGAGGCTACATCCTGTATTGGTACTGAGCTGTTGTAGCTGGTCACCTAACCTTTGACCGTCTGAAGAGGTCCACCGGAGTACATCGATTATGAGTTCATCCTTATTTCTCCAGCAGTGAAACACTTATTGTGGTGTAATGGTTTGAAAGTTAGACTAGCAAGCCTACACGAGTGAGTTTAAGTCTCATTAGGTGCCCCATTCAATCGACCTTGTGCCACATCGAAGCAAAGAGCTTCGTAAATTGCTAGTTCACCAGCACTGTCCTGCATGTTTCGTTCGTCTAATTTAGATGGGTTTCTAGATGAATGGACTCTCATGGGTTTAGTAGTATACATCAAGTGTACAGCCACCTAATAACACGACCAAGACATGCGGGATCCTCATAAGCGATGTTTTTCTATGGACCCTTTCACACGTGTTGGACAACATACTAGAACATCTACAGCAGTTTTGGTACGGACACTGGATGAAGTATAGAAGACGAGCCCGAAGCGATAGATGATAGAGACGAATGGCAAGAGAGAATTAGGGAAATCAGTGCTAACAGCAAGACATAATGCGGGGGATGTACGCCGCCATGTGCCCAGCGGGCTTGCAGGGTACCGTTCGTTCCCGCCAAGTCCACCAGCTAAAGCCAGGCACACACGTGGGCTGTGGTTTGCCAACGCTATTTAATATTACAGATATCACCAACTCCCTGGCAAAAAACCCATTTTAAAGCCACAAGGTGGTTTATAGGTGAGTTATAAAATTTCAACACAGCTAAGTGGCTAGCTTTCTCCTTAGATACAAGGCCTACGACAAATACAATATCTCGACAACAAAAAAAGACTCTGAACAGCCGTGTTGCTCAACAAGATTAAAATAACAATATTCTTTTAGTGAATAAAAAGAAAGAAACAAGAAACAATTCAAGTAAAAGCCAGAAGCGAGAAAGTTTTCTTTTAAAAGACGGTATGTAAAAACACAGTTCGTCTGCACGGTCAAAATCTCAAGTTTATCATTCGGGGAATATTCCCTCTTCTTTCCTCCTCTATCTTATCAGAGCTATTCTTTCCTTCCGTAATTTGTCTTCTATTCACGTCAGCATGAATAGACTAAGAGAAATTTAAATATACTTCAATTGTATGTTCACTTACTTGGGATTTTGCAGAGTCTTTTCTTTTCTCTTTTTTTTTTTTGTTATTGAGCTTCCATAACACGTTGATAGAAAGATACACATCTTCTTTCAGATAAGATCAAGATTAATAATCATCTCTTTCCTGATGGAGAAGTCTCCGGCTTTTGGTATTTCACTTAACGAGGCCCACTAGACCCCGGAATGCGAATTCATTCAAAGGACAATCGTTTTCTTTTCTCTCAGTGTTCCCTGCGCGGCATGACTTTGGAATCTGGGTTTCTTCCGTATCCCAAATTATGTGTCTTTGCTCTCTAATGAACAAACAGCAAATGGTTATTTTCTGTAGTTGGAAAAACGACCACGTGTTGGCTTTTTCGCAGTTTATTCCTTCATACCAATCATGGTCGCTATCTGCCTCTCCCCGCTGATGCATACATGGCTAATAGTGAGTGGGATTCTCTCATGACCATGTCACCTAATGATTATAGGGGAAGGTTGAAGAGAAACGGCCTTTCCACTGCCACTATTCTTGGTTACTACAATAGACGATTAACGGTCAGCGTTTCACACCTCCTTTCGCCACAATCCGGCGAATGTATGAGGGTGTCATATTTCCTCGTCACATCGTTAAAGCACTGGACTGCAGGATCGTAGTAAGCAAGTTCGAACTCCAGTCACGCTATTACGTTCACTTTCAGACAAATAACCTTGGGAAAGGTATGAACCCCCTCATCCTCCCAACTATGGGTTCAATAGCATCACCACTGCTCTTCTTGAAGGCTGGCTTTAGGATTAAATAATCCACGAAGGCTGATATGCCATTAAACAAGAAACCTAACCTTAAAGAAAGACATGATGATGATGATGAGTATCGCTAGCGTTCTTCTTCAGGGATTGGTTTAACATTAAATAACCCGCGCATGTTGATATGCCATTAAACAAAGATTCTAGACCAAACTGAATCTCCAGACATGAAGTATCTGCACAGAATGCTGGTTAGTGTCCCACACTGGATACTATCCCTTCTTTGTTGAAGTCTGACCCTCAGCAGAGTGAGCAATCGACGTATTTTAATTACTATCGACAGGTCGCCAGAACTCTTTGACCTTGAAGACCAACTAAAAGGTCGGTTGATTGGTGGGTTGCTCTTACGGCATGTCAAACCATGTTGGAGCATTTTATGCCGAAATCAATCCTACAATTATGATTTTCGATTACATGCAGTGAAAAAGGTTTTTTTTTTCAATTATTCTAAATGTCAATTATATTATCTTAGACAAATCTATTTGACTCTTACAGTGGACCCTAAAGCGAACTCAAACGCTATTCTTGTCACTAATTATTTGTGTATGCTCATATGGTTGCAGATAATGATTCCAGTTAAATAATGACATTCAGTCGCACATATAGTTATATACTTCCACGTAAATATTCTAATTCAATAATAATGAGAAGAAGAATGTGAAAAGAGAGATAAGTACCTTGATCTTGCTAGAGAATTAAAAAAAACTATGGAACATGAAGGTGATAATTATACCAATTATGATTGGTGCTTTTAGTACAGTAACTAAAGGATTATTAAAGGACCTGGAAGATTTAGAAGTTGGCGGCCGAGTGGAGACCATCCAAAAACAGCATTATTGAAAACGGCCAGAATACTGAGAAGAGTCCTGGAGACTTGAGGAGACTTACTGTCGCTCGATCTCCAGTGAAAAACACTAATGTGAAACGCTGATGTGAAAATCTCTAATGAACAATAATAATAAGTGGATGCAGCAAATTGGCGCAGAAAGAGTATAAGGCAATACACGACAGGGTAGAAAAAACTGATCCACTGGGAATTATGCAAGAAATTTAAATTTGGTCTCAAGAACGAGTGGTATATGCACAACCCAGAATCCGTCCTGGAAAATAAGACGAAACAAACTTCACTAGGATTTTGAGATAAACGGATCTTGCCCAGTAATTTGGGGCTGTAGAATACACCGACTGCATCTCTGTATTGGGGTTAGACTCCCCCAACGTGTGTCTTGGATATGACACTAAACAATGGTGAGGTTCCATTAATGCTATAGCTTTAGGGAATGCAGAGTACCCGTTTATTGTTATCACTCTGGGGTCTGGTGTGGCCTGCAGTGTTATTATCTGATAAGGTCCTATCTATGTGTCAAAAAGTACTCAACTGTGTACTTTTGCAAAACTGAATTGCTTGAAATAGAACTGTTTTGACATTTAAAGTGCGTACTTATGCGGAACTGAATTGTTTTAAATAGAACTATTTGATCATTTAAATGTGTGTAAACAAAATTCTGTAATTATCCTTAATTGAATTTTTAAAAACTTTTATCAAAATGTTTTAATTCAAAGGTAAATGACCCAAACAGCGTCGATACGCCGTAAAACAAAACAAACCCACCAACCATCCAACAAACAGATCATTTAACGTAGGCCAAATTATCAGACCTAGTGATAGTCAACAAAGAGAGAGAGAGAGAGAGAGAGAGAGAGAGAGAGAGAGAGATTCTGCCGAATAATGCACTTTGCCGTTCCTGTAGACAAGAGAGAAAAATTAAAAGGTTACAAGAAGGATAAATGCCTGGACCTTGCTAGAGAGCTGTAGAACCTATTGAATATGAAGGTGACGATGATATAATCGTTGATGAGGCGCTTCAAACGATCCTCAAAGGATTGGTAAAGGTACTGGAAGACTTAGAAATCAGAGGACAAGAAGAGACCATCTAGACTACTTCATTACTAAGATCGGCCAGAATATTGAGAAAAGTCCTGGAGACCTAAAGAGGCTTTGTGTAACTCAAAGTCCAGTGAAGAAAACATCAGGTAAAGTTGATGTGCAAAACTCTGAAAGAGAAAGATGAAATGGTTATTTATTCAGTAAGTGAATATGAGTAAACTAGCATAAAAGTAGTATAAGACACAAATGGATAGAAAAGGTGATCCACTGGGAACTGTGCAAGGAAGTGAACAATGACCATACTAATAAATGTTATAGACATAAAACCAAAATCCCTCCTAGAGAATGAGGCGCATAACATTCTTTGGAATCTTTTGAATTTGAGATACGAAGAGATCATCAGAGAGCAGACCTAGTTATTGCAAAAAAAGAAAACTTACCGTCAAGTGGATGCTGATGTTTCGGTGGACAACAGAGAACATTCAAACTGAGATCCGCCAGAATACTTGGATGAGTCGTGGAGACTTGAGGAGACTTGCTGTCACTCAGGCTCCAGGGGATGATCTTCTGCTAACGCATGTGGGAAAAACTCGTAAGGATTATAATGATAATAATAATTTATGTTGAGGGAAGAACTTCAACAAATTGACATGAGAGAGAGGGAAAAAATTCAACTTATTGACAAGACAGAGGGAAGAACTTCAACAAATTGACCTGAGAGAGAGGGAAAAAATTCAACTTATTGACAAGACAGAGGGAAGAACTTCAACAAATTGACCTGAGAGAGAGGGAAAAAATTCAACTTATTGACCTGAGAGAGAGGGAAGAACTTCAACAATCTGACTAGAGAACAAGAAAAATAATGATGATGCATAAGGCCTTACACCCCAGAGATGATGTAGACAAACTTTGTGTCAAGAAAAGAAGGAGGAAGAGGACTTACCAGCATTGAAAATAGCGGTTATGCATCGATACGAAGAATACATAAAAAAAACAGAGGAATATTGAATACTACAACCAGAAACAATACTGACAACTTTTGGATCAACAGAACAACAGTAAGTAGAAAACAAAAGTGTGAAGAAAAAACAACTGTGACAAACAAGCGACATCTCACACGAGAAAACTTGGACATGGCTACGAAAGGAAAATGTTGAAAGAAACAGAGTCTCTTTTAAAAGTAGCACAAAATAACGCCATAAGGACCAACTATGTTGAAGCAAAAATAGTTAGGACGTAACAAAATAACTAATGTACATTATGTGGTGATAGATACGAAACGATTGATCACATAGTAAGTGAACGCCACAAATTAACGCAAAGGGATATAAGACTAGACACGACTGGGTGGGAAACATGATCCCATGGGAATTATGCAAAAATTTTTAATTTGACCATATAAACAAATGGTATAGGCATGGAACCCCTTACCCTCCCTGCTATGAGTTAAACAGCACCATTACTGTTTTTTTTTCATTAGAATAACTTTGGCATTATATAACCTACGAAAGTTGATATGCCATTAAATGAACCAATAAAAATTAATTAAGCACTTTGAACTACTTTTGATCAGGTGATGTTAAATATTTACAAAGTATCATTGCTTAGATTAAACTAACAATATGAAGACGAACAAAACTACTTAAATTGAGAATTCCCTTTAGTGTCATTCAGTTTAAATTAAAAAAAAAAAAGATCAGAGTGGACGTGGTACCATGAAGGAGCGACACTTCATCCCAGAGCTCTAGAACTGGAGGCACACCAAAAACTGTAATTTAGCCTTATGTCCAGGACACCCAAACCTGACACATTGGTAAGACCACTGATTGGAGAAGTCGAACCTTTGATCTATAGTTATTTGAAGCTTATAGTTCCTTCCAAACCCTCCCACCTTTTGGCTGCATGCTTTGTGAAAGAGTAAGGCTACCCCCGCAAAAAAGTACGTGGTGGTAATCAGAATAAACTGTATCGGATGTTGAGATCCCATTTCTAGAAATCTGAGGGTATGGGGTACCCGTTTTTTGTTATTACTTACAAAGAGGGTGAGTATCTTTTAGGGTTCCATTCTCTGCTCAAATGAGTGTTTAAAATTTATTCCTATTCGATAGAACCGCGTACAGACTCCTTAAAAATATTCGCAATGAATGTAAATATGAACGTACAATGAAAGCGATTCCTTAACCTCTAGGCATAAAATTACCCTAGATGATTGACAAGCTTTTAAAATCAATCAATCATGCCATCAAATCTTTCTCCTTAAGTTTGAATTTCAAAATTCAAATTTTCAAAATCCATTGCATATTTATAGAACAACGCCAAATTTTCCATTAATGTCAACTCTTCAAAATCGACCTATACACGAGAAAGTATGTTAAGTGTTGCTAGAAGAGAGGATCATTTGGTTTAGTTAAATGGTATATCAACCTTCGTTGGTTATTTAATACCAGACCTATCCTTGCAGAGGAACAGCAGTGATACTACTTTGCCCATCGCAGAGTTGGGGGAGAAATAAGAGAGAATGAGGTGGGAGAGAAAGAGAGATAGAAAGATAAAAGAAAGGAAAAGTAAAAATTCTTAGACGTAAAAAGAGTGGTTTAGTCGGAAGGAGACTGATTTCTTATGCCATGAAAAGTCCTTTACAGAAATAAACAAAGATGTGTCACATGATAAAAGATTATATATATATATATATATATATATGGAAAATAGCTGTGAGTGAGTCATAGGGAGAGAAACGCGAAACGCATAAGAAAAGGTGTATTTCGTAAAATATCATAAACATAGCTTTTTATACTAAAGGGTGCTGACATCATCATTATTATTATGTATATGTATAAAAGCAAACATCCGAGCTTCTTTGTAAATAAAGAGCAATCGTATATTTTCCCGCTCGGGGACCATTTATATCGTGTTTGGCTTCTATTATAAATATACAATGACAGCCAAGTTCCACTGCACATGCGCAAAGTCGATAACGTGAGCAATTGTACACTGAGGGACACTTTGGTGTTGACGCAAAATGGCGACTAAGATGAGAAGATGAAACGCCGAACACAGATCGCTTCACATAGGCACTTTTATCTAAACACTCGGATTCTTGTACGCCTGCAGTCTGCAGATGGCTATTTAAGCTCAGTTTCGTAGGGCACAAAGCCAAATATTTTGAGTAACTTGCTCGTTTGTTAAACCATTACTCTAAAAAATCTGCAACATTTGGTACACTGATGCATGCTAAAGTTGACGTCAGCTAAGCTAGGTTCGAAGTCACCAAAATGTCTTCAAAAGTAGCTTGTTAATCATTGCTAAATGTAAGTGATAGGTCATAGTTGATTATTAATATCTATTAAGATTGATTTAACAAGCCGCACGATCACGAATATTGAGCGCTCGTGTGACTATACTGACTGTATCACAATTGTCTAATTTGTTAGCTGAATTACTTGGATTCATTAGTAATTATTGTAATAATATGGGTTGAACTTCTTAGATGAAGTTCAATCATTTATCTATTTCTTTCAAGAATTTCTTTTATCTTCATTTTTGCTGCTTTCTATTGCAACCCCAAAATCGGCATTCTAAATTCCTTCATTAGCATCCTGGTGAGGAAAAAAGAACAAATCTTGAATCCCCTTTTCTTTGACATTGGTAAACAAAGAGACGATATTGAAAAATAAATGCTTGTATAAAATCAATGCTTTTTTCCTTCATTGGTCACACACACACACACACACACTCTCACACACACACACTCACATACACACACACACACTCACACACTCACTCACACACACTCACACACACACTCACACACACACACACACACACACTCACTCACACACACACACTCACACACACACACACACTCACTCACACACACACTCACTCACACACACTCACACACTCACACACACTCACACACACTCACACTCACACACACATACTCACACACACTCACACACACACACACACACACAGATATATATCGGTGTATGTAGATATGTAGAAATGGTAGATTTGGTAAATCCGACGAGATGAGAAAAATATAAGTGGAAAAGTAGATAAGCCGAAACACTGACAACGGATTCGAAAATGATATTTCGCATTTATTTTAGAACGACTTCATCAGAATAAAGTCTTTCTGAAATAAAGACGAAATATAATTTTTAAATCCGTTGTTAGAGTTTCGGTTTATCCCCTTTTCACTTATTTTTCTCATATATATATATATATATATATATATATATATATATATAGTTTGTTTGGTTTCTTTGTTTAACTACATATCAAACTTCGTACATTAGTTAATTCCGAAGCCATCTTTGAAGAAGAACAGTATTGATGCTATCTCTCTCTTAGCTGATGAGATAAAATGGTTCAAACCTTTCCGAAGGGTATTAATCTGAAAGGGAACTTAATAACGTGACTGGAGTTTTAACTCACTTACTGTGATGTTGCAGTCTTGTACGTTAGCCACTATGCCACGTGGACTCTCATACATATATATATATATATATATATATAGAGAGAGAGAGAGAGAGAGAGAGAGTAAAGAAATCATTTAAAAAAGGTTCTTCACAAATCAGGAAAGTGCTTAAATACTGGCCAGTAGAGCACGATAAAACCTTTAAGAAGCTTTTATCTCATCTGTTCTTGCCGGCTTTATTCCTTAAAGTTTCATGTATTAAAAATGCATTCGAGAGAGGTAACACCTTTTTTTCCCTAAAGAACTTAATCTGAGGATTGTATTCTTCTTTTTAATAGAAAAAGAAAGATAGAAAGATGGAGGATTTTGAGCATAAGCCTCACCTCCAGATATAGTTTAGTATCCTGCCCAAAACATCAAAATCTTATAGATGAAAAACCGGTGATACAAAAGGGATGAACGAAGTAAAAAAGAAAAGTGTTAATTCTAATTGATGAGTTTACATAGGGTTAGTTTTATTTCCAATGGCTAATGAGACCGGAAGTTAGCCTCTACTTCCGGAGAAGTTAAAGCCCGATTATAAGCGCTTGATCACACAAATATATGGATGAAAGAGACTAGATTTGCAATAATCTGCTCAAAGAACCGGCCGGGTGCCTAAAAAATCTCGGTTACTTTTCTGTACACTTGAGCCTTACTGAGATTTTCTCTTTGGGGGCACATGGCCCGATATCTCAGGTTTATTTTGGGTGTGGCAGAATGCAGAGATTCTATCATTGTAGCTCTGGGTGACGTTTTCAGCTCAGCACAGTTTCCTCTACCGTACTTTTGATTTCTGCTGTATTTAGAGGTGCAATTAATTTAAACCTGTGGTTCTGGGTCTGCAGAGTAATGATTGCAAGTTTGTTTTTACAGTGGTATCATTAAATCAATTTGGCTTTAACCCAGTTTATCAACACTTTGCACTCTATCACATCAAACCTTCAATACTTCCCCGCACTCCCTCTCACACATTTATATATATATATATATATATATATATATATATATATATATATATATATATATATATATGAGGTTGTTCTAAAAAGAATGATTGTTTTTTAATTACCTAATGGCTTAATCAGTTTTTAAAACTTATTATTTCATGACAACTGTCATGACACACACACACACACACACACACACACACATATATATATATGTATATATATATATATAAGTCTATGTAATTACATATTTGCCTGCCTATCTGTCTGCCTCTTATATATATATATATATATATATAAGTATCGTGTGTCTGTTTGCTTGTGACGAAGTTATTATGAAAATGCTATAATTTTACATAAGCTTTATTTATAATCAAAAATTGATTATAATTGAATACATATATACGTGTATGTATACTAATATATATATATATATATATATATTGCTACATACACACACACCTGTATATCTCTGTGTATACAAAACGCTTAATGAAATAATAGTTACGATAACACGAATACGAAAAATATTCTTATTCAATTTATTGTGAAAGTTTAAAGACGCCCGAGATTTGACATGCTAAATATGTTATACGACAGCAAAATTAAGTAGAATAGTACGTATTTTTCCTCTTTAAGTATCAACATCTTTTCCATGATTGACTCAGAAGAGAAATGACAGTTCAGATATGTTAATAATATTCAATATAGAAAAAGGAGAGAATCTAAATGAAAACATTTTTAAAATTTAGTTCATAAAGAAAAGAAAATATCAAAACAGGATATTGTATTATTATAAGATCAGTACGTCTGTTAAAAATAGATAATAGAAACAAACCAATATTATTTCAAGATATGAAGAAGACGCCTAATTTCTTCACAAGTCTAATTTCGGAAAGAAAATCGAAAAAGAAAAAGAAGAAAATATGGGCAATAATTCAAAATTTATTAGAACAGAAAGAGAAGCTGTATTTGCAAAAAGAAAGATGAAAGATTAAAAAGAAAAACAAAAAGAACGTATTGATAATAAAAAAGTTTAAAAGTCAGAATAACTGCGGAAAATCTATCAACGCAAATAAAAATTTAAACGAGTTAAGAAAAATAAAGAAAGATTGAAAATTCTGTTTACAAGAGCTAATTCGTTGAAAAACGAAATATTTGAACTAAAATTAATTGTTAAGGAATATAAAAAAAGATTATCACCAAAACATATACGTCTGCGGAAAATGCAAAAGAAGCGGAAATAAAAAATACCAAATTTTAAATTAATACGGCAAGATAGGAAAATGATACATTTTTCGAGGGAGGGTGGTACTATTTATGTACATATCACGTTAAAAGTATCTAAATTGAATTGGTTCGAAAAGATTTAATCTTTTGCCTTTAGAATAACTGATTCTAATTATCAATTTTTCTCATAATATGTATATACACATCTCCAAATTTAATTTAAGAAGAATGTATGCTAGAATAACGGAATAACATACCTTTTATATCAGATAAATTTGAAAATATTATAATGGTCGTAGATTTTAATTTACCTTATGTAGATGGGATATATTCAGTTAGTTTGCTTGGGTTTTATGGCATATCAACAATTGTTGGTTATATAATACCAAACACATTTTTGATAACATTTTTAGACAAGCCTGAGCTCATTTTTTGCACAGTTAAATGGTTTGGTTTTATGGCATATCAAACATTATTGGCTATTTAATGCCAAATCCAGTTTATTCGTATATATTAGATATATATAATTTGTAAACATAAGTCAACAAATTTAAATACTTTCGAGTATTGCCAAGTATAACAAACAGTTCAAATAAACATCAGTCTATTGTTTACACACAGTTAAATAGTCATACAGTTCTTTTTGTGACAGTTCAATTTAGCAAAAGTCATTTGTTCGCACTTAGTTAAATAACAAACAGTTCTATTTGACCCACAGATAGGACCCTTTTTGTTGCTACCAATCCAAGCCAGAGTAAACCTGGGAGCGATGGCAATGAAAGGATACTCTGCATTACCTAAAGCTCCAGTATTACTGGAGCCTTACCATCAGAAATTTTATTGTCATATCCAGGACACTTGTTGGAGGTGGGTCTCACCACTCTGCAGAAATGCAGTCGGTGTATTCTACAGACCCAACCGACTTGGCTGTTATGGTGATTCGGTAAATGGTTTGGTTATGAATCCTATAAATTCAGTTAAACAACATTTTAGAACACAAAGCGAATATTTGCATTTGTTAACGGCAAAAGGATTGTATTGGTTTATAGAAGACAGAATATGTAAGCTAGTGAGAGATAGATTACATAAAGCTACATTAGATAAGGCTTTTTTTTTCAAATAGTGCATGTTTGATAGGCTAAATAAGTTTAAAAGCACTTATACGGGCCCGTTGACTTAGTAGTAGAGTGTTCGCCAATAGACCGGAAGACTGGGGTTCAATCTCAGGTCGAGTCATAAAGACTCAAAAAGTGGTACTTGATACATCTTTGCTTAACACTCAGCATTATAAGGTACGTTTCAAGCGTAAAGTGGAGCAATCCAGGGAAAGGAGTCGCGCTCTCCCATACACCTCGATGTAGTAGCTTTTTAAAAGGGAACTTTCGAGTAGCCCTCGACTACAGTCGCCAAGTTTTTACGTAAATCTGATCATGTATTTATATAATTATTAACGAAGCTTTTTAATAAGATATAGCACTGTGCCGCATGACTGGCGTGGCCAATGAGACTCGAACTCACTCATGAAGATTTGCTAGTCTAGCTTGTTAACCATTACATCATCCGAAGTACCTTAATTATTAAAGAAGTTCAAGTGAGACCGGACGTTGATAATATAGATGAAAGCAGAGAAACTGGTCAAAACTTACAGAAGCGTTAGTGTCCGAAAAGAGATAATATTGATTGGCATTTAAAATCTAACTTTTTGGAAACTAACGAAATGTGCATGGACTTAGATAGATAAAATCAATGATAAAATATCCCTGAAGTTATAAAATTCTCTAACCCCTGAGATCTATTAGAAGAATTATCTTGGGTCAGGGATGGGCTATCCCGTAAAAGAAAAGAAAAAAATTAAGCTTTGAAAG
This sequence comes from Sepioteuthis lessoniana, assembly GCA_963585895.1. Taxonomy (NCBI): domain Eukaryota; kingdom Metazoa; phylum Mollusca; class Cephalopoda; order Myopsida; family Loliginidae; genus Sepioteuthis; species Sepioteuthis lessoniana. Next base: position 27,748,044 of record OY757914.1, read on the forward strand.
AATTCGGAATTCTACCGACGATGGAAAATTCTCAAAATGCTTTAAGTAAGCAAAATAAGTTTGAAAAATTGGACGTCAATGAAAAATTAAAACATGAAAATTAAATTCTTATTGCGAAGCCGGTTGGGGCTGTAGAATACTCCGACTGAACCAATGCAGAGGTGTAAGACTCCCCCATAGAGTGTCCTGGATATGACACCAAACAGTCTGATGGTGAGGTTCCAGTAATGCCGGAGCATTGGAGAATTTGGAGTATCCCTTCATTGCCATCGCTCCCAGGTTCACTCTTGCCCGGAAGGATAGGAACTGATAGGGCTATGTCTGTAGGTTAAATAGAATGAAACTGCGTACTTATGCTAAACTGAGATACAAGTAATACAACTGTTTTGATATTTAAACTGCGTACTTATGCTAAACTGAAATACTTGAAATAAAGCTGTTTTGATATTTAAACTGAATACTTATGCTAAACCAAATTATTTGAAATAGAACTGTTTAGGCATCTAACTGTGTGTAGACAAAAACTATACTTATACTAAACTGAATAGTTTGAATTAGAACTGTTTGACTAAACTGAATAGCTTGAAATTGAAATGTTTTTGACAATTAAGCTGTGTACTCATGTTAAACTGAATTGTTTGAATGAGAACTGATAATCTTTATAAAAATTGATTTGGCATTAAATAACCTACAATGGTTGATATGCCATAAAACACAAACAACCAAACCAACCGATCAATTTGTTAAAAATATTAGATAAATTTGTAAACAATTTTATTCATATATTCAAAATCAAAACTAAAATTAATAGTAAAACTAATAGTGAGTATATTCTGTGATATTCTTTTTTTTTTTCAAGGTTGATATAACGAGACATTAAAAACCGGAAATGCACAAGGTGACACGAAAAACAAAAAGCACACACACACACACACACACACACACACACACACACACACACACACACACACACACACACATAAGTGTATTAGAAACATGTTATATGTTATACATATATATATATATATATATATAAGTGGATTACTTCGAATTACTTATATATAATGGATTACTTACGTCACGATAAATAGAATTGAACAAAGGAAGTTCACCACACGACGTATTTTAAAACAAGCCGCTTTTAAAATATTACCTGTTACTCCTTATGCAGGAGAACGTATGCAGTTATCAGTTTAAAAGGTTTCGAAAAATACCTAAATAAGTCATTCTATTCCTATTCTATTCCTCAATAAATGCTGTGTTTAAAGTAAGATTTATCTTTTTATGACCCATAAAAGACAAATCAACCAATTGATTGATATATAAGAAAAAGTGCTGAAAAGTTGTAAGAACGCCCAGGAATTATATGAAATGAACTTGTTATTTGCACCCGGTAACTCACCGTTTAACGTGTTTTTTCAATCAAAAAGTTTGTTTTCTTCAAAACCAAGGATGCCAGGATTTTATAATTTCTTCTTGAGAATTAAAACGGAGAGACAGTTATTACTAGGAATTACTGAAAACTGGTTTCTAAAGCTTCACACAATTTAAAACGCTTAAAATTCATGCGCTATCTATCTATCTATCTATCTATCTATCTATCTATCTATCTATCTATGCGAAGATTTGGCTGAAAAGTTCATTTGATGACGTCGTACCTGATGTTTATGACTTTTTTACCAATGGGTCAATGGCATCACAATACAAATATAAGAATTTTAAAGACCACATAGTGGACCTTAGTAATAAATGAACATGATTTTATTACATTCCATGAGAGCATATTGGTCAGTCTGAGAATTTTTCAGCTAACCCTCACACACACACACACACACACACACACACACACACACACACACACACACACACACACATATATATATATTGACTTAATTACTTCAGAATGTAATCGAAATAAAATTAAAACCGTCTTTTATGATGGAATATAAATAAATAGCTGACTTGTGACGTAAGATTATAAAAAGACAAGAGAAATACTGTACAGACTTAATTATGACTCTCTGCATTGATTTTGATAAAAGATTATGAAGAAATATGAGAAATATTTGCATTACTTATCGACATGCATATCTGTGTTGATTCGAATTGGATAGCGAAGCACTTTCGATTGGAAAAAAAAAAAAGCAAAATAAAATAATGAAATTAAAAGAGAAGCATCTACAAAAAAGACGGGATTTAATGATACAGATCTTTTTTTTTAATGTGAAATCGAATTCATTCGCATTTAACCTTCGAACGAAACAAAAGGATTTCTTTAACCTACCGTGCTTTTCAACATTTCTATAAAGTAAATACAATAGATGTATTGCTTTCTTTAGACAATAGAATTTCAGTAGAGAACTGATTGTTCTAACCTACCTTCATATCTCTCAATGTGTTTGTATGCTTGTATATACCCATACCTTACGCACTAGCATGATGTGAAACAAGATCAATTTCTTAGCGGGGTTTAACAGTTTTTTAATTGAGTTTCTTTCTCTTATGTTGGTTGCCTTACCAAGGGTAAAGAGCCAAGTTTGCCCTTCTATTTTCCCCATAGCTGAAAGTAGAATAGCTGGATGCATACTTTTTCCCAAGTTTATTAGCCGTATATGAAATGTAAACAACCTCGTCAAGGATTTGAACTTGGGTCTCTGAATCCACTTCCTACGACAATGATCATAACATCACGATCGCATATATATATATATATATATATATATATATATATATATATATGTGTGTGTGTGTGTGTGTGTGTGTGTGTGTGTTTGTGTGTGTGTGTGTGTGCACTACTGTGCAAAAGATATAGGTATGTTTAATGTCCTTGGAAAAATTCCATATACAATTAAATGAATGGAAAAACTGAAAATAAACAATAATGTGAATTTGATGTTTATTACATTTAATAATTGAAAAATCATTAATATTCGATAGGTCGACCTGCTGCAGGTAGAACAGCATTTATTATTTGGAATACTAAGTCATAATTTAATAATATAATCCATAGGTATACTATTCCAGGTATTTCGGATGACTTGGCCCAGATGTTATTTCGATTTTGGTTGCTTTTCAGCTTTTCTTTGGTTCAAATAATCCCGCAAAGACTCGCTGATATTCAAATCTGGACTGTGTGGAGGTTATTTCATAATTTGAACACATCTAGTTTGTTCCTTCCGCTCTAAATGACTTTTTACATTTCACCTTAGTGCTGTGTGCTTGGGATCGTTATCCTGCTGGAAAATGAAACCATAACCAATTAGACGCTTAATAGATTTCATGGAGGATCAAAATTTATCTATAATTCTCCGAATTCCTTATTTTATCAATTCTGACTAAATCACCCAAACCATTTGCATTTAAACACCCACAAACTATAATAGAACCCCCTCTATGTTAATTATAGGCTTCAAGCACACATCTTTCATCTGTTTTCCAACCCTTTTTCTAACTGTCTTTTTTTTTAATTGAAAATTTCAAATTTTGATTCATCACTCCATAATACATTCTTCCGTTGTTTGACAGTCTACTTCTTGTGTTCTTTGACAAATTCAAGTCATTTTTCTGTTTCCTTCTTGCAACTAGTTTATGATGGCCTTCTTTGACAAGTGCTCTAATGGTGGTTGAAGAATGGACTTTGGTGTGAGATTTGAGCCTGATTCCAGAGAAGATTTAGTACCATTTCTTACAGATTTTCTCTTTAGATATTTACAATCACTTTTAGTCAATTTTATTGGCTTTTCACTCTTCTTTCTGTCTTTGATACCCCCAGTTTCAATCTTTTTCTTAATTACTTCTTGTACTTTACTCCTAAAACCTTTCAATATTTTTGATATTTTAAACTGAGAAATGCCCTATTCATGATATAATAGAATTATGTGTTTTTTCTTCATCAAATGCTGGTGGCGTATTAATGATTTATGTTTAGAATTATAAAATTTCTGGTTCTGAAATAAAAAAATAAATTGAGAGAATTTATTAAAAAAAATTAAAACAATTGTTATTTTCATAGATATTTAATTTCTAATCCCTTGTAAAAAGGGGGTGTCCTCGTGGTGTAATGGTTAAAGCGATGGACTGCGGAATCGTAGTACGCGAGTTCGTATTACGTTCACTTTCGGGCAAATACCCTTGGGAAAGGTATGGACCCCCTTATCCTCCCAGCTATGGGTTAAATAGTACCACTGCTGTTCTTCTAGGAGAATGGCTTTGGCATTAAACAACATAAAAAGAGTTGATATGCCATTAAACAAAGAAACCAAACCAAACCAATCAAAACCTTGTAAACATTCTAAAACCTAATACTTATTAAAAAAAACAAACAAATAGGAAAATATAGCATAAAATCAACACTTTTACATAAGATAAATGTCTTAGAGGAAGTTCATATCATATAATGAAAATATGACTGAAATTAAGAATTATTAATTCTGCTAATTTTTGAATTGTTATCATTAGTAGTATATTAAAGAATCACTATTCGTAATTGTTTTTATAAGTATAAATTCTAATATTTTCATTAATCAACCTCAAAAACAGCATTCATTATATATAAACATGAAAAATATACATCTGCCAAAATATCTTGCACTGTAGTAGTAGTAGTGGTAGTAGTGGTAGTAGTAATGTGCGTGTGTGTGTGTGTGTGTGTAGCTTTTTTAAGAAGGTATCAAAAATTGGAAAATGAAGAAGGGATCAGTTTAAAAGTTAGATGGTCCTTAAGGAATTGGCAAGAGAGAGAGAGAGAGAGTCTGATGAAAACCGAAAATGTTTACCAGGTCACGTGACCGAGTTGAGAGAGCATTTGCCGTCAATCGGCCTTGGACCCTCCCCGTCAAACTGATTGTTGCATCTTTATTTTCGCATAAGGAAGCAGGTTAATAATAGCGTTTATATAAATATTTTTGCTGTATTTCGGCTTGTTCATCCAAATTCTTCCAGTGTTACTTGGTCGGTTAAGAAAAAAAAAAAAGAAAAGAAAAAGAATAAGAAACAAAAAAAATTACTGGCACTTTTTTGGAAAATCTAAAAACATTCGTAGAACATCAGAAGTGCAGTTGTTATTTCAATCACTTGTGACTGAATGGTGCATTTGTTTGCTATGTGTTAGACTTGAAGGCTTTAGAAGATGCCATTATTATCAGCTGGCTTATCAGTCTTAAGGACGTTGTGATTTATGAAGGCTTGAATTTTTTTTTCTTCTAGAAATAAAGTGGCTATTAGTCTTTTTAATAGTACAGCATTAATAGTTCTGTATCAAATAAAATCGTTTAGGAAATACCAAGAATCTAGACCATTTCACTTCATGAGTAACATGTATTCTTTTTGCGTTTTCTCAGGTTTCCAGATGCAATGAAAACTTTATGGTAAGAAAAAGAATAGGATTGGAATTAAACAGCGCGGAGGACACTATCAGCGTTAAACGAATTCACTAGTGACAGCAACCTAAAAGAGGTACACAAAACGGTAAATTCATTGAAGTAAATAATAATTGAATGAAGGAATATGGTAAATTATTCTGATTGTGGTAAGAAGCGAAACAAGCAACTCATTGAGAAAAGTTATGTATTAAATACAGTGATAATGACTAAAACCCTGAAGACCTGCCGGAGGCGATGGATGATAGGGAGATGTGGAGAGAGAGGGTCAGGGATATCCGTGCTAGCCGCACGACATGATGATGATGATTACACACACACACACACATATATATATATATATATATATATATATATATATATATCCCAAACCTCCGCACAACGGGATGTGACACAAGCTGAATTTCTGTTGTGATGCTGATAAAAGAAAGACAAAGGGAATGCAAAAAGGGTTGATAGAAAAAATATATATTCACGTAACAGAAACAAGATACAAGTGAACCTGGTTAAACAGCAGTTAGTTGAAGCGGTAGTTGAACAGCAGTTAGGTAGCACAGAGTGACAAATCCGTCCACTACGCAAATGGTATCAAACGTGATTGTGTCACGCTAATTGAACTCCGTCTGACGCTCTCGTTAACGTGTATTTATGGAAGAGGGTGAGTCCATTATGTAGGGAGTACAATAGTTTCACTGGTCTTAATTAGAATTTTCTTTCACCAAGATCGTTTGCCATACGCAGGATAAAGGGTCAGTCTGCCCTACTATTTACACATGGGGGTAATAAATGGATTTATATATTCACCAAATGTATTAAAGCTATATGAAATGCACACAGCCATGTTCTGGATTCTAACTCAGTTCATTGTGTCCGCTTTCTATGAGGATATCTATTACACCAAAGGCGTCTTGAATGGGTTAATAGTTGAGCAGATTAAGATCCTCGGGCTTGGTGAGGCATGAGAGTAAGAAAGGGAAAAAAAATGGATTCAAAACCTAAACAGGATTATCCAGGGAATTTGTAGCGAATTAGTGCCCCATTTATTAGTTTTCAGCTCATCCAAAAAATGTGGCTCCTACCGTACAAGTCTTCACTCCTATCTACAAATCACACGTGCAACCGGTCTAAACATTCGTATCTCTAACTGAATTATTTGGCATTCATACCTCATCCATGATGAAATACTCACACAGATACATCTAATCATATAAACATATACAGAGGTGCCCGTGGTGTAATGGTTATCGTCGCAGGAATTGGACACGGCGACACGAGTCCAATTCCTGCATTTCACATTGCACTAATACCCTTGGGAAAGGTATGAATCCAATTATTCTCTCTCCAGCTATGGGTAAATAGTTGGGCAGACTAGGTTCTTCAGCCTTGTTGAGGCAACTAGTCTAGAAGAAGGAAAACACTGAATTCAAACCTGTTAAACTCTGCTTAAAAAATTGACCTTGTGTCATATCCTGCCCGAGCGGAGGGGTTGGGTAAATATGATAAACATATATTGTAATCCACAAACAGATTGTTTCGTTGTATCACAACGCTTCAGTGTGGCTAGAAACGTAGGTGACTTGAAGCAGGGATCAAAACCCGCCCGACTTTACGTTAGACTTCGTATCATACTGCTCAGCCAACAAGCGAACCACATCGGCTCGGGAATTATAAACCATTAAGTAGTAGCTTTCGTTTGTTTAAATTTATACCTTACCGGATACCAGAGTGCTCTATTCGTTCGAAGAGCTTTGCATTAAGCGAGTGGCAGCCGTAAATTCCTTCACCAGAGTGCTCAACCGGTCTGTTCATATCTATCTATGCTGGTCTGTTGATATCTATCTATCAATCTATCGCACTCGGAACCAAAATAATTAAAATAGATTATTTAGGAGAGAGCTAATCTTTAGGGAAGATTTGTTGTCGATTGATCTCTAGTGAAAACACTCAGCTTTAAATTTCGTGAAAATTAATGTAATATAACAAAAATAAAAACAACAGCCCCACAAAAAAATGTCCGCCTTTTAGCAATTAATGTTTGAGATCCTTCACCATAACGTAATATGTTCAAGCTAAACAATTCGGTTTTATTTGTTGGTACCATTTCTTTTTCTTTTCTTTCGTGGAATCTTCTCGAGTCAATTACATCGCTGCAAGACAAGACTTTTACTGTAGTCATTATACGGTTTTTACTAATAACCCTTCACATTAAGGGGAGTGGAGGTCCAAAGCGGGAAATGTCGACCGACAAGTCAGCGGTCTTTGGCAGCCATCTGACTTAAGGCAGCTCTCCAGACTGGCTGTCGACACAAGCCGATATCACTTAGATTCGTGTCAAAGTCGTCTCCTTCCACTTTACCTGGAATGGCCACCAATAGGTTTGCTCGATACGCATCGCTTTCTCCGGCGGCTTTATTTGGAGTCTCCGAATCACGGCCATGTTCTTAGTCGATTGAGTTGCAGAAAATCGTACTGCAATTAACATGACCGAAGTACTTAGGCAGCTTGTAAGGCACCCTTGGCTACTTATTAGAGAAGTGATTCGGTGTCATGAAAATAAGAAATGGGTTTTAGTCGTAAATAAGAGAAATTGTCTTGTATTAAAGAAAATAAAATTGTAGGATAGCGTGTTCTTCTCTCTCTTTCTCTCTAGGTCCAACAATATATATATATATATATATATATATATATATATGTATATATATAGTTTGTGTGTGTGTGTATGTGTGTGCACATGTGTGTGCGTGTGTATGTGCGTTTGTGTGAGTATCTATCTGCATGTCTTTCTCAGTCTGTTGATATCTATCAATCTAATTCTGTTGATGTATCTCTCTCCTTCTCTCTCTTTTCTCTCTCTCTATCTATCTATACACACACACACACACACACACACACACACACATATATATATATATATAGAGAGAGAGAGAGAGAGAGAGTGTGTGTGTGTGTGTGTGTGTGTGTGTGTGTGTCTTTCTCAGACGAATGATATCTATCAATCTAATTCTGTTTATTATCTCGCTCACTCTCTCTCTATATATATAAGTTCGTTAACACCTTTCTAGCCATATGTCTATCTCAGTCTTTTAATATCTCTCCATCTATCTTTTTCAGTCAACTAATATTTGTTTATCTTTCTCGGTCTGCAAACATCTATCTGTCCTTCTCAGTCTGCTTATATGCATTAATGTATCTTTCTTATTTTGTTAATATCTATCTATCTATCTATCTATCTATCTATCTATCTCTGTCCGCTAATATCTATCTATCTATTTATCTATCTTTGTTTATATCTTCTAATTCGTGTTGACAATGTTTCTTCGTGACCAAGAAGGTAATGACCTACAGCAATAAAACGAACATTTATAGTATGTCACATATTCATCTCGCAATTCATCATACTCGCAAATAGTTTCTCAAGTTCATTTAAGCCTTCAAAAATCAATAAAAGTTTTTAAAAAAAGATAAAGGTTAAAAATTGTATGAATCGGCTGAAAAAAAAAAACTGTTCATAACTCACCACCCAATATATATATATATATATATATATATATATATATTTACTAATCTAATATCTACCAGCTTTCACGGTACCAGAAAAAAAACGAAAAAAAAAAAAAAACCCGCCTGGAACAGGTGATAAAAGTATCTCGAATCACCGCCCGGGGAAAAAATAAAAAATTATAGGTCAAAAAGAAAGAAAAGGCCAACCTCGTCCAACTCCTTGAAAAAAAATCAAGGGATATACAGTCAGTTGGTCAAAAGAAAACTAAAAACCTTCCGCAAATCCTGCAATTTAAGTTAATATATATATATATATATATATATATATACGTGTGTGTGTGTGTGTGTGTGTGTGTGTGCGTGTGTGTGTAACTGTGTAAAGGTTTGCTGCTGTCCATCTTTATTTCCAGTTCTTTTCGTTTACCATGTTTTAGATCTTAATTTTACATAATGTATTTTTATACCCCATTTACCAACCCCTCCGCTCGGGCAGGATATGACACAAGGTCAACTTTTAAGCGAAGTTTAACAGGTTTGAATTCAGAGTATTCCTTCTCCTAGACTAGTTGCCTCACCAAGGCTGAAGAACCTAGTCTGCCCTACTATTTACCCATAGCTGGAGGGAGAGTTATTGGATTCATACCTTTCCCAAGGGTATTAGTGCTATGTGAAATGCAATCAGTCTCGTCCAGGATTTGAATACAAATTTTCATACAAATCGTGATTCAGTTAGTTTTACGGTATGTCAACTTTGGCTGATTTACTCAATTTACGAAATTTGGTATTTTTTCAAGCAATTATAGGATTATAAGTTTTAATAATTACCCTCTGTAAATTATTTTTTAGCTTCAAATAACTATACTTCATAAAAATAATTTTTACACAATTATATGATTGCAAGTAGCTATTCATATTCGATAATGATAACCATTTATTCGCACACAATTATATGGTTTCAAGTATGCTTATCAAATACAAATAATTTGCACACAATTATATGATTCTGGATAGCAAATAGCATTAAATTTTACGATCGAAAGAATTTATGCCAATGATGATTTACCAGCTATTTTTTCCTAGGAAGGATGTTTAATCTTTTCCTGCGCACCAAGTTCCAACTATACCATGTGTATCTCTATCGATACACTAAGATCAACTAATGAAATGGAAAGATAGGTTTGGTTTAGGTTCATGGCATATCAACAGTTGTAGTTTGTTTATGCCAAATCCTCTTTATACATATTTATTAAATATATGATTTATAAACATATTTTCTTGTAAATATTTTTAAACAAGCCAGTGGTTATTTTTTGTACTGCATTAAACGGTTTCAATTATTGTTATCTAATACGAATAATTCTATTTTCTATTAATCATTTGTTTGCACATTGTTGAATGGTTTGAAGTCTTGCTATGCAACAGTAACAATTTCACATCAGTTATTTATTTGCACACATTTAAATATATATACATGAATTATTTGTCGCTGCCTCCCACCAGACAGGACTTGACACAAGGTCAATGACCCGAAGGCCAATTATAGTGGGGAATTAGGGGAGGGGAAGGTCGGGAACGAGCCAAGACTTGAACCCTGCTGGTCTCTGTTGCTCATTGACCAACTAAGTGCAATGTGGGTCTAATGAGCCAAGATGTATCACGAACCCAAATCTGGGTGCTGACACGGATGCCGGGTTATAACTTGAATTAAACCGCAAGGTCCAGTGCTATACATAGGGGACAAAAGTGTCAATGTTGCAGCTCGTCCACCCGAAGGTGGCCAAGCTTAACCTGCCATTGATTTCGATACCCCATCCGGCCCGAATGCCAGACGGCCCAGTAAAAGCCAGGTAAGTATCTAAGTATTTAAATAGATATACATGATATGTAAAAGATTAGTTTGTCGGTGGTTTAATTTTAAAATGAGATAGAACTGGTTTGTTTGCACACTAGTATTGCTATTGTCTATATACAATTACATGGTTCTAAGTATTGTTATGTATCACTAACAATTTAATTAAACGTCAGTCATTTGTTTACATATTGCTAAATGATCGAACAGTTCAATCTCTAACAATTCAGTTTAGCATACATCATTTGTTTGCACTCAGTTTTAATGTTATTTGGCCCACAGGTATGACTCTTTCTGGTGCTACCACTCCGGGCTTGAGTAGAACTAGAATCGATGGCAATGAAGGGGTATTCTGCATTCCCCAAATCTTCAAGGCTGGAGCCTCGCCATCGAATAGTTTAATGTCATATGCAGGACACTCATTCGGGAGTTTCACTCCTCTGCAGAGATAGAGTCGGTGTATTCTGAATCACCCGTCAACTGGGCAGGAGAAAGACAGGATAATAAAAATATTAAATAAGTACACATAATTATACAACAAATGTTGCAACAATTGATATCGTGTCCCAAAACAAATAAAAGCACATACTGCTACAACAACAAGCATGATTGAACGGAGGTACAAAGAAGTGTATATAATAGTCTTATTTCGGTCAATGAGCATCTTCTCTCGTCTATGATGAGAACCAAAAAACTCATGTGAATATCGTAATTTTCTTCTGGTTTTCATGGCGAGGTGAAATAGAGTACCTTGCCGAAATTCGAAACAACGTCACTATTTTGTTCATCGATCAAAAATAAGAAAATCAATCCATTTTTCGTTCCACAAGCAAGGATTAAAATAGCCGATATTACCTCTGTTCGAAGAATGAAAGCAAAAGAAAAAGAAGTAGGGATCTGAATTCTTTCGTAACTAATGTATGTTTTGCATGGGAGGCTACTCCACCAATCCAAAGAAGACAATAATCTTTGTCGTCTTAAAATACTACTCATTTGTTGGTACACATATCATTTAATTAGATTCGTTTTCTTTGTTTAAGGGCCCATCATTCTTCGTGGGCATTAAATATAATGCTAAAACCACACCTGTATAAGAATAGTACTTGTACTACTTAATCCATGACCAGTTAGATAGGAAGTTCATACCTTTCCCAAGGATATTCGAAAGTAAACGTAATAACAAGACCAAATTTTGAACTCAGTCGCTACGATGTCACAGTCATGTACGTTAGCCACTACGCAACAGGCCACCTCTACCAGTTATATGACTTTAAGCATTAATATCCTTTCAAGGAACTAACAAAGATAATCCTTTATAAACTATGCTTAATGTAAATAAGATGCACATATTTATATGGTATAGTGTAATCCTATCAAATATTTACTGACCCAATCGGTTAAGGCCGAAGAATACACCGACTACCTGTCTGCAGAGGCTTAAGACTCCCCACAGCGAATATCCTGTTTATGCCATTAAGCCATCTGATGACGAGGCTCCAAGTCTGGAGCTTTGGGTAATTTAGAATACCCCATTCATTGCCATTACTCCCAGGTCCACTCTGAACTGAAGTTGTACCACTTGATAGGGTCCTATCTATATGTCAAATAAAACTGTTTGACATTTAAATTGTGTGCCAACAAATGACTAACGCCAGATCGAATTGTTAGTTATTCAAAATAGTACTTGGAACGATTTAACCGTGTGCTAACCAATGAGTAATATTGAATAAAATTATTACCGTTGATTAACAATACTTCAAACTCTATCTCTAAGCATATATTAATTACTAACAGTATATAATACTGTATTACAAAAAGGTAAAAGTAAGTAAAGTTGGCGACCTTAGCCGAGGGGGACCCAAAGGCTCCCTTTTCAATTGCTACTACACCGAGGTGTAAGGGAGGGCGCTAGTCCATTCCCAGGATTGGTCCAATTTACACTTGACCATCACCTTATAGTGCTAAGTACAAAGCAAGGCGGCATCAAGTATCATTTTTTGAGTCTTTGGTATGACTCAACCTGAGATTGAGCCCCGGTCTCCCAAACCATTGGCGAAGTGGTGTAACAGTCGCAAGGTTGCCTTCCTGTATTACATAATATTACATAAAGATGCTTGAAACCACCTAAGTGATTGCAAATAAAATTATTCATGTTAGATAGTAATATTTGAAGTCATTTAAATGAGTGCAAAGAAATGATTATCGCTAAATTTAACAATCATCATCATCATCAAGTCGTGCCGCCAGCACGGATATCCTTGACCATCTCTCGCCACTTTTCCCTATCGTTCATCGCCTCCTGCAGGTCTTCTGGGTTACATCCTGTGTCCTCACATAGCTGCTGTACGTAAGTTCGGGCTGGTCGTCCTGCTTTTGCTTGGCCATATGTGGGGGTCCATAGTAGTACGTCACTTACGAGCTCGTCTTTGCTTCTCCAGCAGTGTCCGGCGTGTCTGGCTCATCTGACCTGTATAGTTGTCGTGATGGGAGGCAGGTGGCCGTACAGTTGGCGTCTCGTGGGGTGTTGTCGCCAGGACTTGTTCAATATTGCTCTCAACATTCTTGTGTAGTTGCCGTTGGAACAATTTAACTGTATGAAAACAATAGTAATACTTGTATACAAACAAATTAGCTCTGACTTATTTAAAAACAATCTAATAATTTGAACTTATTCCTAACAATTTAAAAGTACGCAAACAAATGTGTTCTGGCTCGTTTACAAATGTTATCAACAAACTAAGGGTGTACAAATCATATAAAACATCTACAAAGTGGAATAGGCAGTTAATAACTTATTGTATGCAATAAAAGCCAACTAAACTAAACTAATATTAAGATTTTTAAAACAAACTTATTTGAACAATAGATTTCTAACATATCACTCCTGGTCAGAGTGTACCTGGGAGAAATGACAATGATATGTTGATTGCACAAATCCCAGATCTTCAGAACTGAATCCTTACCACCGCATGTTTTCGACCCCACCGATAGAGCGTCTATGTAAATTTACTTCTGTTCTTGACAATTGGTGGGACTTGTGGAATAATGACAACTCTCAATTTCAAATCCTAGAATAGACAATAATGCCCTTGGGAAAAACATCGATACATCTCTAAGTCCCAGTTATGGTTAAATTGTAGGGCAGACTGGGCTCTTTATGTTATATAGTCACATATGCAGATTCACATCTACATACATGCACATATATATGTAGAATAATTCACAACGACACAACGATAACGACGCACGCAGTAATAAACAACGCATGAAGGAAGACGCAGGAAGACTTCTTTACAAATATATTTACCTCTCACTTTATTGCAAGGGTTCGAAAGGGTTGTTCAAGGGTTGCATGTGAGAGGGAGCTGGAGACCGAACATAAACTGTAATTTCTTGACCCCACTGTTATGACCGTCACGTTGTGTCTTTCTTGTTCTCCTGATGCTGGGGTCCACTCCATCGGGGTTCCCGAGGGCCCCCTCGGTCGGGTGTGGCTTTCCTTACCACATCTGGTCTCTAGCTGTCTGCAATTCTACTGGCAACTGCTTCTTGGACTCGAACTCAACTAAGTTAAATAATTATTCAACGCCCACACGATCGCCCACTGGATCTTTGAAATCGAATGTTTAATCGTCATCAAGCGGAAATAACTGTCATGCAGTTCAGAGGTCACTCTCTTCCGGTGCATCAGTCTGTATTGGAAAAGTGGGACCTTCACCTTGTCCCATATTATAAGCCTTAATCCGCCCACGCGATCTCTTTCGATTACTGGCCATTGGAATGTGTCACTTCCTTCCGGTGCATCACCTTGGAATAGCATTTTGTTTTGGGCCGGGTCGAAGGTCAAAACATAACATTTAGCTATTGTGAGACAACCGGTCGAAGAGAAAGAAAAATGTGAAGAGTGCTGTTTACTGAATCTATGGAATATTGGCACCACGTTCTTTTTTTTATCAGCAAACCGAAAACGTGTAACTTTTCCCTTTCTCACTATTATAATTCAGTCATCTATGCAGTTCGTTATCTAGGCTTCAGATTAGTTATGGACGAATCAATGGACTAATTCGTATATATATATATATATATATATATATATATATATATATATTGTTCTGTTTCACAAGAATTGCACTGCAGTGTTCTAATCTATATGCGATCACGCGTATTAAAGTGAGTCTATACCCTCGGTTGATGGAGGTGCCCGTGGTGTAATGGTTATAGTCGTAGGAATTGGACACGGCGACACGAGTTCAAATCCTGGACGAGACTGAATGCATTTCACATAGCACTAATACTCTTGGGAAAGGTATGAATCCAATTATTCTCCCTAGTAGGACAGACTGGGTTCTTCAGCCTTGATAAGACAACTAGTCTAGGAGAAGGGAAACTCTGAATTCAAACCTGTTAAACTCCGCTTAAAAATTGACCTTGTGTCATATCCTGTCCGAGCGGAGGGGGTTGGTAAATATGATAATTAAGTATTATTTATTACCAAACTCAAAACATAGATACACTCATATTAAGAAAAAGTCAAATATGGTTTTGGAATAATAAGTAAATAGTAAAAGGCTTCATTTTCACTTGCTACAACACCGAGATGAAGAGTGGGGACATTACCCCTATCCCTGGATTGCTTCATTTTGCTCTTTATGAGTACCTTATAATGCTGTGTGTTAAGAAAGGTGGCATCAAGTACCATTTTTGAGTCTTTGGTATGACTCGACCTGGGATTAAACTCCAGTGTCCTAGGTCATTGGCGAACATTCTACCTACTAGTTAAATGGACCGGTCAATATTCACATATTTGGCTATACTGCTATAAAATTCAGCCATAAATAATATCTAATAATGTCAATATTGATTGTATAATGTTCTACTAAATTCCTGGTATCTTTGCTTTAGAATAAACTGTTATAAAATATTTCATCCTATATATATATATATATATATATATATATATATCCAACAACTCCGCCACAAGAATTGACTGACGGTCAATTTTAAGCGTAGTACATCTTTTTTAGAGTTTTCCTTCTCCTAGACTGGTTGCCTAATCAGGTCGAAATTACTTTGTCTGCCTTATTATTTACTCCAAGCTATTTGGTGAACCGATAGATCCATGCCGTTCTCTATGGTATTTACGCAAAGAGAAACACAAAGAGTCTCCTCGAGGATTTGAACTCTGGTCCCCGATTCTATATTCTAGGACATTACTCGTAACGGTTAAGTGCTTCTCCTATATAAAACTCTATGTGTTTGTGTGTGTGTGTGTGTGTGTGTATTTCTGATTAAAAAAGCCCACATTACTCCTTCCTGTAAATTTGTAGTTGTCTTATCAGTGCTGCTGTCAGTCACGATATTTTCTCAGAAGAGAAACTTTCGTGGAACAGAACAAAAAATACGAAGAACAACTTTGGAAAACTTTTTGGAATATTTTAACTTGACTTTTAAACGTCTTCAATTGATTTCTTCAACTGTAAAAATGTCATTCTGACGTTAGTGAAGAGAATATTTTAAAAAGTGTCCAAAATCTTCTGTTTTTTTTTTTTTTTTGTTACACATTTTTTCGGTTCCGAAGAATCTTCCCTTTTCTAGTTCACAATCTAAAATTTCTCTTTGATTTCATTCGGGTAGACATCCCGCAACTTGCTTGCCGGGACAATGGACTTTTTTTTTTATATTTTGATGATTTTTTTTTATCTTATCGAGAAAAACGTAAAGATAAGGCATAAAAAATTGTCAAAATTTAACGTGATTGACTAGAAAAAAAATACCCCCCTCCACCAGAAAAAAGAAAAAGATTGACAAGATTTAAGAGTGAAGTTCATCATTAATCGAATTGCGTTGCGTTTCGATTTGGTTTATTCCTCTTAAAAAAATTCCAATTTTACGCGAGGAATCCAAAACGCATTCAATTCTTTATTTGTTTTCGTGATTTCAAATTTTTCTTTTTGTTTTTCCGTGAGTGATATTTCTTTCTTTCTTTCTTTCTTTCTTTCTTCAACTAACGGTCTGTTTTTCTTTCTCTCTTTGTCAATTAACGCTCTTTTTTTTATTTGACAATCAAAGTTCTTTCTCTCTTTCTTTCTTAGTCTGTTCATCTTTTTCTTCCTTACTTTGTTCAATTAATGATTTTTCTTTCTTTCTTTCTATCTTTCTTTCTTTCTTTCTTTCTTTCTTTCTTTCTTTCTTTCTTTCTTCAACTAACGTTTTGTTTTTCTTTCTCTCTATGTCAATTAACGTTCTTTCTTTTATTTGACAATTAAAGTTCTTTCTCTCTTTCATTCTTCGTCTGTTCATCTTTTTCTTCCTTACTTTGTTCAATTAATGATTTTTCTTTCTTTCTTTCTATCTATCTTTCTTTCTTTCTTTCTTCAACTAACGTTTTGTTTTTCTTTCTCTCTATGTCAATTAACGTTCTTTCTTTTATTTGACAATTAAAGTTCTTTCTCTCTTTCATTCTTCGTCTGTTCATCTTTTTCTTCCTTACTTTGTTCAATTAATGATTTTTCTTTCTTTCTTTCTTTTTTTCTTTCTTTCTTTGTATTCAGTTTTATTCATTGTTTTCTTTTGTTTTCAGCAACATCACGGGGACGGGAAGGTTGTCACTTGATCCCGGGTGATGAATGAAGTCGAAAAATTCATGTTTATAGTTAGGTTCTCATAACTTACCAAATCACGCTGGCCTTTTCATTAGCTTCCCGAACCGTCGTTCATTGGGAGAAGAAAATTCTCTGTATCTAGAACGTTAAAATCAACTAAACAGGTCTGCTTTGTCGTTCTCAGTAGCCACAAATAAGAAAACCTAAAACTCAGAATTTCCAGACTTGCTTCAAAAGTGTTGAACTTTGACCTGTCACCAGTCCATCACACCTGCACATTTTCGCTGTATTGTCAAAAGGATTAGTGGGAATTCCTTCTTTCTTTTTGGGGTCTTATATGCTTCCCCTAACAACTTAGTTCCAGTTTAAATTTGGTATACAATCTTTTTATTTTTTTCTGATTGTCGTAAAAAAGAAACTTTCATCAACAAGAGTTGCTTTTTTCGGGGATTTTCTTGTTGAGCATTTAAAACCTTGGCCATTCGAAAATAGAAACCACAATAAAAGAAACCTGATTTTGACTTGCCCTGTCAAAAGTAAGTTCCTCAGAACCTATAATATATACAGTGCCTTATTCTTTTTTAGTGATGAAGAATTAAATGCTTACTACTTAGCTAACGAATAAAGCCTCTACAGACGTTCCATGAACGCTCAGAACGTTTGCACTATTTTATGTTAAGGATAACGTTTATTCCCTATCTGTTTGGGAGCGGGTGTCCTCGTGGTCTAATGGTTAAAGTGATAAACTATGGAATCGTGGTAAGCGAATTCGAATTCCAGTCGACCTATTACGTTCACTTTCAGACAAATACACTTTGAAAAGGTATGAGCACCCTTTTCCTCCCAACTATAGGTTAAATATTGCCACTAGTGTTCTACTCAAATTTTTCTTCTAGTGGAGGGCAGGGGATTTCTGAAGAAGCTGTACTGGTTTGAGGAAGGCATTTCTATTCTTGAATGACTATTTACCATTTTCTTTATATCTAGCTTTAATAATTTATACCACATTATACTATCACTGGTTACACAGGGAACGCTTCGAAAGTATAACTTCCAAATTTTTTTCGACAAAACTAAAACACAGGGAACACAACCATATTGCGAGATACAGCCAGTTTAAAGTGACAAAGCACTATTTTCCACATAAACACTCATTGGCAATATATTTTAAACAAGTTCATAAGTTGCCCCTATAGAAATGCCACCAATTTCATTATATCATCTCATACCGTCGAAGTTGGATATTGATCGTTAGCAAGTAATAACCGTTACTCTTTGCCCTCTTTCATGTAGCAGATGAGCGGCAGTCTGTTAAAACGGCGTCTGACACGGAAGCAGAAGTGCGTCACTTATTTAATCCATGTAAAATACTCCCTATGATCTTCACTGATTATTATTCAATGTTTGTGTAGACCGAGTAGAGAATGTGGACACAGTTAAGTCGTAGAAAATGCTTTTCAGAAGTAGTACCAGGGTTGTGAGTGATAAGTCAAGTTTAGCCGAGAGTACTACATTATACCATCGTTGAATACTGATTTTATTTACCCATCCACTTTGGTATGAGTAGAATGCGACCCAAGGTTAATTATTTTAGGTGAGAACTGTGGGTTTGAATTTAGAATTTTCTCTCTTTTAGAGTGGTTATCTTATCAAGGCTAAATTACCCAGTTGGCCCTACTGCGCTAGAGAAGAGGAGCATTAAAATACCCACGAATGTTGATGTGCCATTAAACAAAATATTCACCTAAACCATTGATCAAATAGTTTATAAAAATGAATCTGGGCTCCCCAACCCACCACCTGTGAGCCACATGCGGCCCGCAAGGTCTATCTGTGCAACCCTTCACTCTTCTTTCAAAATGTTCTTGCTTTTTGATGCGGACTCTAAAGAAGTACCATCACAATTGCTGATGGAACTCATTGACCTTCACTATTCAAACAATTTAGACTCTATGTTTCATGCTTATCACACCTAGATTTCTATTAGAACTACCAGTCCCCACCTGGAAGATTCCCTAACCTAATCAGCCCCACCCAGCAAGTAGTGAGCATGTTTTGCATTATATAGCTTTGTTCTCCAAACTAAATCGAACCTATAGTATCTTGCATTTGCAACTGTCAAATCACCATTTGTTTGATGTGCTCCTTCAGCCAACCTCTTCATTTAACCCTGGTAATAAATCTTTTGGATGATTATAAACAATATCACATGTCTCATTATGGAATAATAATTGTTACTTTGTAAATCAAGCTGTCTTTTTTCTTCCTTTCTTTGAGATCATAGCTACGAGTTAAACTTTGTGACGCTTCCACTGAATAGGTTAATTGACTGATCGATTGATTTTTACG
This sequence comes from Sepioteuthis lessoniana, assembly GCA_963585895.1. NCBI lineage: Eukaryota > Metazoa > Mollusca > Cephalopoda > Myopsida > Loliginidae > Sepioteuthis > Sepioteuthis lessoniana. The sequence goes on from OY757914.1 coordinate 27,767,723, forward strand.
GAATGTCAATGTTACGAGTTATTTTCGGCCTAGAGGTTAGGGAATCCAGCCCATGGTATATTTACATTTTTTGTGTAATTGTTTCTTCTGTGGTTTGGCACAGTTATATGATATAAATTATTCCCATCTAAGATAAATAATTTGCAAACAGTTTTATGATTTCAAGAGTTCTTATTATAATTATATGATACTCATAATTTTATGGTTTCAAATTTTTATTTTTAATCAATAATAGTTATTTATTTGGACACAGTTACACGGTTCTAGTAAATGATAATACTTGCAAAACTATTGTAAATTTAAGTTACTATAATACAATTAATCTACAGTCATATGGTGTCAAGCATTTTTATTCAATATAAATAATTCTCAGAAAGATCTATTTGACCAATAGATGGGACAATAACAGGTTATATCACTCTGAGAATGAGTGGTCCTGACAGTAATGGAATTGAGACGGTCCTACACAGAACTGGAGGTTCAATATCAGATTCAGGCGAATGTAATATGAATGACACACGTTTCTGCAGAGGATAGAGTTAACGTTTACAAACTCCGCCAACAGGTCGGTAAAAGTTTGGGGACCTCTGCAACCCAAAGGTCGACTTACATTCAATATCGTTTTATACACAAATCTACACTGTGGATTCCTTATGAAGACCTTTCAGGGTACCCAATACTGGATTTTAACAAAAAGGTCTCTTAGTTTATCAATAAAAAAAAACATCATTCCCTCTCAATAAATTTATTAGTTTAGGATCCTAATCACGCAACTGAGCACTGAAAAGGCAATAAATTTTGTATCTAAATCATAGTTCTTTTTCCTATCAGATCTTGATCTATGGAATCTTCAATAGCATGTTGATAGCATTACTTTCAGATCATTTTCTTTGCTTCATCATCCAAAGTTTATTCCAAAGAAAATCTCATTTCATGCCTGTTTAAATCTTTCTTTGAAGACAGATAAAAAAATTTAGAACAGTCCTTTATGCTTTGTCATTTTTTTTGTTTTCTCTTAAATCTTCAATTTCTTCGAGAATAATTCCACAACGCAATATATAAACAAAAGCTAACAAGAAAAGACTTGTACTTGGATAAGAAAGAAAATCGATTTTTCTTTCTTTCATTTTTAAACCGTTCATAAAATCCTAGTGATTAACAGTATTTTTTGTCTTTTCCTCCTGATCTCAGTAAAGAAAATATTATAAAAATTCATTTTCATTTATCGTATATTTAAGCATATAATATTTTACCTATAGTTCCGGTTCGTCGACTTAGGCTGTAGAATACGACAATGTGGCCACTAAAGGCCGCAAGTGACGACCTGTAATGCTTGAGGACGGGATATGAACAGCCCTTGACCCGGCAACCGATGTGGCCAAGTGAATGGCAGCAGTTTATTTTGGTTGGTTGGTTGGTTGGTTGGTTTTTATGGCATATCAGCCTTTGTAGGTTATTCTACGTCAAATCGATTTTTATGAAAATAGTTCTATTTCAAACAATTCAGTTTTTGCATGTAAGTAAAGTTTGTTAAAACACTTCTATTTCAAGCTATTCAATTTAGTCAATCAGTTCTAATTTAGCTAATTCAGTTTAGATGGTTGCTGGTTGTTACTTTATTTTGGTCCTTATTGGCGTAAACGAGTGGTCAGAGAGCTTGATCCGACCAATCGGCTTGACATGTTTTTAGCCTTCACACCTAGAAGGTAGTAACGACCGTATTCTTCAAATTGCTCTTCTGACAAATATGTAGCCTATCCTGTTTTATCTTAAAAATACTACAATACAGTAATTGAGGGACAATTGTGTTTCGATAAAAAATACTTGAAACTATTTAAACTTTGTTAGCAATTGATTGAAATTAATAAGAATTATTTGCGTTTGCTCGACAATTTAACTGTGCAAACGATTGATTAATATTGAATTGAATTATTAATTTTGGATAACAATGATTGAAATCAGACAAACAAATGAGCTCTGGCTCGTTTAAAAAACATGTTTCTAATAAACTATTCATTTACAGATAATATATATATATATATATATATATATATATATATATATATATATATATATATATATATATATATATCCTCCGTAAAAAATATCTTGATTAAAAATATGATAAAAAATGTATTGAAAATTATTTTAAATAAAAAATATTTTAATTAAAAACATTTTTTAAAATTTCAAATCGGAAGCAATATAAGAACACCCAAATTAATTTTTTTTTCAACTGATGATGTTTATCCGACCTAAGGTAAATCTATACTGACATCTAAGAAGTAATTTTTTCTTTTTCTTTTTATATGAAAAGAATTATTTTATAAAAAGAATTTATCTTTGTATAATAATCATCATCATGTCGTGCCGCTAGCACGGATATCCCTGACCCTCTCTCGCCACTTCTCCCTATTGTTCAACGCCTCTGGTAGGTCTTCAGGGCTACATCCCGTATCCTCACAGAGCTGCTGAATGTATGTTCGTGCTGGTCATCCTGCTTTTGCCCGGCCATATGTGGGGGTCAATAGGAGTACATCACTTATGAGCTCGTCGCTGCTTCTCCAGCAGTGTCTTGCATGTCTGGTTCGTCTAACTTGGATAGTTTTTGTGATGGGAGTCAGGTGACCGTATAGTTGGTGCTTTGTGGGGTGTTGCCGCCAGGACTTGTTCAATATTGCTCGCAACATTCTTGTGTAATTGCCGTCTAGCTCCTTCTCCAGCCGTTTTGTTAGCGTCCAAGTCGTGCATCCATACAGCAGTATCGATACGACTGCTGCCTGGAAGAAACTACGTTTCATTTTATTAGGTCTGATTTTTATATAAAAATCCTACATATTCAGTGGGTTGAAATAAATATTTGTACATATGAACATTTTTATTTCTTATCTTTTTAAACATAGACTGAAAAAAAAATTATATTCATTTACTGTATAAGGATATATTCTACTAAGATGTGTATATAACTTGTGTTACAATTAATTTTACAGAAAATAATGTCATTTACTTATTTTCATGAGTGAAAAAGTGGTCGCATCGAACAAAAAATCGAGAATTATCTTCATTTAATACTTTGTAGAATACTCTTTATTCACTTCAACAGCCACTAATCTCTTTCTATATCGCTTAATAAGTTTCAGGCAATAATTAGTAGGTATCTTGTATCATTCTACTTGGCATATCGTCTTCAGATTATTGATGTTTACTGGTGCTATTTTTCAGATTTTGAATTTTCAAAAATCGCCACAAGTTCTCAAATGGATTCAAATCCGGAGAGTGACTTAGCCTTTGCAAAACATTTAAGTCATTTTCAGACAACCATTTCTTCGTAGATTTAGCTGAATGTTTGGGATCATTATCTTGTTGGAAGAGGTAAACAGAAGGTGACTCAAGACTCTCAACATAAAACATCAAATTTTCTTGTGAGTTCTGTTTATACTTTTGGGCATTCATTTTAACGTCTATTACTGATAGTTTGCCCACACCTTTTGCTGAAAAACATCTCCAAATCAATGTACTACCACCGCCAAATTTGAAAATTGTTACTATGTTCTTTGGTGATTAAGTTTCGCCATCTTTCTTTTACACATCATCATCATATCACACCTTTAGCCCGGATCTCTTTGACCCTCTTTCGCCACTCTTCTCGGTCGTCCATTGATTCCGATATGTCTTCAAGACTACATCCTGTGTCGGCACAGAGCTTTTGTGTATTGTTTCTAGCTGGTCGTCCTGCCTTTTCTCGTCCATGTGTTGGGGTCCTCAGGAGTATATCGTTTATGAGTTCGTCCTTACTTCTCCCGCAGTGCCCTACATGTCTGGCTCGTCTACCCTTGATAGTTTTCGTGATGGATGGTAGGTGGCCGTACAGCTGCTGCTTTGTTGGATGCTGCCTCCAGGATTTGTTCAATATTGCTCGCAGAATTCTTGTGTAATTGCCGTTAAGCTTTTCCTTCATACGTTTAGTTAACGTCCATGTAGTGCATCCATATAGCAGTATCGACACGACCGCTGCTTGGAAAAAAATGCGTTTCATCTTATTAGTCAGGACTGACTTCCATATGACCTATCGCTGTCCGTGCCTTTGCTAGTCACGTGTTGATATCTGTCTCGATTGATGAGACATTACTTCTAAGGTAGGTGAACTTGTCTACTAGGTGAACTTGTCCACTAGTTTGAGAAAACTACCATTTAGTGTGGAGATGTCACCTCTTTGATTAAAGCCGATAATTTTGATTATCATGACCAAACAACTCAATTTTAGTTTCATCTGTCCATAATACGCTTTCCCAAAACGAATTTTCCTTTTCCTTATGCTGTCTTACGAATTTCAACTTTGCATCTCTATGCCATTTCAATAGGAAAGGAGTTTTCTTTGGTTTCCGTGACTTTAGACTATTTCTCGGCATTTCATTACTAATTCTTCGTTTGGTTACTCTACATCTTGATGGACGCAAATCTTCCTGCAGCTCCTCACGCGTATCCATTGGATGTTGCTTAATCAGGCATATTAATTTTTTTTTAATAATCTAGGAGAAACTTTCCTGGGAACACCTGTGTTACGTCTTTTAAATATTGCAATGAATGAACTTATAGTAGTAAAAAGAATATTCAGGTTGCTTGAAATATTTCTATAACTTTCTCCATCTTTCCAACGTTTAAAAATTAGTATTTTTTGGGTATTACCCAATTCTTTACCTCTTGCCATGATCAGAACCTTCTCGAATGACAAGCAATTGCAGAAAGTTCCGGTTAGGATTTTAAGACTAACTATAGTTACTGATAACATTATTGGAACATTCTAGTAGGCTAAACATGGGTACTGATAGCATTATTTGAACAATCTAGAAAAATATTGCAACAATGTTTTACTGTACGATTTTTTTTTCACTCATGAAATTGTATAAATGGCATTAATTTCTGTAAAATTAATTGTAACCAAAGTTTATATACACATATTAATAGAATATATCTTTATACAGTAAATGTATATAAACATTTTGTTTAGGATATTTTTGAAAGATAAAAATATATATTTTCATGTGTAGGAATATTTTTTCACCCCACTATATATATATATATATATATATATATATAGGATTTGGCTAAAAATATTCTATAAGGAGTGATTTGCCGTAAAATACAATCAAACCTTTTATATGATGTATAAACATGATTTGGCATTAAATAAGCATAAGGGGATGGTATGCCGTTAAAGCAAATGAACTAACCTAACTTTACCAATAGTTTTCAATAAATTTGTTCTTAAATGTACAATAAGGTTCATTTTATTTTCATTTGGTGAACTTTACTTGGATGGCCATTGGTCGAAAAAGTGGAGTGTTCACTATTGGTCCGGGCGACCAGGGTTCAATCCCAGGTCGAGATATGCCAAATACTCAAAAAAATGGTACTTGATACCGCCTTGCTTAACACTCATTACTATAAGGTAAGGCTCAAGAGGAAAATAGAGCAATCCAGGGAATGGAGTAGAGCCCTCCCCTACATTACGATGTGATAGCTATTGAAAAGGGAGTCTTCGGGTCACCCTCGACAACAGTTGCCAACTTTACTAGTATGGTACACAGGCCTCAGATTACTTAAAATACCAGCTGTTATTATGGGGTCATTTGTTTAAGTTCTTAGCAGGTTCATCACAGCTTAACTTCGGTTATATAGCAAGAACCGTTTCTTTCTGCGTAACTTAAACATAAGCCTGGTTCGCTTTGTTGAAATTCACGAGAAATCCTTCAGAATAAAATCACCCTGTTATGTTCCCTGGAAACTACAAAAGATAAAGAAGCAGTTCCCATAGTATAGTGACAAACATGCTGGAATATGACATCACAGAGATAAGTACGGCTGATACAAGGAGCACCGACGATTGTAGATCCTCTGGTTTCTTCCTATTTTACTCCTTTGAGAATTCTTCACACCAGCGTTAGCCGATGATTTTCCAACGGAGCTTGACAGCAAGTCTCCTTAAGTTTTTAGGACTCGTCTCAGTATTCTGGCCGATCTTAAAAATGCTGTTGTTTGGATTACCTTCACTTGTCCCCTTATTTTCGAATCTTCCTATCCTTTCATCTATCCTTTGGGGATTGTTCCAAACTCACCATATGCAACTGGTTTTACCATCACCTTCAGATTCCATCGGTTTTTCGTTCTGTATGTCGGTTTACGTATTATCTATCTTTTCACATTTTTTCAATTTTACTCAGAGGTCTGCTGAGACGGCAAAGACCATTATTCGGCAGGTTCTCTTTTTTGTCGACTATCACTAGGTGTGGGCTTCTGGCCGAGATTAGGTGATCTGTTGTTATTGTCGTTGTTGTGATTATTATTATTATTATTATTATTATTATTATTATTATTATTATTATTTACACATTAGAGGTTTTCACATCAGCGTAAGCTGATGGTCTTTCACTGGAGATTGAGTGACAGCAAGTCTCCTCAAGTCTCCAGGACTCTTCTCAGTATTCTTGCCGTTTTCAATAATGTTGTTGTTTGGATGGTCTCCACTCGGCCGCCAACTTCCAAATCCTCCAGGCCCTTTAATTATCCTTTAGTTATCGTATAATATTATTTTGGTATAATTGTCACCTTCATGTTCCATAGTTTTTTCAATTCTCTAGCAAGGTCGAGGTACTTATCTCTCTTTTCACATTCTTTCAGTTTTATTCTGTGGTCAGCCGGGACAGCAAAGTCGACAATTTTGCAGATTTTCTTTTTTTTGTTTATTATTTTATTCTTTTGATAGTTTTTCTCACCAACGTAACCTGATGGTTTTGCACAGGAGTGACTGCAAGTTTTCTCAAATCTTCAGCACTATTAACAGTATTCTGGCCGATCTTATTAATGCTGTCTTGGTGGTCTTTCCTTGTCCTCTGTTTTTTAAGTCTTACAGTTCATTTGCCAATACTTTGGGAGACGTTTCACGTACACCAACTACAATTGGTATCACCGTCACTTCTTCAGCTCTCTCGCAAAGTTCAGATATTTATCCCTCTTTTCACCTTCTTTTAATTTTATTCTGTGGTCTGCTGTGACGGCAATACCCACTAAATGGCAGCTTCTCTCTTTTTTTTTTCTAATCTCACTGGTTGGGTGCTATAAATATCTTCCCTTGTGCCACATTAAAGATAAGCTTTTATTAAGGACACTTCGCATCGATTAAACGTCGGCAAGATACGGTAACAGATTAGTATAAGGGAGTTTGATTCTCACCAGAAGTTCCATCCTTCTACTTGAATGAAGGACTATTATACAACCATTGAAATTGAGTCATCTTTGCAAAATCCTGTCACTATAGAGAAGAAAAGAAAAAAACAAAAAACAAAAAAGAAAACAAAAACTGTTGGCTCTACTTGTCGAAAATGCATCCCTCCAGTTTATAAAAATATAATACTTTGAAGCTTTATACTTCAAAATTCTAAATTCTCAACAACCAAGAATAATACTGAAAAATGAAGAATAATAATTATAATAATAATAATAATAATGCACCAATTGTGATTGGTGCTCTTGGCGCAGTAACAAAAGGATTATTAAAGGGCCTGGAGGACTTGGAAGTCGGCGGACGAGTGGAGACTATCCAAATGACAGCATTATTGAGAACGGCCAGAATACTGAGGAGAGTCCTGGCGACTTGAGGAGACATGCTGTCACTCAAACTCCAGTTAAAAACTGTCAGCTAACACTGATGTGAAAAACTCAAAAGGAGTAAATAATAATAATAATAATAATTAGCGAATGCAGCAAACGAGTACAAACATATTACACAAGACTGGGTGGGGAAGGTGATCCACAGGGAATTGTGCAAAAAATTGAAATTTGAATATACTAACAAATGGTACATGCACAAACCAAAATGCATCCTGATGAATGAAACCCAAAAAATTCTCTGGGATTTTGAGGTACAAACAGATCACCTCATTCTGGTCACAAGACAATACCGAGTGATTATCATCATCAATAAATAAATAAAGAGAGAACTTGCCGATTAGAAGACTTTGTCGTGCCGGCAAATCACAGAGTGAAAATCTAAGAAAACGAAAAGAAAGACAAGTAATCTATGGAACATGAAATTGGCAGTGATACCAGTTGTAATTGGTGCACTCGGAGAGGTCTCCGAAGGCTTGGTAAGAGGACTTGAAGAGTTGGAAATCAAAAGACGAACCGAGACTATCCAAAACTACAGTATTGTTGAGATCGACCGGGATAATGAGTGGAGTCCGGAAGACCCGATTAGATTTGTTTTCACTCAGTCTCCAGTGAAAGTTCATCAGTTAACACTAGTCTGAAAACCTGGCAAGGAGTAATACAATGATAATATTTTGCTTGTCCATCAAACTGCAGAGTTAAAAAGAAAGAAAGTGAAAAAACAAATTATTAGATTTTGCTGAAAGACTTGTAGAGCGTAAAGGTGATGCAAATTTTTGTTGGAGTACGAGAAACAGTGCTGAAAGGATTGGAAATCAGAGTCAGAATCGGTAGTATACCGACCACAGCATTGCTAAGATCGTCTTGGAAACAACCATTGAAATCAACCATTTAAAACTGGTGTGAAGCATTCACAAAAATTACTACTACTACCACTACCACTACTAAAATAATAATAATGATAATGTTTCAAGAAAAGGAGGAAGATGACTCGATAGTAGCAAGTTACAGTAAGTCTCTTCAAGTCTCGTGGACTCTTCACAGTATTCGAGCCGATCATAATGCAGTGGTCTACATTATTTCAATTTTTCTAAGATTTACAAATCCTCCAGCCATTTTCCCAAGCTTTTATGAACCGTTCCAAATTCAAAAATTAAAATTGATACGACAATCAATATCCAGTTCCGTAGTATTTTTCGTTCGCCGGCTAGGTCCGAGTATTTGCTATATTCACTTATGTGATTTACTGTATCATCTTTATCACCACAGAGCACATACTTGTGATTTTCCTGAGCATTGTCAATGCCATTTACTGTCACCAGCTAACGTTGATGTGAAAATTCCGCATGAAGTAGGATAATAATCAAGGACTTCTCTAAAAAAAAAGAAAGAAACATCAATTACTGAAGCCAAAAATAGCATTGACAACTACAGATAGAAAAACATAATTACAGACAAAAAAAAAAACAAAAAAAACAAACAAGGAATGTGAAAAAAAAACCCCAACTTTACGGATATTTCAAGAAACAAATTGGCGAGATTGCACACGAGAAGACATGGACATGTTGACGAAAATGACATCTCGAGAGAGAAACTGAATCATTTCGAAAATTGATTATACGTGTAGGTTATGCAGAGAAAGAGATAAGACGATTAATCGCATAGAAAGTGAATGCTGAAAACGAGCACAAAAAGAGTAGAATTTAAGGCATGCCTGGGTAGGAAAAACAATCCATTGGGAATTGTGCAAGATATTTAATTTTAACATTACAACCAGATGGTGTAAGCACAAGCAAGAAAATGAGTCGTATAAAATTCTCTGGGATTTTGAGATATAAACGGATTAATTTATTCAGATTTTTGTGATGATTTACAAAGATTGAGTGAGTGAGTGTGTGAGAGAGAGAGAGAGAGAGAACTTGTATTTCAGGGGATTTTGCCGTTCCGGAACACGACAGAGTGAAAATAAGAAAAAAGTGAAAAGATAATCAAATACTTGGATCTGGCATGAAAACTAAAAAAAACTATGAAACATGACAGTGACAACAATAACAACAGTAGTTGATACATTTAGAAGAGTCACCAGAGACTTGGTAAGAGAATTCGAAGAGCTGGAAATCAGAGGGCGTGTTGAGACCATCCAAACAATAGCATTACTGAAATCCGCCAGAATACTGAGAGGAGTCCTGGAGACCTGATAAGACTTGCAGTAACTCAGATATCAGTGGAAGAACACCAGCGTAATATAGTATTTTAAAAAAATCACAACAAGTAAAATAAAAATGGAAAAAAATCTAATGGCTGTTCTTGTCGAAATGCTTATAAAATACCTAATACTCCTAAACTTTCGACATTCTAAAGTTGCTTATACCTAAAGTAACCTTCACCAAATAATAATGATAATAATAATAATAATCTTATGTTTATGAGATGATCGATATCATTTCAGCTTATCAGACTTCAAACGAAATCCTGGTTTCCCGATGAAAAAAGATACGAACGAAATCTTCGACATTTTCACTTTTGATCAAAGGAACCGTATTTACCTATTCTCTTTTGATGTATGGCGGCGTTTTATCCTTGTACTGTTTTGATGTAAACTCTTTCTTTTTCTTGGGACTACGTAAAAAAATATTCTTTTGAATTCTTTGCCATCTTTTTGTGTCAGGGGTAAAAATCAATATTTCTGTCAGAGAGATTTTCAGAGGTATTATACTGGCCACGGGTAGTATAAATTATTTCGTTCTTTGTTTTGCTATATTTTTTAACATTTACCCGGTCGGCGAGGTCTAGAATAGGCCAAATCTATCCACTGCAAAGTTATAAGATGACCCTTCAAAAAATAGATACCCTGGGTATAACATTAACCTGCATCCATTGATGAGGCTCCAGTTCAGGAAAACAGAGAACGTAGAGCATTTCTTTTGTTACCATTACTCCCAGGTCTACTATTTTGTCGATCTCTCTTTCTCTATCTTCCACCTTTTTACTATTGTGTATTTGGATTACCCAAACGAGTAAGAGAACATTTGCTTGCACACAGTTAAACGGTTTCAAGTATTACTGACGTTACTGATTCAATTAAAACCCTTTCAATGAGTATCTTAACAAGTTCGGTGATTTTGGTCAAAATCTAGTATAAAAAGATGGAGTCTTTGTAGTACAGACGGACTGACGGTTATTTCTTTGGTTAAGTTATGTTCCGTTTCTTTCTTTAATGACATATCAACCCTCAAGGGTTATTTAATTCTAAAACCATTGTTTTCAAAGAACAGTAGTGGTATTATTTAACATGTAAGGGGTGATAAGGGTTTTCGTACTTTTCCCAAGTGTATCAGTCTGAAAGTGAATGTAATAGCGTGATTTGGTTTCGAACTCACAAAGATTTCACAGTCCAGCATTTTAGCCACTACTCAAGATTTCTTTGTCTGTCATCATCATGTAAAGGTTTTGGTCTACAAATACAAAATTCTATATCAATTATCAGGAAGACTTTGTTTGTCCATCCTCTATAGACAGAGGGATTTGGTGTAGAGCAATTAAATCTAATCTGTCCACTAGAGATTGGAAAATTTATTTTAAAAACCTTTTTAGAGATTATTCTCACAAGTTTGAAAAGTTTGCTTATGATTGGGTAAAAAATTATCATTTTACTCATTTGAGAGTTTTCACATGCTTTTTTCTTTGGATGCTGAGTGACAGCAAATCTCTTCAAGTCTCGTGGATTCTTCTCTGTTTTCTGGCCGATCTTTATGCCATAGCTTCGATGGTCTTCACTCGTCCTCTTATTTCCGAGTCCTCCAGTCTTTGTAACAAAACTTCGGTGACTGTACCGAGCGCAACAATACAAATGGTATCAACGTTACTTTCATGTTCGATAGTTTTCCCAGTTCTCAAGCACAGTCTAGATACTTTCTTTTCACTTTCATTCAGTTTTACCCTGTGGTCAGCCGGAATGTCAAAGTCCACAATTCAGTTGCTTCTGTTGTTTTTTCCTCACTATCACTAGGCTTGTCGCCTGGCTGAGATAAGGAGATCGGTTTGTATCGCAAAATCCCTGAGTTTGTTCGTCTCATTTTCTCGGACGATTCTACGTTGTGCATATACCAATTGTTTGTAAGGTTAAATTTAAACTTATTTCACAATTCCTCGTGGATTACCTTCCCCACCTAGTCGTGTCTAGTCATATACACTTTTTTGTGGTAACTTACTCCATTCACATATTATATGATTGATTGTTTCGTCTCTATCGCTACATTAGCTACTTTTTTGAGTCTTGTCTAGTTTACTTTGACATTGTCCTTATGGCGTTGTTTTGTGCCGCTATCAGAAAAGATTCATGCTTCTCTTTTAAGTTTTCTCTTTCTTAGCCATATCCAAGTTTTCTTGTGTGAGACTTCACTTGTTTGTCGCTTGAAATGTCCGTAGAGTTGGGTTTTTTTTTTTATTCATTTTTGGTTAATTTTGTTCTGTTGACGTTTGTGTGTCAGTATCCTTTCTGGTTGCTGTAATCAGTCTTCCTCCACGCATTATTATTATTATTATTATTATTATTATTATTATTATTAGTAGTAGTAGTAGTAGTTGTTGTTGTAGTATTCCTTGCAAGTTTTAATTACACTAGCGTTGGCTTATGGTCTTTCACTGGAATTTGAGTAACAGCAACTTTCTTCATGTCTCCAGGACTCTTTTCAGTATTCAAGCTGTTCTAAATAATGCTGTAATCTGGGTAGTCTCACTCACCTCAAATTTCCAAGTCTTCCAGTCTCTTTAGCAAACATTTGGTGATTGTTCCGAGCGCACCAGTTACAACTGGTATCACGGTCACCCTTATGTTCCATAGTTTGTTTTTTTTTTTTACTTCTTTGGCAAGACTATCATTATTATTAGTATCATCCTCATTTCTTAATTATTTGAATGGTATAATGTGTATTGCACCCAAACTCTATCAATAAAATTTGTTTTGTACGGGAAATTACAGATGTAACTGACATACAGTCAACAGTGGCATCCAATAAAATATTTTTAAAAAATAGCCTCTATTTCAATTAGAATTTGAGTGACTATTTCTTCTCACAGAATATCAATTTCTGTTTCTGTCTGAAAGAAAATGAGTAAAGGCAGTGAATTTAATCTTTATTTTAGCCGGTTCCGACTACTGTAGTCATAGAGAAAAGATTTTAAGCGCCATTATCAATGACAATTTCCAATGTCAAATTAATGTATCCGCTTTTTCTTCTTGGAGAAACTCTATGAAGAAATTATCTTTTGGAGTCATCAACAGCTGGGGCCGACGATAATTGTGACTCCAATCAAATGCAATACGCACTTCAAACTTTAGCTTTAAAAGTAAAATAAGATTAATCAACTATAATATTCGGATAATTCTTTGTTATCTATATCAATTACAAAGGGTTTGTTTGTCTGTCTTCTATAGACTGCCCAACGGTTTGATGTAAAACAACCAGATATATATATAAATATATATATATATATGATAGAGAATATTTTGCTTTGTTTGTACTCTGTAAATGGGGGAATTGTTTGAACTAAAGCTACTGAATCTATATCATTTATTTGAAAGAATTTGTTTGTCTGTCATCAATAAATATATAGTGAGTTTGGTGTAGAACTGCGAAATCTATAATATAATCTAGAAGAATATGTATGTCTGCCCTCTACAAATCATTGAACGGTTTGAGTTTGGTTTTAGTTTTATGACATATCAACCATTGTAGGTTATTTAAAGCCAAATCAGGTTTATTCATATATTTTAGATATATGATTTGTAAACAAGTCATCAAAGTTAAATACTTCCAAGTATCGCAATGCATCCCTAACATCAGTCATTTGTTTTCATAAAATTCCATGATCAAACAGTTCTACTCAAACCAACCCTTTTAGAAAGAGTAAGACAATAAATTGCATCTGATAATGAGACTCTAATTCTGAAGAACTGACTAGTGCGGTGTATCATTTCATTGCCATTACCACCCATGTCCACTCGGATCCAGAGCGATTGTACCTGTTAGGGTCTCATTCATGAGTCGACTTGATTTTCGGGCAAATTATCCATTATTTGATAGGAATCACCCTCATCATGTCATGTCATCAGCAAGGATACCCCTGACCCTCGCTCGCCACCCCTCATAATTGTCCATTGCCTCCGGCAGATCTGGGTTACATCCCTTATCCACAGAGAGCTGCTGTATGTAGGTTCTAGCTGGTCGTCCTGTCTTTGCTCGTCCATGTGAAGGGGTCCACCGGAGTACATCACTTATGAGCTCGTCCTTACTTCTCCAGCAGGTCACGCATGTCTGGTTCGTCTAACCTTGATAGTTTTCGTCATGGGTGGTAGGTGGCCGTAGAGCTGCTGCTTTGTGGGATGCTGTCTCTAGGACTTGTTTAATATTGCCTGTAGCATTTTTGTGTAGTCAAGGTTTTTCTCCATACGTTTAGTTAGCGTCCATGTAGTGCATCCATATTGCAGTATCGGCACGACCGCTGCTAGAAAGAAAGTGCGTTTTATTTTATCGGTCAGGTCTGACTTCCATATGACTGATAGCCTACTCTCCCCAGCTACGGGTTAAATAGTATCACTGGTTTCTTTCTACAACGATGACATAGACATTAAATAACTGAAGAAGATAAATATGTCATTAAATATATACGCTATAATTATTCTTTGTTTCGTTTGTTTAACGGCATATCGACTTTTTATCGGTTATTTAACACCAAAATTTGATTCAATACTTAATGTTTGATTGGTTTGCTTTGCTTTGTTTTGATTGTTTAATGACATAACACCCTACATGGGTTATTTAATGCCAAAGCTATGCTTATGGAAGAACAGTACTGGTACTATTTAACCCATAGCTTAGAGAATAAAAGGGTTCATATCTTCCCCCGTGCATTAGTCCGAAAGTGAATGTAACGGCAAGACTGGAGTTAGAACTCTCTAACAATGATGTTGCAGTCATGTAGTCACTACATCTCGGTGGCACCCCTTGTTTGATTGTAATCATAGCGATAATTTCAGTATTCTATTGCTTTTTTTTTAATTGCAAATTTTTTGGTCTATAATCCGATGTTCAACACAGTTATCCATACCTATCTAATAGAAATAATATCCGAATAGTTATATGGTTTAAAGTATTTTTACCTGATAGTTATAATTTAGAAGTAGTAATATGCTTACGAGTAACTAATATTAGTAATAATCCAGAGTAAAAAATATCTAAGAGCAGTTAATTATAAATTATAAATTCAAACCTGTTAAACTCCGCTCATAAATTAATCTTGTCATATTCTGCCCGAACGGAGAGGTTGGGTAAATACATATATATATGATTTGTTAATGAATAGTTTATAAGTAACCATCTTTACACGAGATAAGGTTCATTTGCTTGAAACTACTTAAATAGTTCCAGATATCGCTATCTAACATTAATAGTTCTATTCTATTGAGGTGCCCGTGGTGTAATGATTATCGTCGCCGGAAATGAATACGACGACACGAGTTCAAATCCTGGACGAGACTGATTGCATTTCACATAGCACTAATCATATTTACCAACCCCTCCGCTTGGGCAGGATATGACACAAGGTCAATTTTTAAGCGGAGTTTAACAGGTTTGAATTCTGAGCTTTCCTTCTCCTAGACTGGTTGCCTCACCAAGGCTGAAGAACTTAGTCTGCCCTACTATTTACCCATAGCTGGAGGGAGACTAATTGGATTCATACCTTTCCCAAGGGTATTAGTGCCATGTGAAATGCAATCAGTCAGGTCCAGGATTTGAACTCGTGTCGCCGGGTCCATATCCTGCGACGATAACCATTACACCACGGGCATTTCACTAATACCTTTGGGAAAGGTAAGAATCCAATTATTCTCCCTCCAGCTATGGGTAAATAGTAGGACAGACTGGGTTCTTCAACCTTGGTAAGGCAACTAATCTAGGAGAAGGAATACTCTGAATTGAAACCTGTTAAACTCCGCTTAAAAATTGACCTTGTGTCATATCCTGCCCGTGCGGAGGGGTTGGTAAATATGATAGTTCTATTCGCCACTGTTAAATGTTTTCCAGGATCGTAAATGATTATACAGCTCTATTTAATATTGTTGAGGCCATAGTAGGTAGTACCACTCTGGGTCAGAGTGGACCTAGAAGTAATAGCAATAAGTGAGTACTCTAAATTTTGCTATGCTCCAAGACAAGATCCTCATCATCAGGTGTCTTAGTGTAATATCCAGGACTCCTGTATTGGGGATCTTACCCATCTGCATGGTTCTAGCCAGCGTTTTCTAAAGCCCCGGCTCCAGAGATCAAGAACTGAAACGTCACCATCATATGCGATATCATAACCAATACACCCTTTTTGCGGGGTGTTAACCTTTCTGAAAGGGACGCAGCAGGCGCATTCTAAGCCTCGTTGATTGGGTGCTATTTCTACACGTATAAATATTCAAACTGACACGCTCCTAACTACAAGCATATGCATTATTACACGTAAAAGTGCTTATCGAGTCAAATACTTGTCATAATTATTTGAACAGACAGCCAAACTGTTTGATTTAGACTCGCGCTTTCTAAACATCTTCTTTCTTAGATGTGCCCCCACAAGAACGTTGGTGTTTGCTACACCACCCACTAAAAAAAATCTTCCCATATGGAATAAAATGTAGGCAGAAAGAAAATTGGGAATAGGAGCTTTGAATGACTTGTTAACTGATAAAGATCAAAACGATGCTAAGCTGCTGCTCGTAGGGACCCAATTACTGACGACTATTTATTTTGATGCATAGCAATTTTACCACATTAAATAGATTGCTAACAGAAATAAAGGGCACCAAGGAAAACTTCACATTAGGGTGGACAATTTCTCTTACTTATGTAGGAAAACTTAGCGAACTTATGTTCGTTAAGAGACCGTTTGATTGAAAAACCCACGCTAAGAAAGATGTAAGGTTTATGTCAAACATTTTGGGTTTTATTGCATGAAATGCACCCCGGCGTTAGTAATACACTGGGGGAATCCATATATTCCTAACCCGAAAATTATTAAGATAAAATAGTTTTGAAAATATATTAAAATATATCTATTTTTGGTTGCGTACTCTATAGTTCTTAAGAAACTGAGTACTCTCTATAGTTCTCTATAGTACTCTAGTTCTTAAGAAACTAAGTACTCTCTATAATTCTTAAGAAATTAAGTACTCTATAGTTCTTAAGAAAACTTAGCGAACTTATGTCCGATAAGAGACCGTTTGATTGAAAAACCCACGCTAAGAAAGATGTAAGGACTATGTCAAACATTTTGGGTTTTATTGCATGAAATGCACCCAGGCGTTAATAATTCATTGGGGGAATCCATACATTCCTGACCCAAACATTATTAAAATAGAATAGTTTTGAAAATATATTAAAATATATCTATTTTTGGTTGCATACTCTTTAGTTATTCACCTATCTTTATATCACTAAAGCTAATATTTGCTTACTGCTGTCTTCAAGCCTCTAAACACCATATTTGAAATAATTTTGATCAACAGTTCCCTCACAACCCTGCCTCACAATTCTGGCATTGAGCCATAATTCAGCTAAGCTTATAAATGTTTATACAGTTTCAAGTATTCTTATCTCATACTAATAATTTGCACACAGTTCTAGGGTTTCGATTATTTCTTTCTAAAAGTAGTAATTTCAAGCAGATCTATTTGGCCTATAGCTGAGACTCAAAGAAGTCTCCGTGTTGTTGTGGTTACCGTGCTAGGCTGCGTTGAAATAGTAGACAAGTTCCAACTCAAGCCACGCTATTGTTTACTTTTGGACAAATACTCTTCAGAAAAATATGAAACCCTTTTCGTTCCAGCTATACTGTTCTTCAATAAGGATGTATTTGGCATTAAATAATACACAATTGTTGATTTGAATTAAAAAAATAAACCAAATAAAAAAGAAAGGAGACCCTAAAAAGTCAGAGTTGACCCAGAAGCAATTGCAGAGAAAGAGTAAATCCACACTTCCCAGGATCTTACAAATGGAGTCTCACCACGGGATACCTGTATCTATCACAGAAATATCTTATATCATTTTAGTATTATATAACACATTTCGAAGCTGAATAATCACAATTTGCATTAATAAAGAACATTATTTGTTTTTTTCTAATTCTTTTAATAATATTACAAAAATTGAATATATATTTTTTATTAGATAGAAGAATTTTATGTTAGCGGAGCTTAAAGGTCTTTCTACAAAGTGGCGCGCTGAGCGAAATGGTTATCGTCCAAGGAAAGGGAATCGGTGACCTGAGTTAGACCCTGGACGAAGCAGTTTGTGTTTTGCAGCGAACTAATGCTCTTAGTAAAAGGTACGAATCTATCTCTTCTTCCCAGCAATGGATAAATAGTAGGGCAGACAAGGTTCGATAGTTTTGGTTAGGCAACTAGACTAGGAGCAGAAAATCTCTTAATTCAAACCAGATTTACTCTTCAAAATGAACTTGTCTTATCCAGCTCCTGATAGTGAGGGTGTATATATATATATATATATATATATATATATATATATATATATATATATATATATATTTATATTTATATATATATATATATATATATATATATATATAGAGAGAGAGAGAGAGAGAGAGAGAGTACAACTTGATGGAGACACAAACTCGGTTAAGTCGTCATAATGAATATATTTCGGCGGGGAATATTACTATACTCTCCCTCTCGTCAGATTATATATATATATATATATATATATATATATATATATATATACAATTCATTGCCATTGATACCCCTATCCACTCAGACCCGGAGTGATTATACCTGTTAGAGTCTCATTTATAGGTCGTCTTAATCTGTGTGCAAATTATTCTTTTTAGATAAAAATACTAGAGTGAGACCTAATTTTACGTATACCAATAGTGTTCGATTGTTAAAATCACAGCAATTCATTAAATTTAGATATTGCCAGGGATTATGCGTATAGCCTTCTGGTAATAAATATGTTTAAGATTAAGTCAATATGAAAAAACTGTCACGTAATATTTTTACATCTTTAATGAAAATATTCGATTTTGACCTCTAAGCCAGCGCAGTCGGGTATGTCAGCCAGTTTGCTTTTTCTGTTTCCCCTTTCGTAAGAGTTGTCTCTTTTTCTAGATTGGCAGCTAGTCGAACAGATAATTGAACAGGACGAATGACAATTTCCAGATTGTCATCCTGAACTGAAATTAAGAGAATCGTCGACGAAAGCACTTAATTAAAGTTAATAAAACCGACTAGATTGTTTCTATGTTCCGATGATCTCGTCTTAAATATAATAAACCTTGTCGTATGAATTAATCCACTGTCTGCGTAACGCCTACGACATTACTCCAACCCAAGGTTATACTACACTAAAAAAATATACCATGCTAATGATGGATCCGTCAATGTTATGCATGTATAAATGCAAGCATTTTGCGCTCTATAATTTCATTAATAAACAAATTCCGTAAAATAAGACTGAATCTTATTTCCCACCCTATTGACTCAACTTATAATACGTTAAATGTATCACCTGCAGAGGTATATCATCCCACCATTTCGATGTTTTGGGTATGACAATAAATACATCTGATGGTGATCTTCCAGTTGTGAAGATCCGGAGGTGTGTGGAGTACACCTTCATGGCTATTACTCCCAGGTCCACTCTCATCCGGAGTGCTAATGCTTGAGAGGGTCCTTTCTATCGTTCTAATATAACAGTTCAACATTTAAACTGTGTGCAAAAAAAGATTTATGCTCAATCGAATTCTTACAAAAAGAACTGTTTAACTATTTAATTGTGAGTAAACAAATGACTGATGTTCAATTGAATTGTTAGAGATTATATAGAAAACTCTGAACAATTTAACAGTGAGATAGTGAATGCGTAATGTTGAAGAGAATTATTTGAGTTGATTAGCACTACTTTAAACTTGTTTATTGTGTGCCTAAATTGAATTATCGGTGTTATATGTAAACGCTTTAAACCATTTAATTGCCCAGTCGGCTGGGCTGTAGAATACACCGACTGCTTCTCTGCAGAGGGGTAAGCCCACCCCACAACGAGTGACCTGGATATGACACTAAACAATCCTGTATATGACTAAATAATATGGTGAGGTTCCAGCAATGCTGTAGCTTTGGGGAATGCCGAGTACCCCTTTATTGCCATCGCTCCCATGTCCACTCTGGCCCAGAGTGGTAGCACCTGATAAGGGTCCTACTTATAGGTTAAATAGAACTAACAGTATACTTATGCTAAACTGAATTGTTTGATTAAACTGAATAGCTTGAAATAGAAATGTTTTTTTTTTACAATTAAACCGTACTTACATTGAAATTGCGTGCTTATGCTAAACTGAATTATTTGAAATGGAGCTGTTTTTTACATTGAAACTGTATTTACACTAAACCGAATTGTTATATCTTCTCCAGCAGTGTCCTGCATGTCTGAGGGACGAGCTCATAAGTGATGTACTCCTACGGATCCCCACATATGGCCGAGCAAAAGTAGGACGACCAGCTCGAACATACATACAGCAGCTATGTGGGGATTAGGGATGTAGCCCTGAAGATCTGCCAGAGGCGATGAACGATAGGGAGAAGTGGCGAGAGAGGGTCAGGGATATCTGTGCTGGTTGCACGGTATGATGATGATGATGATGGATTGTTATATATAACTGCTTGAATAGTTTGAAATAGAAATGTTTTTGACAGTTAAATTGTGTATTCATGCTAAACTGAATTGTTAAATAACCTACAAAGGTTGATATGCCATAAAACACAACAGACCAAACCAAACCAAACCAAATAACCTACAAAGGTTGATATGCCATTAAACCTAACGAACCAAACCTAACCGAAACCATTTGGTGTAATGGTTAAAGCGATGAACTGCGGAATCGTAGTACGCGAGTTCGTACTCCAGTCGCGCTATTACGTTCACTTTCGGGCAAATACCCTTGGGAAAGGTATGAACCCCCTTATTCTCCCTCTAGCTATGGATAAATAGTAGGACGGACTAGGTTCTTCAGCCTTGGTGAGGCAACTAGTCTAGGAGAAGGAAAACTCTGAATTCAGACCTGTTAAACTCCGCTTAAAATTTGACCTTGTGTCATATCCTGCCCGAGCGGAGGGGTTGGTAAATAGTACCATTTAACTGTGGGCAAATAAAACTATTTTTTGTTAGATAGTAATATCTGAAACCATTTAGCCAAGTTCAAACAAATGATGAATACTAAAAAGAGAGATTCAAGTGAGAATATTTGGAAGCATTTAACTGGGAGCAGCAAATTTGCTCTGACTCGTTTAAAAATAAAATTACGACAATCTGTTGACTAACAAATCATATGTAAAATCAGTTAACTGTATACTAAGCTCTGGCTCGTTTAAAAAGTTATCAACAAACTATGCATTTATATATCATATACAATATATATAAACAGGATTTGACATTAAATAACATACAATGGTTGATATGCAATAAATACAAATTAAATAAATCTGTTTACGTTTATTACACGACTAACAAAGGCATGGAGAGCTATCAATTGGCTATCAGTCATATGGAAGTCAGACCTGACTGATAAAATGAAACGCATTTTTTTCCAAGCAGCGATCGGGTCAATACTGCTATATGGATGCACTACATGGACGCTAACTAAACGACTGGAGAAAAAGCTTGACGGCAACTACACAAGAATGCTGCGAGCAATATTTAACAAGTCCTGGCGGCAACACCCCACAAGGCACCAACTATACGGTCACCTACCTCCCATCACGAAAACTATCCAAGCTAGACGAACCAGACATGCAGGACACTGCTGGAGAAGTAGGGACGAGCTCATAAGGGATGTACTCCTATGGACCCCTTCACCTGGCCGTGGAAAAGCAGGGCGGCCTGCTTGAACCTACATACAGCAGCTCTGTGGGGATACGGGGTGTAGCCCTGAGAACCTACCGGAAGCGATGAACGATAGGGAAGGGTGGCGAGAGAGGGTCAGGGATACCCGTGCTGATGGCACGACAAGATGATGATGATTAAGATTATTCATATTCCATAGGAATAATTGATATCATAACTGTAAATCATTTGTATTAAGAATTCTTATTTCAAGCTTTTACTGTTTACTCAGGATTATCATTGGTTACAAGAAACTATATAAATTCACGTAAATAAAGGACTTATCAAATAGAAATAATTACATGAAACTCTTTTAGGATTAGATAGGAATACTTGATATCATGTAATTGCGGGCAAAAACACTCAATAAACAATTACAAATGTACAACATGTCGATATTTTAACACTTAACAAACAGAGAAAGTCAAAAGTACAATTGTACACTCTTGCACCTTTGAGCTGTTTTAAATACCAAATGTATGGACACCACAAAGAGAGCTACAGTGGACGACTGATATGTGAATTGGTTTGGTTTCTTTTTTTAATGGCATATCAACCTTTGTAGGTTATTTAATGCCAAAGCCATTCTCCTAGAAGAACAGTAGTGGTACTATTTAACCCATAGCTGAGAGAGGAGAAGGGGGTTCATACCTTTCCCAAGAGTATTTGCCCGAAAGGGAACAGTAGCGCGACTGGAGTTCGAACTCGCTTACTACGATTCTGCAGTCCATCGCTTTAACCATTACACCACGAGGGACACCCCCTCCCGGTATGTGGAAGGTATTGCTTTAGTGACCCAAATCATATGGAGGCAGATTGCCACAATGAAATCATTTTGCATATTCCAGATCTTATGGAATAAACAAAAGTGAAATCAGAAGTAAAGAATAGAAGTAATATAATATTCTTTGAAATTATAAAAACGGTTAAGTTTTACATGTAAAAAAAAAACAACACATACTCCACTGTGGCACAAAGAGCCAGCCAATTACCACAAACAAAGAACAATTGGACAAATACGAAACTCATTTAAATACAAGTCTAACTCGGTCAAGACAATTGGCCAAGGTTTCCGGAACAGTGAAAGCAAACTACACTAAGTCCAAAACTATCAAACAAAACCACATATTAAACAAATATCAGTAGATAACATCAAATCTGCACCTAAAATTACCTCATTCACAAAATTTACAGCTGCAAATACAAACTGGTTAAATAGTGGTTCTTAAAACCATTCAACTGTTTGCAAACAAATAAAATCTAAATTGTTTAAAAACAATCGTATCTACAAACGATTCGCTTACAAATCTCTCTAAACATATACATACACACAAAATTTGGCATTAAATTACCCCAAAAGATCGATATACTATAAAACATCAACTATCTAATCGGATGAAGGTTAGTGTCATACCCAGAACGCTAATAGAGGAGTCTTATCCCTCCCCAGAGGGGCAGTCCGTGTATTCTATTGCCCAAATGACAGAGTGATGAAAGATAGATAGACCCTTGATAATTTCTTCCGAAGTTTATTCAGGTTTTCTTAAATGTGTAGCAGACAAAATAGAAGTATTTAAAAAATATATATATATATATCTATATTTTTTTGGTTTCTTTGTTTTATGGCATATCAACCTCTGTATATATATTTTTTTCGGGTACGCACGCCTCAACAGTAAGCTAAAGCTAATAAAACTCGAAATTTAAAATAATCAGTCCTAATCAACTGCTTGCCAAGTCGGCTGGGGCTGTAGAATACACCGACTCCTCTGCTGAGAGAGAACATTCCCCTCAAAAACCAGGTTCCTGGGTATGACACTAAAAAATCTGATGGTAAGATTCCAGTAATGCTGGAGCTTTGGGGAATGTGGAGTACGCTTTCATTAGCATCGCTCCCAGGTTCACTATCTATAGGTCAAATAGAACTAAACTGTGTGTGTGGAGATGGGATTGTTTTGATATTCAAACTACATACTTACACAAAACTGAATTGCTTGAAACGGAACTGCTTTTCTATGTTAAACAGAATTGTTTGAAATGTAACTGCTTTTGACATTTAACTGTAAATATAAAAAAGAAAAACTATACTTATACTAAACTGAATTGTTTGAAATAAAAGTTTGACTAAGCTGAATAGGTTGAAATAGAAATGTTTGACAATTAAACTGTACTTATGTGAAACCGGCTCATTGGTCTAGTGGGTAGAGTGTTCACCAATGGTCCGGGACACCGGTGTTCGATCCCAGGTCGCATCATACCAAAGACTTTAAAAATGGTACTTGATACCTCCTTGCTTAACACTCAGCAATATAAGGTACGTATCAAGAGTAAAGAGGAGCAATACTGGGTAAGGAGTAGCGCCCTCTCCTATACCTCGATGTAGTAGCTAATGAAAAGGGAGCCTTCTCGTCACCAACTTTACTTTTGCTTACTTATATTAAACTGAATTGTTTGAAATAGAACTGTTTATTTGTTTAAAAATTGATTTGGCTTTAAATAATCAACAAAGGTTGATATGCCATAAAAACAAACAAACAAATCGACTTAACTGCAGCTTGTGCATCTTGTAAACAAGACAGTTACAGTGTGCAAAAAAAAAAAGCAAAATGTATTCAGTCAATATCGTAAATCTTTGGATTGCACGTTTCTCTGGGTTTGTCTCTTACCTCATTTCTCAAACCCAGATCAGTTGTAAACATGTAAGATAAATGTTTATGCGATTTATAAATAACTCTAAGGCCCAAAATCTTTTTGAGACCTCTTCCATAACAAAAGCTCATGGCGTTTACTTACCGATCTCTATTGAAAAAAATATGAGAAGAGAACCTACAAACTTCATTATGAACGAATTCTTTAAGCAATGAGCATTAATATATATATATATATATATATATATATATATATATATATATATATATATATATATATATCAGAAATAAAATAAGAAAATATCTATCTGTAAATAAATATAAAATACAAAAGTCTTATTTTAAACAAATAAAAGAATTTTTAAAAAATCAAACAAATATATATTATAATATCTAGAAAATATTTACATATCTGAAAAATAAAAAAAGATAAAAAAAATATTTATGGCAGAGAGAGAGAGAGAGAGAGAGAGAGAGGGAGAGAGAGAGAGAGAGAGAGAGAGAGAGTCACACCAAATTGTATAGAAAAAGTACAAAGGCTGAGCTGGTATTTGCATTTTACTTACAGGATAGGAGGAAACTGTTTTGTTTTTTTTTTCTCAAGAGCAAAATTACAATACCCTCTACTTGTAAAAAGCGAAATTTGATCAGTCTAATCTCGGAGATTAGATAAAATGTGTTGTTCTAATGTATATTCCACGGATAGAAGAGGACTATTGGATTTATCTTACAATTCAGTGACAAGCAGGAGAAACGAGCAGGCAATTTTCGGTAATGCAGCTTAAGATGTATATTTTTATACAATTGTTTGTCCGAGTCTGAGTCTGGGTTTGGGTTTGAGTTTTACATGAAACAATCAATTCTTCCTGCCTCATCAAGCGTCTAAATAGCTTGCTATCTAATTTGATACTAGTAGCGAGTTTTATATTTAAAGGGGTTAGCTAATTTGCATATAAAAATCCAATCATGAAAAAGAAAAAGAAAATAGATTATTGGAAAATAAAATTTTTAAAACGATTAGCTTTCTAATGACATAGAGTCACATTTAATAAAGTTTACGGTAGATATTTATATTTAAAGAATATTTCATTCATTTTTGTCTTATTTACAATGGTTTTATGTCATTTTTACACGGATGCACAATTAGCGAAATGGTTATTGCCGTAGAAAATTGAATAGACGACCAGAGTTCAAAACGTGGACGAAGCTGTTTCCGTTGCATTTATACCCTTATTAAAAGAGTGAATCAATCTGTTTTACGCCTTCAAGTCATTGGGTAGACTAGGATCTTTAGGGTTCACTAGAAAACTAGTTTAGGGTCAGAAAACTCTGTATTTTAACCATTTTTACATCACTTAAGATGTAATAAGTTTTTCACTTTGAATCTTATTTCTCCCAACTTCACCCCAACCAACCATTTGTTAAATCATCGATTGTTTTGTTGATAACTTAGATAATTATTTATGATTTTCTTATAGTTATTATCACCTCTGATTAATTCGAATAACGATATTGTCAGCTTTATTGTAAAAACGTAATAAATTAAATCAGTTTTTCTCAAATATAACATCACTATAATTCCCTTGAAAAATGATTAACTGTTATCCGAAAATTAAATCTGCTGTTTTTCCATTTAATATTTTCCCATGTGCTTTAAAAATCACTTCTTAAAACAACTGCAAAATGCTTATTTAAAAAAGACATGAGGGAAAGTTAGTGTTTTTGTGAGTTCCCGCGTAATTTTCTAAATAACTTTTTTGTTTTTTAAATTACTACTTTTCTTGCTTTTATTAGTATGTTTTTGTTTTGAATAATCCACTGATCTGTTTGAATTATTCATAGCCATTCTCGGTTAAAATAACGTCCTTATCAACCTTGTTCATCTCAGAACCTGGCAATGTTAGCCTTATTGAAAAATCAAATAAAACAAACGAAAAAAAGAGCCGATTGCAATCTCACAGGAGATTATTCTTTGATAATTCAAGAGTGATTATTACAAAAAGTAAAATACAAAAGAAATAGATCCTTTAGTGATCATTTCCAAGGTAGTCCTATATGAAAAGCTATCACTCCTTGCAAGCTCGTATTTTAAAAACATCATGAATAAAGTGACATACAAAGGTGGAACACTAACTATATAAAGTCGAATGTTAACTTTTACGCTAAAGTTGTTGATGTTGTCGTAGTTAAAAGTTTATATTTGATTTGATTTTGTTGGTTTATGCTTAATTTTATTTTTAGGCATATGTGTTCTAACTGATTTATATCTATCAATCTTTTTATTACTAAACCCCGCTGAAACAACCCGCTAAACGAAAATAGATATCACACCCACACACACACACACACACATATATATATATATATATATATATATATATATATATAAGTGGTGTACCTATTTGTGGACTACTAGATAATTACACTTTGGTTAGTTTTAACCTTAAAGTATTTGATACTACTTAAGACCTAAAAATATCTATTTTTATTTGATAATCTCCCGCTTGAAATAATATATATTATAGTAATTTACGAAGGTCTTTACTTCGATTTAGCACAAGGCCAAATGAATGGGGCACCCAATGAGACAAATTTACAAAGCTCTTTGCTTCGATGTGGCACAAGGCCGAATGAATGGGGCGCCCAATGAGACTTGAACTCACTCGCGTAGGTTTGCTAGTCTAGCTTGCTAACCGTTACACCACCAGAGGTGCCCTGAAATAATATATATTATAAAAGAAAATCCTAGTGCGTTTGGTTTTATAGCAAATTATAATTTTTAAACTCTAAAATTAACAGTGTGGCTATCGGTTTGGTTTGGATTTTTGTTTAATGACATATCAAACTACGTGGGTTATTTAATATCAATGCGATTCTTGTAGAAAAATAGTAATGGTTCTATTTAATCTATTGCTGGTGAGGAAAAGAGTTATATACCTTATCAATGAATATTAGTCCGAAAGTGAACGTGATTGTAACATTTAAGTTTGAACTCGCTTACTAGGATTTTGTAGTCCATTACTTTAGCCACTACAACACATGATCTCGATTGTGTTTTTGGCTTTTGGTAAATAAATATAATTGTAACATAGCCATACATGAATATGTGAAATGTACATAGAATGTTCATAACTCATATATAGATAACATAGGAATCCCGAAAAACAAAAAAAAAAAAAACACTTACAGCTTCTCAGTTCAGGTACGAAACTTTTTATCACCATTGAGTTAAAGGCAATTCGACATAAGGAGAGTGATACACAATCTTTCTATGCTGACTTTTCAATCTGCCACCCCCCCCAACCACCACCACGCGCCGTACCCCGCCGCAAACTACTGGTCTGATCTCGGCGAGCCTCGAAAGTCAACCGTCTTCTTCGGACGCTAAAACTCAACTCACTGACTTATGTCAAATCCCCAAAATCCTCCGCGCACACTTCCGGCGCATGACGTCATTCACATCCCCTGGTCATATTTCCTATCTAGGATTTTTGTTTTGACATCTCTGAATGACACATACTCCCCACGTGCGCATGAACACCTGCGCTCATGTTGCACCTAACTAATCCATGCGCTAAGCGAAAGGTTCTCAGCCTAACTAAAGCGAAAGGCAAGATATACAAAACGAAATCCCTCCGCAATTATATTACATAATGTTACATAACATTCTAACAAGTAATGTCTATTTATAAATTTTTAAAAAAGCCTGCAAATTTAGAAAATCAGCAATCGAAAACCTGATATTTTCTGTGAGTTTGAACTTCGATCGGTGGGTATAAACCACATATATGAGCCACGTGCCATAAAACTGTTTGATTATATAGATCGGAGTTCGATCCCAGGTCGAGTGATACCAAAGACTCAAAAAACGGTATTTGACGCCTCCTTGCTTAACACTCAGTATAAAGTACGGATGAAGGGTAAGTGGAACAATCTAGGAAAAAGAAGTAGCGCCCTACCCTACACCACGATGTAGTAGCTAATGAAAAAGGAACCTTTGGGTCACCCTCGACTACGGTTGGCCAACTTACTTTATACATATATATATATATATATATATATATATATATTCTGTTACGATGTTTCTCTTCTGCTAGTCTAGTTGCCTTAATCATCCTAAAGAATCCGTCTGCCCTACTAGTTATCCACACCTGGGAAAGGGATCTGATGGAATTATATCTTTCTCACGGGCATTAGAGCGAAGTGAAAAGTAAACCGCCTCGTCTAGAATTGAACTTACATCACCGTTTCCATTTCCTACGACGATAACCGTTACACAAAACATGCCTCCCATGTTGATTAGATGTGAGGAAACATTTGAGCATATGCTATACCTAACATGATTCATGATAAATATTAATTTAAAAGCTAACAAACTCGTAACATATGAACTTAGGCGATGACATGAATCAGCTTTTCAAACGGAGAGGGGGTGATAGAAAAAATCGTTCGACTTCCGGTATTTGTGTTAGAATTGTGTGTCTCGGGTTATAACTTCACCCATTTTTTTTCCCTTTTCGTTTTTTATATGTTCGTTTAGCATTCATTTCCTTCCTTATTTCTTTTGTTGATTGATTTCATTTCATTTTTCCTCTACTCGCCCTCTTTTTTTAAAACTGTCTATTTCACTTTTCTGAAACCATTGTTTTGTGGCCTGTAAAAAAACAAAAAAGTCAGCCCTTTCGACAATCCAGCGTCTGGCCGACCGACATTTTAAAAGTCGACATTTTAAATCTTGTTTTAATAATTTCCTGTAACTATTTTTTCTTTATTTTTTTTGTTTGCTTATATAATTATTTGAATTATTTCTTCAGGTCTAAATCGCAGAAAGAAAAAAGAAAGAAAGAAAAACTACTCAAAAGTTATGAAAATAACATTTTCGTGTCGAGTGCTTTCCTATTTCTGTATAGATAAGCAATTTTATATACATTTCCTTCTTGGCTTACGTATGTAACACTTCCCCTCCTTTAAACTGGTTAATGAATGAGACACGAAACCCTAGTTTTAATGGATATCTTACTAACATTTATATGTATCTAAATGGGAATTAAGAATCATTTTAGTCGTGTATATATATATATATATATATATGTACCTTTAAGAAAAAGAAAATCCGGTCACTTTAGGATAATAAATATTTCCATCCTGCTATGAGTTTGATATGAATCAATAACTACAAATTTAACAGGACTTCTTCAGATCCTAATGGATATAATGGATACAGCCAGAATTGACACAGGAAGGAAGGGTGTGAAGGGTAGGTGAGGAGGGGTGAAGAGTTTATATATATATATATATATATATATATATATATATATATATATATATATATAATGTTTCTGTTTCTTTGTTTAATGCCATATCAACCTCTATGCGTTATTTTATGCTAAAGCCATCCTTGGAGAGGCACAGTACTGGAGTATTTATAAGTGATAGGATAGGAGTATTTCCTAACATTTCCAAGAGTATTAGTCAGAAATTGAATGTAAATAGAGGGACCGGAGTTCGAACTCACTCTCTAAGATCTCCAAGTCTAGTACGTTAGCTACAACTGCACGTTTTAGTTTGTAGTTTGGTTTGGTTTGGTTCGGTTATTTAATGCCAAATCATGTAGATAACATTCTTAATCGATACTAAACTCTTTGCACATTTAATAGTCAAAATCTAACATCAGTCGTTCGTTTGCACAGAGTTTATTTTGTTTGACCAAAGATAGGATCCTCTCAGGTTGTACCACTCCGAGTCAGAATGGACCATGGAGCAATGGTAATGAAGGGGTACTCCACATTCCCCAACCCTCCAAGGCTGGAGCCCTGCCATCAGAAGGCTTACTAGCACATCCAGGGCACACATTGGGGAGATGCAGTCAGTGTATTCTACAGACCCAGCCGACTAGGCTTACTACATCTCGAGGGTTTCCTATATATATATATATATATATATATATATATATATATGTGTGTGTGTGTGTGTGTGTGTGTGTGTGTGCATGCGTCTAAGCTCAGAGGATGTCGTTATGAGACAATTGAGGAGCTAAAAGAAGCTGTGACGAAGGTCATTGACACGCTCACACAAGAGGACTTCCATGGGGCCTTCCAGAAGTTGGTACAACAAGAGCATTGCAGCCGGAGGAGATTACTTGGAAGGGAACTATAGTTTCAAGAGTGTACTATCAATAAAAGTGCCCATACGAAAAAAGTCTGGAAACTTATTTAATGATCCTCGAATTTCTGGATCGTTCCATATGCTTTAACTCTCATTGTAAGCTTCGTATTTTATGATTCTTGTAAACCAGTGGCAAAGTTCTGGTAGTTATCCAGTTTTGTCCTATCTTTTTAATATGCGATCTGCTAAAATAGGCAAATCAACTTGTTGACAAGTTTTTTTCTCTTGTTAATTAAAACTATGTCTGACATGATGCACTACAAAAATCACGTTATCAAAATCATAAGTTGCATGTTTGTTTTGTGTTTTCCAAGTGAAAAAGTTGGTCAAATTTGAAATAAAATCAGACGTAACATGTCAATCATGTCTTCCATACCCATCCCTTTTTAAACCTACATAAACACTTATATATATGTATATATATATATACTTTTAGATAAATAAGTTCGAAGTAAAGTTGACTTCAAATTGTTTACTTTTATACTTCTAAATGTGTTTCTGACTTTTAGAGTCGTCTTCAGGAATTTGATTATTGATTTGGGCCCTCTCTTGGTTTTTATAGTGGCGACTCTTTTGATAAAGTTTTGGCCCTTTTTAATTCCAGGATTTGTGTCTGAATATATATATATATATATATATATATATATATATATATATAATCATGGCGTGCTGCCAGCACGGATTTCCCTGTCCTTATCCCGCTATTCGTCCCTATCATCCATTGTTTCCGGTATATCTTCCAGGCCACATTCTCTATCAGTCCCGAGCTGCTGTAGATAGATTCTCGCTGGTCACCCAACACTTGCTCATCCGTGTTAGGGGATTCACAGGAATACATCGGTTATGTGTTCGTCCTTACTTCTCCAGCAATGCCCAGCATGTCTTGCTTAGTTTACTTGCCAACGTGTTTCGACTTCAGTTTTTTTTAATGCAAAAGTGTTTTATCGAAATTATTTTCGTATAAGAAATACTTTTGATAAATTTTGATTCATTTAGATGACTTCATCAGGGCTTGTAGATCTTGCTATGGGAAAAAAATGGATCAATATATTCAAATTGCGTTATATCATATGTGATGGAATTTTTTGAAAATTAATGGCGTTTTGTGGTTTGAGAAACGGATTTGTGACGTTTTATTGCTTTGGATTTTTAGAGAAAGGGGAGTTAATCTTTAGTGCGAATTTTCAATTCTTTTAATATTATTTTTCCTTTAAAAAGATTGAAGTCGAAATGTGTTGGCAAAAAAAAACAAACCATCAAACATATTCTTCTTCAGTTTTACCTTTTCTACGTATATGCTGTCAGATTCAACTCATTTCTTCCTATATAACATTTTAAAATGAACATGAGCTCATTTTTATGCACACAGTTAAAAGTTTTCAAGTATTTCAATTGAATAGGAATACATTCATAACTATTAATTCTTCGTTTGCATAAAGTTAAATGGTTTCAAGTATTTCTATGTAACAACAACAACTTGATATCAGTCATTTGTTTACATACAGTTAAATGATAATATATATGATTTCGAGGTGAATGATTTCTTGGTCATTTCATTTCTAAACGAGTTAGAATTAATTTTTGCCCACCAACATTGTTATTGTTTCCATACAGTTGAATATTTTTTATTGTTGTTATATAAAAGTAATAACTCTATTCAATATTTATCATTTGTAATAGACATTGAAGTGGTTATAAATATTGCTATTAAACACTAATTATTCTTTCCAAAACTATTCCTTCATTTACACTCAGTCAAATGGTTCCAAATATTGCTATTTATTATCAATAATTCAGTTTAGACACACATTGAAAGAGTTTCAACTATTGCTATTTAGCACAAATAATTCAATCAAACATTACTCGTTCGTTTACACGCGGTTAAATTGTTCAAAGTATTGCTATATATATATATATATATATATATATATATATATATATATATACACTAACAACACAATTAAACATCGGTCATTTGTTTCCACGGTTTAAATGTCAAACAGTTCCATTTGATTCATTGATAGGACTCTTTCAGGTGCTACTACTCTGGGTCAGATCGGATCTAGGAGCAATGGCAACGAAGGGATACTTTACATTCTCCAAAGCTTAGGGTTGTTAATCTAGGAGACTCGTTGGTGGGTCTTACCCATCTACAGAGCTGCAGTCGGTCTTTTCTACAGCACCAACTAATAGGCCTAAGAATTAATTGTGTGGAATAAGAATACTTTAAATCATATAATGTGTGCAAACAGATGAGCTGTGGCTCGTATAAAAATAACGTTACTTAAAAACTATTCAAATGATTGATATTAAACAAATTTATCAGTGAATACTTGAAAAATTAATGAGTTCTTACATCTTTAAAAGATAAAGTTCTCAAAGACTATTCGCTAATAAATAACACACACACACACACACACACACACACACACACACACATGGCATTAAATAACTCATCAATTTTGATATGCCATTAACAATTTTTGAAACTTGCATTGATACTGAAATTAAATACGAAGTGGTTACAAGTTTCTAATAATCGTAAGGTATATTTTTGGGATTGGTCTAATGAGTAGAGTGTTCGCCAATGATCTGGGAGACCGGGGTTCAGTCCTTGGTCGAATCACACCAAAGACTCAAAAATGGTACTTGATACTACTTTGCCTAACACTCAGAATTATAAGGTACGCATCAAGGGCAAAGGGAAAGGAGTAGCGCCCTCCTGTACACCTTGGTGTTTTAGCTATTGAAAAGGGAACTTTTGGGTGGGCCTCGACTCTTGTCGCCAAGTTTACTAATTTACTTACCTACATTTTTGTCCGTTAAATAATTGGTGACTAACCGTTAATCTGATTTCGGCAAGAAATAAGCAAATATGTCTCGATATGACGTAAAACCAGGCAACGAAAAGATCATCCAGACTAAAGAGGAAAGAGAGGGAACTGTGTTTTTATCTCTCAACTCCCTTAAATTTATTTTAAATGAACCGTCCTTAGATGGTTAAAGGGCTCTAACTGCTATCCTTTGTAGTAAGAGCTGGGAGAATTTGATTCATGCATTTTCTAAAGTCATGTGTGATAAGGGAACGAAAACGAATCCAAGTTAGGTTGGAAGTCATTCTCCCTACTCTCGTTTTTTGAGCCTCTCTCTATAACCCTAGTTTACGGAAACATTAAGCATTGGCCTTGTGCCAGATGAATCAAAGTTTAGCTAATAAATAAACAATGACTTATTTTACAACGCTCTTGAAGTCTAAATCTATCTTGCGGGTGAGGCGGTGCATATTTCTTTTTAATTTAAAAAGAGGAAAAGACGTGCACCTGTGGATTGCTTAGGAAAAGTCATTTCGTACAATATCTGAGAAAAATGGCCAGAACGAGGTTTTTTTTTTAATTAGAGAAGTTTTAATTTATTTTTAGTTTACCACAACACAGGGTTCCAGATTTAATCTGCTGCGTACATCGCACTTTTTTTTCAATTCCCACTAGTATACGATATATATATATATATTAGATGAACAGGGAAAAGTTGTCAGTGATGTAATATTTTTAGGTTCTTAGAAAATTTCTGAACTCACAACATTGTATTTTTTCTCCTAGCGACCCATCAAAGCAGATTAAAACTTGATACTCTTCCTGGTAACAAGCTTGTACAAAAATATTATGTTCAAAAAAGTAAACAAATGTGGCACATGGTTGTAGAAAAGTGGGGGATAACTGATTGTCTCAATCGTAACTTTTAAGTTACTTAATTCCATTAACTGTCTCAAAACATACTATCATAATCCATCCACGACAACAACACAATTATTCCGAAAATCTTTCACACTGCAGTCACCAAAACAAGTCAATCACTTTATGAGACATCAACTTAATATCATATTTGCATAATTCTGGGAGAGGGAGAGGGATGATTAAATTTTTTTATAAAGACATATATTTTCAAAAGTCAATTTCCCCAAGGGAAAACTGATAAATGAAATACGTGTTTATATCTTTTAAAAGATGACTGTTTGTATTGCCTTCCTCCACCTACAGACTAACATGGCAGAAAGATACTATACCGGTCGAAAAAAATCTTCTCCCCTGTATTTACGAACAACTAAAGATTCTATCATCTTAAGGGGTGCGACGGGTTGAAAAACCAAAAATGGGTACTAAAAAATTAGAATCGGACCGATGAGCTATTATACTCAAAATCGCTTTCTCAAAATAAAGGCAAAAAGAAAAACTAGTCTCACTTACCTGGGAAGGGTATTCATCGATCTTTCCAAGTACGCAAAATTCTTCTTAGCCGTGATATCTGAAAAGAATCCAAGGTTGTTTGCTTTCACGCAACACAAGTTCACAACTTTTCCCCATTTTTGTTGAATTCCAGAGAAGAGAGTCTTTATTTCTCAAACAGGATTTTAATTTTAATTTGGTGCTCATAACATGCCACTAACGTGAAAGAGAAGAAAGATTCGCCTCAGTGAAATTCCTTCTGTCGCCTTGTCTAAATCACCATACTCATAATGCCTAGAAAGCAGTGAAACACTTACAGTTCCCACTTG
The DNA here is from genome assembly GCA_963585895.1 of Sepioteuthis lessoniana. Taxonomy (NCBI): domain Eukaryota; kingdom Metazoa; phylum Mollusca; class Cephalopoda; order Myopsida; family Loliginidae; genus Sepioteuthis; species Sepioteuthis lessoniana. The sequence goes on from OY757914.1 coordinate 27,802,702, forward strand.
TTCAACGACAGAACTAAATTGCCGCACACAGAACTAATCCGAAGGACAAAACCTTCATTCAGAATGGAAGCCTAGTTGTTTTCAAGAAGCTTGCATTGAAGCCGTACGACTGGGCAGTGAAAGAAGACGCGTGAGATCGCCTCTTCCATATCATCGCACCGGACGCAGTCTGGTGAAGCTATCAGACAATTTGAAAACAACCTCTTGCCGACCCAAAGGTGCTCCGTATCAAGAGCCAGGTAAAGGGTGCCTCGGTCGTAATTGAGACACCCAATCCCGGGTGGGGGGTCTATGGTTACAATAAATGATCTTTCCTCGTCACGCCGTGCTCATCGATCAAGTCATCTCGTACGCTTATATTCGATAACGGCCGGCTCTCAAAGACACTAATCTGCAAGCAAGAGAAAACACTCAGAGCATGCAGACATTCGTGATAGAAGAAGCATTTGTTTCTTGCTAATAGGCGAGTCTCCCCATGATTCGAGAGCCTACATCTCAAGGTCAGATAGACTTTCTTTCCAGATTTCCCCGTTTTCATTTTGCTCTCAGAACATCTGACATGGGAAACTGTCACGGAACCTATGACCTTTTGTCGCTACATTCGGTACTCCTAAGCTGCCTTCGTAGGAGTGACACAGTATCTTGCACAGACTCTGTCCAACTGACGAAGTCTGGAAGAGAACAACTCTTTCATCAACCCAACTGCAACCCTACCGAGTTTTCAAGGTTAATATTTGTCGCTCACTCGTCATCAGACATTTATATTTCTTTGCTGTCCTCGTGGACATTGATACCACTCGTTACAAACATCCTAACATTGTCAGCATCAGTCGAATACCTGGCCATCCTGGTAACACTAGGTAGTATAATACCACGTTAGATCGGGCTGGCTATTAACTTGTGAAGGAAAAGTTCCAACACGAAGATAAAGAGCAAAAAACCTCGATGAATCGATCGAGACAAAATCAAGGTCTTCAATCGGAACCCGATCATGTCCAACAAGACTCCAGGTTAACACATAGAGAAGGTGAATTCAGCAGGGAAAGTTTAACCTGAATGAACCCGCATAAAAAAAAAATCCTGCAAGAAAAAACCATATCAATAGCCTTGGACTGATCGAAATTAATCAGACTGGCATTATCAGTGGTATTTTCTCTAATTTTGCCCACCAAATAAAGACTGTTCTGCACAGTCCCGCCTTTAACAACGCGTTACTGCTCAGGACCGATTAGACAAGGCAAGGCAGTCAGCCAACGTCTTCGCCAAAACATTTAAGTCTGTGTTTAGCATCTTTAAAGGGAGATAGTTACAAATCCCGTCCTCAACATGTTTATTCTTGCGTAGAAACTTTACTATCTTCATGGTGAACTATTAGGGAATCGTTCCCTGCTTCTTCCAGTTGTTATAGACAGTCGGCAGCAGGGCACTTGTGCGATATCCTCGAATACACTTCGTAAGGAGAACCATAGATTCCAGGAGTCTTGTTCGTCCGAACTGTTTTGAGCACTTGCCAAACTTCATCTTCCGTAATGCACCCTGCACATCCAGTCACTTCCGCTGCATCCAGCCGTGAAGAGTCGGCAAGGTAAACGTCGAACAGAGCAGAGCTATGTGCTGGCTCCCAAGTGAAGAGTTTCTGAAAAAAATTAACAATTGCTCACCAATACGCTTGTTTTTAAACCGACGTTGTCTGTCCGGCGATGTAACACTCACACTATGTTCCCATTGAAACATGTCTATATTTCTCGGCTCATAAACTCGTGAGCCATGTTCGATGGCTCACAAGATATTCTTTTTAACCAAGCCCTAATTTAAGGTGAATGCAGATTCATCTTGTATACACTTCTCGTATATACACCATGAAGGCACATATTCTCTCTCTTTTATATATATATATATATATATAAGCGGTGAAGGCGAAGTAGCCGAAGGCACACGTTCTCTCACTCTTATATATATATATATATATATATATATATTAGAGCGAGATAATGTGTGCCTTCGGATACTTCGTCTTCACCACTTTTATATATATATATAGTGAAGACGAAGTAGCGGAAAATCATTATAGAAGTTAAAGAATGGTGGTTTGTTGAAACTGATAATCTCATATTTGTAATTCTATCGGTGGAAATTTTGATATGCTAACTTCTGCCTCTTAAGAGAGATAAGCCAAAATAAAAAGGGGTGTCTTAAGTATGAAACCCAACTGGAACCGGTTATAATGCCCTTGGAATAGTGAAGAACGTTTTCGTAACTATTACTCTCCTGTTTGCTCTCATCTAAAGTGGTAGTCATTTACTAAGCTTTTTCTTTCGATGTATCATATGGCCATATGAATGGGACATCCAGCGAGACGAATTCATTCTTCCAAACCATTCCACTGCCCGTGGCGTCCAATCCGTAGTGATTGTAATTTACGAAACCTTTTTTTCTCAGATGTTGAACAAGGCCGTAATAGATGAGGTACCACACGAGACTCGAATTCACTCGTGAAATTTTATAACAGTGTGCAAAGAAATGATCCTTATAAAGTAAGAAGCAACTCTACACCAAATACTCCCGCATAAAGAGGATACCTCCGGTGGTGTAATGATTAGTGAGATATACTAGTAAACCTTCAAGAGTGAGTTCGAGTCTCACTGAGTGTCCCATTTATATAACTTTGTGCTACACGTAAGCAAACAGATTTGTAAATTACTATAACTATTTCTGCATTGATTGTTTAGTGTCATAAACAGGACACTCGTTGTGGGGTTTTTACCCCTCTGCAGAGGTGCTGATGGTGTATTCAGCCCCATCCGACTAATGTGTGAGGTATAGTTAGTCAAATAAGAATTGTTTGCCTAGGATTATTATCTGTTACTTGGGTGGTGTCCTAGTGGTGTAAGGGTTAAACCGATGGACTTCGGTATCGTAGTAAGCGAGTTCGTACTCCAGTCGCTTGCCCAGTCGGCTGGGGCTGAATACACCATCTGCACCTCTGCAGAGGGGTAAGAACCCCACAACGAGTGTCCTGTTTATGACACAAAACAATTTGATGGTGAGGTTCTAGTGATGCTGGAGCTTTTGGGAAAGCGGAGTACCCCTTTATTGCCATCGCTCCCAGGTCCACTCTGGCTCAGTGTGGTAGCACCTGATATAGGTCCTATCTATAGGTTAAATAGAACTAAACCGTGCTTCTTTCACTATACTGATTTTTGCATTTGAACTGCATATTTATGCTAAACTGAATAGTTTAAAATAGAACTATTTTGACATTTAAAAGGCGAAATAATGCTCGAAATAGAACTGTTTTGACGTTTAAACTCTCTACTTATGCTGAACTGATTTATCTAAAATAAAATTGTTCGACATTTAACTCTGTGCATTGCCCAGTCGACTGGGGCGGTAGAATGCACTGACGGCACCTCTACAGAGGGGTAAGACCACCCAATGAGTGTATCTGGATATGACACTACATAAACAGTCTGATGGTGAGGTCCCAGTAATGCTGGGGCCTTGGGGAATATGGATCACCCCTTCATTGCCATTGCTCCCAGGTCCACTCTACCCCAGCGTGGTAGCACCTGATAGGGCCCTATCTATGGGTTAAATAGAACTAACGGCATAATCATGCAAAACTGAATTGTTTGATTAAACTGAATAACTTGAAATAGAAATGA
>OY757914.1:27811366-27926366 GCA_963585895.1 Sepioteuthis lessoniana
CAAGGGGTGGAAACCTGCCGTCAGATAGTTTAATGTCATATCCGGGACGCTCGTTGTTGGTAGGATCTTTCTTCTTTTCAGAGATGCAGTCGGTGAATTCTACAATCCCAGCCGACTAGGATGGATAAGTTTTTAGTTTATGAAACAAGAAAAAACAAGACTAGAGTGTGGAAAGCGTTGTTGTTATACAAGCCCGTTTTTCCCCAACAACATTTCATGTTGTGTCAAGTTTTTTTTTTTTTTTCAATTGGCAATCATTTAATTATGAGTTGTTGAGATGTGGAAAGGTCTTCATCTAAACTTTAAATAAAAAATAAAACTGAAAAAAAAAACAACAACATGAAAACTTCAGTTTCGATACCTTTGGATCAGACCTCAAATGTATATATATGTGCGTGTGTAAAAATAGAGAAAGAGAGAGGGAGACAGGGATTTAAGAAAAGTGATATGACAATAGCAATATTTTGTAGCTATTTATTTATTTATTTGTTCGCAACTAATTTCTTCCCTGATTGGGTACTATCTATGGGTCAAATAGAACTAAACTTTGTACTTATACTAAACTGAATTGTTTGAAAGTAAATTATTTTTTATATTTAAACTCTGTACTTATGTTAACCTGAATTTTTTTGAAATAAAGCTGTTTATATGAATAAAAATGTATTTGGCATTAAATAACCTTCAATGGTTGATATGCCATAAAACCAAACCAAACCAAACCAAACAAACCAATTGTATAGTTTAGGCCTTTGGTCATCGTCAGTTGTAAGGTTTTTATGAAAATTTTTTTAACCTTCATAGAAATATGAATTGTTAAAAATAGAACTGTTTGATCATTTAACTGTGTAAACAAATGACTATAAACTGATTGGTTTGTGATATATAGCGATGCTTTTAATCAATATCCTGTATGCAAAGAAATGTTGTATAGCTGCATAAATACACATAATACATATACATATACAAATATAGGCAGATGCATATACCAACAATAATGACGAACTTCAACGAACGAACGAACACACGTCTTTAAAAAAATATACCTCTCACACTTTATTCTCGAAAGGGTTGTAAAAGCGTTGATGTTGGTTATGTGTGAGAGGTGAGTTGGAAACGGGGACAGACTGCCACATATTGACCAAAGTTCTTCTGACCATAGTAGCACTTTTTTCTCATCTTGGCTGGGCTGCTCAACCGTGTGTCACTGCAAGCTGATTCTCACGCTGGCATCTTGTCCCCCAACTGACTCGAACTGCGACTGGAACTGAACTGACTCGAACTGATGCAACCTTGTTATATAATTATCTGACATCCACCCGCTTCCTGTGGGTGTATGCATCTGCACCGAATTAAACCACGTCCACAGGTCAAGGTGATATTCCGATATCTTCGACCGGATGCACCTGTTTCGCTGTTACACAGGTGCATCTCTTGATTGACGGCTCGGTCGAGGGTCAATATGTTACAGAAATGATAAATAGTAAAATAGAAATATTTGTGTTTGATAGAAATACTTGAAATCATTTAATGGATTACAAAAGAATGAGTTCATGCTTTTTTTAAAAATGTATTTAAAAAATAGTATTCAAATCATTTAATACATATAAAAAAAGGATTTCGCACTAAATAGCCAACAATGGTTGATATGCCATAAAACAAAAAAAAAACCCTCACACCTCAACAAATATTTTGCATAAAGTTTATGGTTTCAAGTATTCCTAATAGAAATAACAAAACGGTTTCTAGTAATTATTTCTATTTAATAATAGTCATTTGTTTGCTCCCAGTTATATGACTATTCACTTACTACTTATATATATATATATATATATATATATATATATATATATATATATATATATCATTACATATAGCGTATAGTACCAGTTTAGTCACTGCAACTGTGGCATCATCCATATTTGGTGGCTGATATAAGAACAGGGTATTGCACGTGTTTTTACACGCTGTTTGATAAATGTAAGATAAATATTTAACCTACAAGGTTTGATATACCATTTAACACCAATAAGGTAAAACTATTAGTTATATGGTTTCGAGCTTAATAGAAAAAAAATAATTAAAGACTTTAGAGGCTACAAAAGAAGCGGAAAAAAGAAACCGGACTAGCAACGTTACATATCCATTCTTTGAATGAGATCTATCTATCGATCTATCTATCCAGATGTACTTAGAGCACAGATCCTCTTGACTCACTGTTGTCATCAACTCTCGACGACATCCAATTTCCGCACTGAGCTATTGAATATAAATGTTTACTGGCCTGCCAACACTGGTGTGTCCAGGAGTTGATGTCCATAGAACTTCACCAGCAGTTTCTAGCATGTCTTGTTTGTCTTACTCGTATGGTTTGTAAGATGGGAGGTAAGTGGCTGTACAGTTGCTGTTTTGTTGGATGCTGCTCCTGGGATTTCTTCAAAACATCTCATAGCATTTCTGTGTTGTTCTTTTTTCTCCAGGCGTTTTATTAAAGTCCTTATAGTGCAACCACTTAGTAGTACTGATGTAGCTACATGTTGGCAGAATTCTCATTTTATTTTGTCGATGAGATGAGGATTTTATCGGGTTGCCACCAAGGTATATGAACTGATTAAATAAATAAATAAATATATATATATATATATATATATATATATATATATATATATATATATATATATTTGTGCATGTGCTCACGCGTGTGTATGTGTGTGTGTGGAGTTTATCGAATATTTCCGGAATATTGATGTGGTGTTGAATAGTAAGAATAACAAGTAGATGAGCAATATTAATAATTCCGAAAGAGATATGAAAAATTAAAGAAAATATGTTCATGAAGAACAAATTTGGTTGGATGGTTGGTTGGTTTTATGGCATATCAACCTTTGTAGGTTATTTAATACCAATTTTTTTTATTTTCAAATAATCAATTCTATTTCAAACAGTTCAGTTTAGCATGAGTACACATTTAGATTATAAAAGAAAAACATTTCTATTTCAAGCTATTCAATTTAGTCAAACAGTTCTAATTCAAACCATTCTTTTTAGTATAAGTATAGTTTTTGTCCACTCACAGTTAAATATCGAAACAGTTCTATTTCAATTATTCAGTGTAGCTTAAGTACGTAGTTTAGTTCTTTTCGTCCCATAGATAGACCCTGCCAGGTACTACTACTCCGGGCCACAGTGGACCTGGTAATGATGGCAAGAAAGGGATAGTCTGCATTCCCCAAATTTCCAGCCTTACAGCAACCTCACCATCAGATTGTTTTTTGTCATATCCAGGACACTTGCTGGTGGGTGGGTGGGGTGGTTGGTCTTACCCCTCCTCAGAGGTGCAGTCGATGTATTCTATTGGCCCAGCTGACTGGGCAACTCAGAATAAAGGAAAGGAACTGTTTTAATTACTCAAAGATAAGCAATAAATTATTACCCAAAGGAAGATGGCGGTAAGCCACCACGAATATTTAGCAAATAAGCCTATGCTTTTATCACCTCACCTTCACCCTCACCGCCACAACTACATATCGATAAAGAGAAGCTTTCTAAAAATATAAAATAAAAGAAAGTATTAAAAGAAAAAAAAATGAAAAGTGGAAGTGGGAGAAAAAGGCAGATAGACGAAATTTGCGAGTTTTTTGGCGTCCGAAAAACGCATGAATCTGATATTGAATGGGTTTAATGGCATCCAACAATTGCTATGACCGTAGTGGCTGATGGTCACGTGATTACTGATGCAACACAGGGCGCGAAATGTAGAGAAAAATTTGTTGGCAGTTCGAATAGATCGATATTTGGCAACTCCACCATCGCTGATTGATCAATCGATAAGGATATATTGATTTCATTTCTGAAGGTGCGGAGCGAAGCGGTAGGTGGGTAGAGAGGGCCCAGGAAAGAGACATAGAGAGTTAGGTGGGTTTCATGCCAACACCCAGGGTTGGTAAGTAGGCTTCATACGCATGCGCAGCAAAGGAAGAGGTTATTTTGTATACGCACCAGTGTATTGACCCTCCACCTGTTCAGCATGCATAATCTGAGTCTACAGATATTTACCAACGTTGTGTTAGTCTGGCAGAAGACCATAAGAGATTTGGCAAGGAAGTGACAGTGGTTGGGTTCGAATTCTGTTTACTTATAAGAGTCTGCGAGAGTATCTTGCTTTGAACAACACCCCAGATTGCGACGTTTATAAACAGTTACAGTAACTTTCAAAGAATTAGAAACCCCTGTTAATTTTTTAAAGAAACTTCTTTAACTGAATTTTAAAATGTTCAATTTTTGTTCTATTTTCTTCGTTGAAAGGTTCCACAACAATTCCTGGTTTGGTTTGATTTGGTTGGGCTGGGTTTTATGGCATACCAACCACTGTAGATTATTTAATGCCATATCCCGTTCATTCATATATATTAAAAATATGATTTAACTTGTTGATAACATTTTTGTTGATAACATTTTAAAACTTGCCTGAGCTCTTTTTCTTTCTTTTTTTTTTTGTACATAGTCAAATGGTTTCAAATATTGCTATCTAACACGAATAAGTCTGTTTACAACGGATAGTGAACTGCTTACAAGCAATGTTATTTAATGCTAATAATTCTATTGAAAATTAATGATTTGTTTGCGCACAGTTAATTGATTCCAAGTATCGCTATCTATTACTAAAAATTCAGTTAAACATCAGTTATTTTTTTGCCCACAGTTTAAAGGACAAACCATTGATAGGACCCTAGTAGGTGCTACCACTCCAGGTCCGAGTAGGCCAGGGAGCAATGGCAATGAAAGAGTATTTCACATTCCCCAAAGTTCCGAGTCTGGAGTCTCACCATCAGATTGCTTAGTGTCAGATCTAGAACACTCGTCGAGGGTGTCTTATTCCTCTGCAGAGATGCAATCAGCGTATTCTCCGGCTCCAAATTACTGGAGCAGCCTCATGAAGGGGGGATCTTACTCCTCGGCAGAAATGCAGTCGGTGTATTCTTCAGCACCAACTTACTTGGCTCGTAATTCATGGATTTAACAGTTACTCTTAGAGAATCGTACAATCTCGTCAACAAACATCTGGTAATATTATAGATTGCTTGTTATGTAACAGTTATCATCGTAGGAAATAGAATCGGGACCTGAGTTGGAATTCAGTTGGTGTTCCACTTCGCCTGAATTCCCTTATTACATTACGTTTTATTGCATTATATTATATTATGAAGCGGTGTCCTCGTGGTTAAAGCGTTGGGCTGCGGATTCGTAGTATGCAAGTTCGTACTCCAGTCGCACTATTACGTTCACTTTCGGACAAATACTCTTGGTAAAGGTACGAATCTCCTATCTATGGGTTAAATAGCATCACTGCTGTTTTTCTAGAAGGATGAATTTGGCATTAAATAACCCTCGAAGGTTTATATTCCATTAAATAAAGAAACCTGCCATTATAATATAAAATACAAGTCAATGATGAATCGAACGAATGAATTGCAATATCGCTGCCTTTTATAGCCTCGACGGCGATTAAAAAGCAAATATTTTCTTTGTAAATAGAAGATTTTTAATGTAAGATGACACACACACACACACACACACATATATATATACCCACACACTGAGTCATATATTCATAAAGTAAGTTTTTAAATAGAATGAAACAGAGTTTCTTCTGACCTAAAGTTTCAATCGTGATGTTCCAAAGACAAGTTTATTGGCAATAGTTGGTGAGATAAGGTCACTAATAACCACGAAATATACACTTGTGAGATATTCTCTAAACTGACAGAATTAATAGACCCAGTCTTTAAGTTTAAGGTTAAAAAGTAAAAGGAATGAGAAAGAAGAAAGATCGTTAATGAGATATTGATATAAATGTTTCATGCTAATTCAGGACAGTTAAAAAACGATGGAATCATATTTTGTCGGCTTGAATTTCAAAGGCCGTTAGTCATAAAATATTTATATACAAAATTCGTGAGAAAGATTTCAACAACTAGACATATCAATGAGAAACGTCGCAGTTAACATAGCCAATCTTTTGATCAATTTAGGTTCCCAGTCACACGGTATTTATTAACCAAACCCAATAAAATTGACATGTTAGGAAGCGTAGACTGAGGGAGTTTCATATTAAATTTGCATATTATGCTATTAATCTTTATAAACAAAATACTATCGTCCTTGGAAAATGACATATAGTATCACCCAGGAATAAATTCACCGTGATTTTTAATTAAAAACGTTTATTCTATTTTTAATCGAAAATACAGGTATTATTTCATTTCTACTTGAACATTCAACTGTTGTCAAAAACAACAGCATTGAAACTATACCCATATTTACCAACCCTTCCGCTCGGGTAGGATATGATACAAGGTAATTTTTTTAAGCGGAGTTTAACAGGTTTGAATTCAGTGTTTTCCTTCTCCTAGACTAGTTGCCTCATCAAGCTGAAGAACCAACTCTGCCCTACTATTTACCCATAGCTGGAGGGAGAATAATTGGATTTCCCAAGGGCATTAATGCTATGTGAAACGCAATCAGCCGCGTCCAAGATTTAAACTCGTGTCGCCGTGTCCATTTCCTAGGATGATAACCATTACACCACGGGCACCACCAAAGCATTGAAACTATATCATTACCAAACTCCTCTACCAAGAGGAGGATTTGACACAAGGTCAATTTTAAGCGGATTACATTCGGTTTTGAATAAAGAGTGTTCTGACTCTTGGACTAGTTGCCTTACCAAGGCTAACGAGTCCAATCTACCCAACTATTTACCCATAGCAGGAAGGAGAAAAGACGGCCTTATGCCTTTCTTATGAACATTAGCGTGAAAGTCTCATCGAGGATTTGAACACGAGTCGCCGATTCTATTTCCTACAAGGATGACCGTTGCTCTCAATGCGCCACCAGCATTTACGATCTGTATGAAAAATATGAATATCAGATACGGATTCTTTGTTTTATGACATATCGACCTTCATTGGTTATTTAATGTCAAAATTATCTTGCTAGAAGAACTCTAATGTATTAAATAGTACATTACAGTTCTTCTATCACATGTTGTTAATGTCATTATTACGTTTTATTGTATTATATGATATTATGAAGCGGTGTCCGCGTGGTTAAAGCGTTGGACTGCGGAATCGTAGTTAACGAGTTCGAACTCCAGTCGCACTATAACGTTCTCTTTCGGACAAATACTCTTGGTAAAGGTACGAACGTCCTAGCAATGGGTTAAATAGCATTACTGCTGTTTTTCTAGAAAGATGACATTGGCATTAAATAACCCTCGAAGGTTTATATTCCATTAAATAAAGAAACCTGCCATTATACTATATATATAATATAAAATACAAGTCAATGATGAATCGAACGAATGAATTGCAATATCGCTGCCTTTTAGAGAATGAATCGCGGAGTTCTTCTACCCATGGATTGAAGGATAAAGGGGGATTCGCCAGGGAATAAGTCCGTAAGAGAGCATATTAGCAAGACTGAAGTTTGAAGGCGCTGAATTCGTGGTCGGAGTTCAGCCGTAAGGCCCCGAAAAATGTGAATATGAAACCATCTAAAAATAAGAAAATCCCTTACATATATTTATGTAATTTCATTTTTGGTTTAATTGGTTTTGTTATTTCATTTTTATTACACCTTTTTCCTGGTAGATTTCGTTTTTGCGTGTTAAAATTAATTTCTTATTGTGAAACATGACAATTTGATTTTCTCTATTGTCTTAATTTGCTAATACATACAGGTGTTATTCCAAACATCACACACACACACACACACACAAACACACACACATGTACACACTCACAGAGGTCCAGTCAGCTAGGGCCAGCAGAATACACCGACTGCATTTCTGTAGAGGGGTAAGTCTTCGCAACGAGTGTGCTGGATATAACCCTAGGAAAATCTAATGATGAGACTCCAGTAATAATGGAGCTTTGGAGAATACGGGGTACCCCTTTATTGTTATCGCTTCCATGTTCACTCTGACTCGGAGTGGTAGCACTTGATGCGGTTCTATTTATGGCTCAAATGGAACTTTTGGACATTTAAATTGTACTAACGCTAAACTGAATTGTTTGAAATAGAACTGTTTGATTATTTAACTGTGTTTAAACAAATGACTGATGTTTAATTGAATTGTAAGTGATACATAGCGGTACTTGAAAAAGATTAAATTGTGAGCAAATAAATGATTTATCGTAAATTGAATGATTCGTATTTGATAGAAATAAGGGAAACCATTTAACTGTATAAAAATGAGCTGAAGCTTGTTTAAAATGTTATCTACAAAACGTGTTCAGAAATTATATATCAAATATATATGTACAAATAGGATTAGGCATTAAATAATCAAGAATGGTGGATATGCCATAAAAACAAAACTAATTGAACCACACACACACACACTGTTTCTACATTTAGTCAATCCCAGAATTACATTTTTATTAGTTAATTATTAAAATGTTCTAAATGTTTATTTGTTTATTTTCACACACACACACACACACACACACACATACACACACACACACACACACACATATATATATATATATATATATATATATATATATATATATATATATATATATATATATGTAAGCCACCCATACCCTCACTCGAGTTCGCTTCAGGTGGATGGTGTTGAGCGGTTTTTCCTGGCAATACCTGCTTTGCCGTAATGCGTTCATAGCTTGATGCCTGTGGCCTCCTGATATGGGCAATGCTGAAATTTGAACTAGTCTCGTATAAATCTCAATTGATGTGCTGCTACCCTTTATAAAATGAGCATGTCTTCCACCTTGGCTTGGCGGGAAGTCAGTTAAATAACGCACACAAACATCTATTTATATGCATAACTTTTCATTTCTGAATAAGAATGTAGGTGTTTGCGAACCTTATTTTCATATCATTTAAATTTAATGACTACTCAAATTTAGATATAGTTTTCAGTAAAGGTTAATATGAATGTGATTCTTTTAATAATTGTTAATTATGCCCTACATACATCCTCTAGTACACACAAACATTTTCTCACTCTTTCTATTTCATTCTCTCTCTCTCTCTCTCTCTCTCTGTCTTGAACACACTTACACATATATATATATATATATATATATATAATGATAATAAATAAATATATATTATATATATATTTAATCCATGGAAAATATTGTTCTGCGACCTAAGTTTTCTTGCATTTGGTTCGACACATAACCACAAAGTGATTTCTCTGACGACCAACAGCCTCATAATATATATATATATATATATATATATATATATATATATATATATTAATTCTCTCTTAAAAAAATGGGGAAAAAAGCCGAAGGGTAATATCATATAAGCTGGTTTAAACCGATGGAACTAGCTCACTGGATCAAAAACTGATATCCAAAATACACAAACTCTTTCTCACTCTTTCTTTTGATCTCTATCTTACTCTCTTTGTCTCTCTCTCTCTCTCTCTCTCTCTGGCTCTCTTATACACACACTTATATTTACATATCTATCTATCTCTCTCTCTTTCTCTCTCTCTCACTATATATATATATATATATATATATATAAAATAAAAATACACCCACAAGGGGAAGAGGAGAAACACTCCGAGAAAGAGAAACAGAGGAGAATGAAAAGAAAGGAAAAACAACCCCTACAAGGAATCTAACACGAAACAGTGACCATTATATAAACTGATACCATATCTGAAAAAATAAAATGTCCTCTGATGAAAGCCACAAGCTGGAAAAATACAGTATGTAAGAACGAAAAAAATAATTCTCAAAAAGATATAGATCTCTTTGAGGACCTGTTCATTTTGAAATATTTACTTTTGTCTCTCTTTAGACACCAAATTTTGTATATATATATATATATATATATATATATACTAATTGTGTCTTAACGAAATGGATTTTTTTTTGCTTCGTTCTTTTTTGCATTAAAAGCCGACTGCTCCAACACTGCAACGCAGTATACAATCAAAATCCGATAGATAGATGGATGAAGGGATGCATCATCCCCTTCCCTAAAAAGGGGGACCTCGGATTAGCCAAAAACTACCGAGGCATAACACTTACATCTATACCAGCCAAAATCTACAATGCCCTACTACGAAACCGCATAGAACCCAAAATCGACAACATAATTTGGAAAAACCAAAATGGCTTCCGAAGAAATAGATCCACGACCTCTCAAATATAAACCATCCGGAGAATCCTTGAAGGTGTACGGGAAAAAAACTTACAAGCGACATTAATATTTGTCGACTTTACCAAGGCCTTCGATTCCATTCACAGAGGAAAGATGGGACAAATCCTACTAGCGTACGGCATACCTAAAGAAAAAGTAGCAGTAATAACGATTCTCTATAGAAACACCAAAGTAAAAGTACGATCACCAGATGGAGACACGGAATACTTCGACATTGTAGCAGGAGTACTACAAGGAGACACGCTGGCTCCGTACCTATTTATCATTCGTCTAGACTACGTACTTAGAACATCGATTGACAAAATCAGAGAGAATGGCTTCGAGCTGACGAAGAAAAGTAGCAGAAGGTACCCCGCAAAAACAATTACCGACGCCAACTCCGCCGATGACATAGCGATACTGGCAAATACACCCGACCAAGCCGAAATACTACAGCATAGTTTGGAACGAGCAGCCGCAGGCATAGGCCTCTATGTTAATACACACAAAACGGAATATATGTGCTATAATCAAAAGGGGGACATCTCCACTCTAGACGGAACCCCTCTTAAACTAGTAGACAAATTCACTTACCTAGGAAGCAGCGTCGAATCAACCGAAAAGGACATCGACACGAGGTTAACGAAAGCATGGACAGCTATCAATAGGCTATCGATTTTATGGAAATCAGACCTAACCGTTAAAATGAAACGTAGTTTCTTCCAGGCAGCGGTTGTATCGATACTGCTATATGGCTGCACTACATGGACTCTAACAAAACGGCTGGAGAAGAAGCAAGACGGCAATTACACAAGAATGCTACGTGCAATCTTGAACAAGTCCTGGCGGCAACACCCCACAAGACACCAACTGTACGGCCACCTGCCTCCTATCACGAAAACTATTCAAGTTAGACAAACCAGACATGCAGGACACTGCTGGAGAAGCAGGGACGAACTCATAAGTGATGTACTCTTATGGATCCACACACATGGCCGTGCAAAATCAGGACGACCAGCAATAACGTACATTAAGCAGCTATGTGAGGATACGGTATGTTGACCTGAAGACCTGCCTAGGGCGATGAACGATAGGGAGGAGTGGCGAGAGACGGTCAGGGATATCCGTGCTACCAGCGCGACATGATGATGATGATGATAATGTCATATAAACTGGTTTTAACCGATAGAACCAGGTCATGGGAGAAAAAACTGTTATCTAAAACACAAGATTTATATAGGGTTTAATTTGTCTGATTATGTAGAGATGTATAATGCTGAGAAAGAACCGAGAGATTTATTTAACATTTTCAAAAAAGAACAAGTAAAAGACATTCAAGGTCAAATTAATAAAATCCAACATTTGGTATCAGACAGACTATCACAATTAGGATGAAAGAAATATGTTGCATATTTACCGTTGACCGAGACGTCAATCAGAGATTTCTCTACACAGTATGCACTTGTGTAAATAACTGGAAGCAGTAACGTGGTTTAGCGGATATGTATTAGTGTTGTGAAATGATATATGTAGATGCCCAGGTGAGATACGGTCAGATACACAATGGTTATTAGAGTCAAGCAGTCGCCAGCCTGAGAAACACGGCCGGTTCTTGGTTGAGTAGGTCTCGTCGGGGAAGAGAAGACGCCAGTCGTTGAAGATAGGACAGCGTGGAAGGATCAAAAGAAGAAGTGTATGTGGCAATGTGGCAATCTGTGTTTCTCTCCCTCCGTCAGTCTATCTTTGTCTTTCTCACAACACAGAAGATTTGACCCGTTTCGAGAGAATAAAGGGATGGGTATATTTGTAAAAAGGGAGAGTCACACATTGAATCCTTATGGCTACAAAAATACAAAACCTCAAGTCAGTGGAAGTAAAAATACCGCAAGTGCAAAGCTAAAAGCTGTCAGCCAAGAAGAAAGACTTCAGAAGA
The DNA here is from genome assembly GCA_963585895.1 of Sepioteuthis lessoniana. NCBI lineage: Eukaryota > Metazoa > Mollusca > Cephalopoda > Myopsida > Loliginidae > Sepioteuthis > Sepioteuthis lessoniana. Next base: position 27,823,494 of record OY757914.1, read on the forward strand.
GGAAAGAACGTTTCAAGAATCTGCTTGAAAACCCCTCTCTGAGTCAATGATACATCTAGTGAAAAAACTATACCGAGCTAACTAATCATTAAACTAAATCACTTTACGAAAGAAAAAATTGTCTGAATACTGGAAAAAATCCAATACTAGAAAAGCTACAGGCCTCAGACACCTCTGATGTATGTTAGACAAAGACACTTAACGACATACTTCTTTGATGCAAACTTGCGTATAACCAAAACACAATAGCGGGATAGACAAAAGACTGTATCCTCCTCTTCTTTCAGAAAGGCAACTTTAGAATCGTTAAGAAATACAAAGTCATAACTCTTACTGCGAAAGCTGCTAAAGTTTTTAATGTCTTGCTTCTCAATCATATCTTACCTGAAATCGAGAACATTCTAAGGAAAAATAAGAACGCCTTTCAGAGAAATCGATCCACATCATCACAGATTCTTGCTACACGTCGAATCATCGAAGGAGTATGATTAAAAAATGTCAAGGCTACACGATTGTTCGTAGATTTTTTCAAGGCATTTGATTTCTTACCTTGAGGAAAGATGGAGAATATACTACTAACATATGGACTCCCTAAAGTAACTCTTGCCGATATAAGTGATGCTTTACAAAAACGCAATTCCAGTGGTTCACTTACCCAATGTTGGCATTGACCTCTTTGACATTGCTACAGGAGACTTGCCAGGATATATACCGGCGCTATATTTGTTTATAGTCGACGTAGATTACGAACTACAAATGTCAATAGATCTAAGGAATAAACATGGTTTCATATAAAAAATACAAGACGCTGACGATATCCTGCAAAAACTATGACAGACTGCCTTAGCCGAACCCCTGCTGCATAGCGTAAAGCAAGCAGCCGTAGACATTGGACTGTAAGTTAATGCAAATAAGACAGAGATCATGTATTTTAAACAAGAAGGAGCTATCTCTAATCCATGCGGCAAGTCTTTAGCATTAGTGGACCGGATCCAATACGTCGGTAGGAAGATCTCATTTACTGAAAGTGATCCCGATATAGCCCTAGCGAAGGCACACAATGCTATTGCCAGGTTATTCATCACATAGAAATGTGATTTAACCGATTAAATAAAACGGATTTCTTCCAAGCGGTGACTGTGTTGGTACTATTTTATAGATGCACACTGAGCATAGAGAATATATGCGTGTGATTACGGTTTTCTTTATTTCTCGGATTCCTTCTCTCCCCTCTCTCTCTCTCTCTCTATATATATATATATATATATATACAAGTATATATATCCTTAAAAGCAAATAATTTGCAGTAAAAGGAGATATTTTTTAACACACACACACTTATATATATATATATATATATATGCAAACTCTCACTTTTAAATGCTGGGTTACATGAAATCGGTTTAATTAGACATAAAAATACTTGTAAAATACTATACATTTCACTACTTTTTCGTTAAAAATCCGATACCAATATTCTGTTTATTTGTTTTCAGCTAATGCTCTCCTAAAATAATCAAAAGCCAAAATAAAATAGTTACCAAAAAGTACGCCTTCCTTGTTCAGAGTAAACTTCATTCTTTTTCAGGAAAATTTATTGAACGTCGTCTGGACGCATTTCTTTCTTTTCTCTTCCAAACTCTTTTTCGATAGCAGCTCGGCACAGCATCAATCATTCAAGAGAGTTGCATACTTTTTTTTTAAAGATCTGGATCTAAATCCATAAGTTGTTGTTTCAACTCTTCAAAAAGGCGAAAATCATTTTTGGAACTGTTTCAAATTCCTTTCACTTAAAGCTTTTTTATCCCTCTCTTCGTCATTATATATATATATATATATAATGATAAGAAAAATACACAAATGCAATTACATAAGTCTAAAACTCAAAGCAATGCATAAATGGAATTATACTTATTAAGAACACTTATACCGACTCAATTTAATAATAGTTAGACGAGGGCGAGTCAATAGTTTTGCAATATTTTAGTACACGATAGTTTGCAGTGCAATTATCATTCAACCGAAGTAGTTTAAGTCGTTGAACGTACCTGCTGTGATGGGTAGTATCATGATAGTTGGTGCGCTGACATGTTGTGCATTGCTTCACTCAGTGTGTTATTTGAAAGCTGTCCAGGTGAAAATGTGACGTAATCTAATTCGTGAACTTATACTCGACCAGTTTTAACCTGAATATAAGGCCGCGAAAGGTAATGTTGATGCCCAGTCCAGTTAAAAGATGGTTTAAATACGTTCATTCAACTTACAAGAACCTCAACAATCAGGCAAGATCAGGTAGGTCTAAAACCGTGTATTTCGAGGCTCTAAGCCCTGAATTAAAATCCCAGGAGTAGCTCTCTAAGAAAATCCAGAGAGTACGGTATCTCACAGTCTTGTGTGTTTTCGTCAGCTTACAAGACCTTGTTAAAACCATTTACTGCCGAATTGTACATAACTTGGTATCACGCAGTCTTGTGTGTGTTCGTCAACTTACAAGATCTCGACAAAGCATATTCTCTGACGAATTGTGCGTGACTCGGTATTACACGGTCTTGTGAGCGTTCGTCACCTTACAAGATATTGACAAAGCATATTGTGCTGAATTGTGCCTGATGTTACGAAGATATTGCAAAAAAATTTATATTCACTCAAGTAATATTCTTCTACCTAGGAAGTAGCGTCTCATCAACCGAAAACGACATCGACACATGACTGATGAAAGCATGGACAGCTATTGATAGGCTCTCGATCATATGGAAATCAGACCTGACCGTTAAAATGAAACGCAGTTTCTTCCAGGCAGCGGTTGTATCGATACTGCTATATGGATGCACTACATGGACGCTAACTAACCGGCTGGAGAAGAAACTAGACGGCAACGTCACAAGAATGTTGAGAGCAATATTGAACAAGTCCTGGCGACAACACCCCACAAGACACCAACTGTACGGCCACTTGCCTCCCATCACGAAAACTATACAAGTTAGACGAACCAGACACGCAGGACACTGCTGGAGAAGCAAGGACGAGCTCATAAGTGATGTACTCCTATGGACTCCCACATATGGCCAAGCGAAAGCAGGACGACCAGCTCGAACTTACATACAGCAGCTATGTGAGGACACAGGATGTGACCCTGAAGACCTGCCGGAGGGGATGAATGATAGGGAGAAGTGGCGAGATAGGGTCAGGGATATCCGTGCTGGCGGCACGACATGATGATGATGATGATGAATATTCTTCTAGTTGGTCGGGTGCTATTTGCTCAAATATCTATAATCAATCGAGCATTTTGTGAAGGATTTTAATATTTTTGCCCTGATTTTGGCCCAGCGGTTAGAGTGTTCGCCAATGGCCCGGGAGACCTGGGTTCAATCCCAGGTCAAGTCATACCAAAGACTTTAAAAATGGAACTTGATACCACATTGCTTAACACTCAGCATTATAAGGTACGGTTCAAGGGTAAAGTGGAGCAATCCAGGGAATGGAGTAGCGCCCTCCCCTACACCTTGGTGTAGTAGCTATCGAAAAGGGAGCCTTCGGGTCACCCTCGACTATGGTCGCTAACTTTTACATTGCTATTGTCCTAACCTGTAAATCAACCCTGGATACTTCTAACTTAATAGCATTAATGATCGGTGTGTAAGTCGTTATTTTATGCTTCCATCATATTGCAAAATATTTTGTAAATATCTCAATTGTATAATATTGAATCTAAAAAGTAACCAATTGGTGTCAGAAACAATCTATTTTAATTCCTAACAACAAACCACGTTGTTTACCTTTCAAAGTAATCCTTCTTAAGTCTCATGCACTTTCCCGTCCGTCTCGGCTACGTTTTTTGTCCTGGTGGTGGGACCCTTCAGTGACGCCTCTCTGCTCCGACTTACTCCCCTTTTGATAGCCTCCTTACCTTCCAAACCTGTCCCATTGATGAGTCCTTTGAGCTTAGGAAAAACAAATCACACAGTATGATGAGTTAAAGAGAGAGGTTTCTCTAACGTAATTGGTCCAGTCAGCTGGGTTTGCTTCTCTGCAGAGGGGTTAGATCCATCCAAACGAGTGTTCTGGATATGACTCTAAACAATCAAAAGCTTTAAGAAATGTGGAGTACCCCTTTCTAGCTATCGCTCCTAAATCTACTCTGGCTCGAAGTGGTAGCACCTGACAGGGTCCTATCTGTGGTTCAATTATGACTAAACAGGGTACTTATGCTTAACTGAGTTGTTTGAAATAAAACTGTTTTCATATTTAAACTGCATTGTTATGCTAAACTGAGTTTTTTAACATAGACTTGTTTATATCTTTAAAAATTGATTTGTCATTAAATAACCTACAACGGTTGACATGCCATAATACCAAACCAAACTAAACCAGACCAAATCAGACAAATCTAACTGTTATATAGTCATCTGCTGATTCATGCAGAAATATACATATATATGCTGGATACATACCGACGCAATGATAAAGACAGACGCACGATGATAAAGTCGCAGGAATAAACGACGCACACAGAAAGACGCAGGAAGACTTCTTTATAAAATATTTTACCTCACATCTTTATTTGTAAGTTTCGAAAGGGCTGTTCCAAGTTTGCGTGTGAGAGGGAGCTGGGGACCGAACATTACTGAAATATTTTGACCCCGAAGTTATGACCGTCAGCGTTGTTTTTTTCTCGTTCTCCATGGTTGCTCAACCGGAGAACTGGCTTTCCTTACTACATCTCGTCTAACTCCTCAACTCTACTCGCCTGTCTCCACTGGCTCGTTGAATCCAACTGACCGGAACTCAACTGTCCTCTGTTCAATTCGTCGGCCTTATATTACCTTCAAACTCCCACGCGGTGATATGGACACGCCTCTGCAACGTCTTCCGATATCTAGCGACCGGGATGTGTCACTTCCGCTTTCTTTGGAATGGCCTGTGTGATCGTCATCGAGCGGAAATAACTGTCATCCAGTTCAGAGGTCACTCTCTTCTGGTGCGTCAGTCTATGAGAGTATAATGGGATTTTTTTTACCTCGTTCCATTTCATCAGCCAATTTCCGCCCACGCGATTTCCTCTCATAAATGCCATCAGAATGTGTCACTTCCTTCCGGTGCATTACCTTGAATGGCATTTTTGGCCGGGTCAACAGGTCAAAACATAACATAACATGGTGATGTTTGTCTCAGCCAGGAAATGTCGGATACTTAGAACATCCATCCCCCAAATTTTTCAGATACGCTTAAAACTTTGTTGATAATCTTCCAAACACGCTTTATATGCCCTGCTGGATTGCGACCGTTCAAACCGTAAAGCAACAATCACCATATACCACCTGCCTTACCTGCTCAACGTTGAACTGAGTTTCTGTTCGTTGAAAACCTCCCGTTACTTGAGTCATCTTTCATCCTGTCATCTCGCAACCCTACTTGAACCTCTTGTGCCACTCAAAACCACACGTGCGCCCGATATCGTGTTATCTCCATTCACTTGCGGAATCATTTCAATGTATGCGATAGAACTTTCACCAACTGGACCAAAGATTTTTGGTTTATTTGTTGCTCGGTGGACATCGTTTATTTCACACTGTTCAAGCAGAATTACCCTATAATGAGAAAGTGTTAATAAAAGCGGCCCCAAAGAAAAACCAAATAGTTGAAGAAAGCTTAGATTATAGTCATATGCTCCTAATAGACGGGGTACATTCAATAAGTTTCCAGACTTTTTTTGTATAGGCATTTAAAATAGGTGTAGACTCTTGCAAGTTCAGTATGTTATTGCTATACATCTTATGAGATGACTGGTCAATTTTTATGATTTCAGCTGCAACGAAACAGCAGCAATTAGAATACACCCTACTAAAGCCTGATTGTCACAGCTGGTCAATTTCAAAAAATGCAATCTGGACTTGAGGACACTTTAGAAGAACGATATGCAATAAAATTATGTTTTAAAATTGGAAAAATGCCACAGAAACTCATGGAATGCTTCAAACTGCTATTGGACCATCTTGCATGAATCGAGCATCAGTTTTTGAGTGGCATAAGACATTCAAGGAAGGCAGGGAGTCTTGAGGGATGATGAGAGGTGTGGAAGGAGTAAGGAAGTCAATACATCAGTATTGATTGGCCAGAGGGTTAGGGTTAGGGTTACTATGTTAAGGTTTTAAGGGAGTTCAGGAAGAGATTCCATCGGAAGAGGACAGCACTCTTCAAATCGGGTCAGTGGCATTTCTACCAGGACAATAACCAATCCACAATTCTATCCTTGTCACAGACTATTTGACCAAGATGGGCATCAAAACAGTTGCTCACCGTCCCTATAGTCCAGACCTTGCTCCCTGTGACTTTTGGTTATTCCCTTGGCTCAGAGGCTGTCTTTTATGAGACAATTGAGGAAATGAAAGAGGCTGTGACGAAAGTGATTGACACGCTCACACAAGAGGACTTCCATGGGGCCTTCCAGAAGTTGTTGGAACGATACAACAAATGCATTGCAGCCGGAGGAGATTACTTCGAAGGGGACTAGAGTATCATGTGTGTACTATTAATAAAAGTGCCCTTACGAAAAAAGTATGGAAACTTATTTAATGATTCTCGTATCATGTTCGATGATAACACTGCCCACCAAATCTCGTTACTTTTCTGATTGACCTCGTTGACAAATATTTCAATTTAGACTCATATTTCGGCTAATATTTCAATCTAATATTATTTAGGTTAATATTTTAAAGTAGACTAATATTTAGCGCATTATTACAATTTAATAATATTTAGACAAATATTTCAAATTAATATTTAGATGCCAGGTTTATTGACGGATTATGACCGATGACACTTCAAATTTCACACTTCTCACTCTTATTTGTAAGAATTAAAATGTGGCTTATTTTATTTGTTGCACTAAATGCGATCAAAATAATTATATTGGGAAAAAAATTGTTCGGAATATTCTCCTTCCTTTATTAATAAGAATAATAAAAAAAGAAGTATTTGGGATAAATCCTAAAATTTCATGAAAACTAAATATATCAAAACTTCCAAATTACCGTCTTGCTTCTTATTTTGATGACAATATTACATTCGAAAATTTGAAAGTCATTGCATTCTTAACAGACTGCAAGATGAATTAAAGGTTTCAACGTTCTTAACGAATATATTTTTTGTAAAAAAAAAGAAAAAAAAGTACCGAATAAACTCACTTAGCCACTTTTAAAATTCATGTTATATATAGGCAGAATTTAAATATTCAAATCGTGAATCCAAATGTAACTGTTTACATCGCGTTTCGCACGATTCTTCCATGACACGTATTTATTCCACTTCCGTCGAAGCTTAGATTCAAATTCTGATATAAATTAAAACACTTTGTGCCGAGGAAGGATACAGGAGTGTCCGACAGTTATGTATACATTTTTGTATATATAGATTTATATATGTATATATATATATATATATGTGTGTGTGTGTGTGTGTGTGTGTGTGTGTGAATTCTATAGATATTAATCCCTATACGCCAAATCGACTACATATATAAGATACATTTTGGGGCAACATATACAAAAAATATATAAAAACAAATTTTAGAATATTTTTTTCAGTTGATCGGACTATATATATATATATATATATATATATATATATATATATATATATATATATATATATATATGAGGATTATAACAAGCTATAATGAAGTTTCATTTCTTTTAAGAATATAAATATATATATATATATATATATATATATATATATATATATATATATATTTACAATATATGTATATATATATCTGTGTGTGTGAGTGTGTGTGTGATACTTTATAAGTATTTACTTTCATGCATATATATACATTTCATACATTTTCAAAATGTAATTTTATGCATATATATATATATATATATATATATATATATATATATATATATATATATATATTATATTATATGTATATATATGTAAATAATATAATATATATATATAATATTGTATATATTTATATATGTATAATATTATATATATATGTAATATATATATATATATATGATATTTTGTGTATATATATATATATATATATATATATATATACACGCACGTACATGTATATATATTTATGATATTATGTTCATGTAATATTTTGTAAATTTGGTATATTTTACTTTCACGCATATTTTCCCAAACAGACATTGATTCAGAGACTTCAATTCATGGTACACCATCGCATGAAGTTGGGCGTGTTAAGATCCAGGCTTGGAGCGTCTCGCGTGTCTAGCCACACGGAAGAATTGTCATACAACAAACCAGTCTGTGAATAGCAATATATATATATATATATATATATATATATATATATATATTATGTGAATATAATGTTTTTAATATTAAGTATAGTTTCTTTTATATCTATATATTTATCTGATACGGTATAAATATAACATTGTGTACATTAGATATACTTACATACATACATATACATATACATACATATATAACATTGTGTACATTAGATATACATACATATATATATATATATATATATATATATATGTATTGATTCATTTATTTATCATCTCATCTACATGTGTGGAATAATCCTTTTTTGCCATCGCTCCCAGGTCCACTCAGGTTTGAAGTGGTAGCACATGATAGGGTCCTATCTATGAGTCAAATAGAACTTAACCGAGCACTTATGCAAAACTTGATAGTTTGAAATAGATCTGTATTGACATCTAAACAGCGTACTTCATTTAAAATGCGTGTTTATGCTAAACTGAATTGTTGGAAGTAGAACAGTTTTTGACATTTAAATCCGTATAAAGAAAAACTATACTCATACTAACATGAATTGTTTGAATTTGAACATTTTGACATAGTCTGTTATACTCCATAGTTCTGATCTTTTAATCCATGGCCATCTACAAAGACTTCCCCTCGAGACAAGCGTAGGTATGGATAGCTATTGATAGGTTATCGGTCTTATGAAAGTCATCCCATCCTATAAAATAATTTTTTTCCAAGCAGCGGGCGTGTAAATACTACTGGATGAATGCACCATATAAATGCTGATTAAGAATGTAGTGAAAAAGCTTGACGGCAATTGCACGAGAATGCTATGTGTTATGCTGAACAAGTCTTGGAAGACCCATCCAACAAAGCAGCTGTTGTACGGCCACCTACCTTCCATCTCTAAAGCCATACAAATAAGTCGAATAAGACATGCGGGACACTAATATAACCAAGAAGAAGAATAAAAAGGGCAATACTGAAAATTAGATTTGGATCCTGTGAACCTTATACCCATTTTTCTCCAATCGGCTGGAGCTGTAAAATACACCAGCTGCTTCTCTTCAGAGGGGTAATTCCCACCAACAAGTATCCTTGATATGACACTAAACAATCTGATGGTGAGGCTCCACTAATGCAGGAGTTTTGGGGAATGTGGAGTACACCTTTCTTTCAATCGCTCCCAGGTTCACTCAGGTTCAGAGTGGTAGTACTTGATAGGGTCCTATAAAACTAAATTTATCTTCTTTGATTTTAAAACGCCGTACTTATGCTAAACTGAATTGTTTGAAATAAAACTGCTTTGACATTTAACTGTAAACGAAGACTATACATATACTAAACTGAACTGTTTAAAATTCAAGTCAGTGTTGAATGATCTGAAATGGGTTGATACGACGTAATGCAAAACAACCAACCGTTTAGGCCCATTTGTCTCTTTTTGATATTAGATCTGTTATGATTAAACAAAACTTATTTTTGTGCTGCCCAAGTATATTTACTCACAACATAGAGATTTGCGTAAAAGCACACATAACAAACGTTTGACTGCTTTTATAATTAAAGTTTAATGTTTACCGAAATTTTTATGATTTTCGATTTTACGGTTGTCTTAAATCGTGCTTTGAGTCTAATTAAACAATCTATTGAATATATCACATATACATTAAGACACAAAAGTGCATGCCTGTAGAGGGAGTCCACGTGTTATACTGGCTTACTTGCTGGGCTGCGACCTCATAATATACGAGATCAAACTCTAGTCCAGCAATTACGTTCACTTTCTATTAATACCCTTGGAAAAGGTATGAAATCCCTTCATCCTCTCAGCTGCTACTTCTCTTCTACGAGGATGGCTCCAGCATTAAATCACCAGCAAAATAAACAGAATTACTCACCGAGTAACACCCACCCCACACACACACATATGTACATATGTGTGTATATATGTGTTTGTATTCTAGGTGCAATGAACACGGTGATTCAAGTTAAAATCTTTGGACGAAGCTGTTCGCATTTCCCATATCACTTATACCCTCAGGAAAGGTATAAATCCAGCTACTGCTAAAATGCTGGCCAGACTAAGCTGTTCAACATTGGTAAGGCAGCCGGTCCAGGCTAAAGAAAACTCTGAATTTAAAACTGTTAAACTCCGATTAAAAATTGATCTCGTGTCCCACACTGCTCATGTGGAGGGTTGATATATATACATATATATATATATATATATATATATATGTGTGTGTGTGTGTGTGTGCGTGTGTGTGTGTGTGTGTGTTGTACTCTCCCGACAATTTCGACTGATAAGGGCCCAACTATCTTGTTAAACATTGGGACCATTGGACTACCAACATAGGCCATGATTGTTTTCATTGTGGTGGATGCCTGAGTACAGCCAGCCACTCTTTTGGATAAGATAATTACAGAAGAATGGTGCCCCAATGTGCCACGGATTCTCCCACTCAACGTTCCTCAGTTTTTCAATTTAGTGTTTTATTCTTTAAGATTGGTTACGTTATAGAGGCTAAAGAAAAACATTCTACTATCAACGCGTAGATTGTTTACTTCGGTTTGGTCGTGTTTTATTGCATATAAACACATGTGGGTTATTGAATTCCATATCCTGTTTATATATATATGATGACTATTGATATATATATATATATATACATATATATAATGACTATATATATATATATATATATATATATATATATATATATATATTGATTTGTAAGTGACGAGTTTGGAGGTAATATCTTTTAATGATACAGAGCTCATTTATTGGCACAGTTATATGGTTTCAGCTATAACGAGTGATTCAATAATTCGATTTGACGTATTGATAGAACTCTAATAGGTACTAGCATTTCAAGCCAGAGTGGATCTGGGAATAATGGCAATGAAGAGGAACACCAAACTCACAATAACTCCAGGACTGGAGTCTCACCATCTGATTGTTTAATGTTGTATCGAAGACACATGTGGGGGTTAGTTCTACCCTTGGGCAAAGATAAATGGCGTATTCTGTAGTTCCAGCTTCAGTTGACTGGGCTCCCTTCGCTGGGAGAAGAACAAATAGATTCATACTTTATATATATATATATATATATATATATATATATATATATATATGCGTGTTTGTATTTGTCAGAGTGTGCGTTTGTGTGTTTATGTCAGAATTCATGTATGTGTGGTGTGTTCAACAGCTCGCTTTTGATAAACAGCCAAGTAAGCTGGCTAAATTTCATTTATTTCAACTTTCTTTCTTCCTAAGAAGAAAATCTGACACTTTAAAAAGATGCTTCTGTCGATATATTTAATTTCGCCTACTTTTTCCTTGGCCTATCTCAAATGCATAGGTCGGGTTAACACAAGCAATGGCGTGTTTCGCTTCCTCCTAGCTCTTCAACAGAATATCATCTGAACAAAATTCATGCATTTCTGTCGTTACTCAATGGTATTATACCTGTCAAATGATTCTTTATTCGTCTTAAAAACCGAATAAATACCAGTCCACTCGGCTGGGACAGTAGAATACACCAACTGCATCTCTACAGATGAGTAAGAGAAGCCCTTTTCCGTCACCGAGGGTCTTGGATTTGACACTAATATATCTGATGTTGAGGCTCAAGTCTGGGAAATTTCCGGAATATATAATACTTCTTCATTGTCATTACTCCCAGGTCAACTCTGACTAGGAGTGTTAGTGTCTGATAGGGTCCCGTCTGTGGGTCACATAAACCTGATTGAGCATTTAACTTTGTGCAAACAAATGACTGATGTTAACTTAAAATGCTTATCTTACCTACCAATAATTGAAACCATTTAACTGTATCCCAACGAATGACTAATTTTGAAAAGAACTATTAATGTTGAATTGGAATGCTTGAAACCATTTATTTGTGTGCAAATATTGAATTATTGATATTACATTGTAATATTTGGAACCATTTGATTGTATGCAAACGACTGAATAGTGTTGAATAGAATTATTAGTGTTTAAAGACAATACTTAAAATCATTTATTTGTGTAGAAACAATAGCAACACTTACTTTTGTGCTAACAATTAGCGTTAACTTATTTGCACATAAAAATCATGTTAAACCATTCAACCGTGTAAAATATTACTGTTCTTAAATTGAATTGTAAGCGACACATAGAAATACTTGAAACCATTTAACTGAATGCAAACAAATGATTAATACTAAATAGAATTAGTCCTGTTAGACAGAAATACTTGCAACCATTTAACCGTATACAAACAAATGAGCTCTCTTTCTTTTAAAATGTTATCAACAAGCCATGCGTTTACAAATCATATAAGTTATATATATATATATACGACACACACACACATACACTCACACACACAAACTCATATATATATATATATATATATATATATGCGTGTATGTGAGAATAAACAGGATTACAGCAAATAACGTTGAAAGAATTATTAAAGTAAGATAGCAACACTTGAAACCATATAATTGTGTGTTAACAAATAAGTAATCCTGAATTCATGTTCGATAGAAATCGTTTAACTTTTGAGTAGATAATTGATTAACATTAAATAGAATCATCAGTATTAGATGGTAATGCTATAAACCATTAAACTTTGAAAAAAGAAATGAGCTTTGGCTTGTTAAAAATTGTTACCTCCAAGCTATTTGTTTAAACAGGATTTGGCACTGATTAAGAAACAAGAGTTGAAATCCTATAAAATCCATCCATCCATCAATCTAAATAAATGATTTCCCCCTTTTGTCAAACGTATATATAATTTATCGATAGAAACTATTATTTACACCGAAAGAGATCTATTTAGTAAAGAACAGGTTTCTGTTAGATTTTAGAAGTTAAGCAATGGTGAGCCAACACAGTATTTACAGTGGTGATCATTTAGGATGAAGAGATAACGAAAGTAGTCAGAAATTTGCCTGTCAGGTTTAATAAAGGGCAAAATTTGGGTAGTCCCTATCTACAACAAGCTGCAGATTACTGGGTTTTAATCTTGTCAATGTTACCAATAGAAATAGCAGCCATTTCGTTTCCAAGTAAATGAATAAGGAGAACCGATTTCAAATCCTGGACAAAGTTTTTTGTATTTTATATAGCACTAAGACGCTTGAGAAAGATATGAGTCCAATTATTCTTCCTCCTACTATGGGTAAATAATACGGCAATATATATATGTGCTATAATGTCAATTTCTAACCGGAGGAAAACCTAGTTTAAATTTAGGATTTTACTTCTAGTTTGGTTGCTATACCTAGGTTATACAGTTTCCCCGACTAATTACCAATAGTTATGGGGAGAACCAATGCATCAATGCTTTTTCTAACGGCATTACGGGAAAGCGAAACTTAAACAGCCTCGTTAAGGATCTATTTACCAATTCCTCTGCACGGGCAGGATGCGACTTAAGGTGAATTTTTTAAACGGAGTTTAACAGGTTTGAGTTAAGAGTTTTCCTTTTCCTAGACTTGTAACATACTGACCCCGGCCAAGCTGTCAAATGTACCAGTGTAAATAACAAGTGCATCCGGTCGAGGAATATCCGGATATAAACTTGACCGTGGACGGGTTGAATGAGTGTGATTTGTGACGCCCACAAGAAGAAGGTGGGTGTCGAACGATTATATAACCTGGGTGAAGACAGGAAGTCAGCCAGGTGGAGATCAGACCAGTTGGAGAAGAAGATGCTGGAATGAGGAACATGTCTATAAGTGGCTGGGCCCCCAGGCCTCTGGTTGAGCAGCCAATAAGAACGGGAAAGAAACGCTGTTATGGCCATAAGAGTGGGGGTCAATATGTTCCAGTTCTGTTCGGTCTCCAACTCCCTCTCACTGTAAAACCTTGAGTAACCCTTTCGAACCCTTTCAAATAAAGTGAGAGGCATATTTTTCTAAAGAACTGTGTCGCTCGTCTATATTGTGTCGTCGTTATGATTCTGCATGCATATGTATATATGTATTATGTGGCTATACAACAGACTGTTTGCCTAACCAAGGCTAAAAATCCCAGTCTTCTCTACTTTTTATCTATAGCTGAGAGAGAATAATTGGATTCATGCCTTTCCCAAAGGAATTAGTGCTATGTGAAATGCAATCAACCTCTGACAGGATTTGAACTAGTGTCGTCGAGTCCATTTCCTTCGATGGTAATAATTACAACATGGACACCGGCATGTCAGTATTTGAATTTCCATTCTCAGCGACGATAACCGTTCCGCTAATCATGTGCCCTTAAAAGTATTTAGCACAATCGACTGGGGCAGCTGTAGAATTCACCGACTGCATTTCTGCAGAGGAGTAAGACCCCCAACAAGTTTCCTGGATATGACATTAAACTCTCCGATGGTGAGGCTTCAGTCTTAGAGCTTAGGGGAACGTAGAGTACCCTTTCATTACCATTGTTCCCAGGTCCACTCTGACCCGGAATGATAACACCTGAGAGTCAGATAGAAATATTTGACATTTAAATTGTGTGCAAGCAAATCACTAATGAGAAATTATTATTGTTACTTAGGAATACTTGAAACCATTTAACAGTGCAAGAAAAAACAGCTCGGCCCGTTAAAAATGTTATCAACAAAATGTGTTCACAAATCATATTTATTTAATATATATATATATATATATATATATATATATATATAGAATTTTGCATTAAATAACCCACAATTGTTGACATACCATAAAATCCAACCAAACCAACCCAATCAAAAAGTATTGTGATTGGTTTCAAATATTTCTCACATTTTCGTCTTGATGGTAGACTAGATATCTATACCACTATCTAGGCATATAGACATCATTACTTTTTAAGAGCCCAGTTATCTGAAACTGTAGAATACGCCACTGCATCTCTGCAGAGGAATAAGAACCCCAATTTTTAATGAATGACCTGGATAAGACGCTAAACTACCTGATAGTGAAGCTGTGATTCTGGAGTTTTGGGAATGTAGATTACGCGTTCCTTGACATTACTTCCGGGTTCTCTCGGAACCAAGTGGTTGAAACTAGTAGGGTACCATCAATGGGTAAAATAGAATTGCCAAACCATTTAACAGTGTGCAAGCAAATGACTGATATTAAATCTAATTAGATTAAATTGTTAATGTTATATAGCAATACTTGAAATCATTTAACTTTGTGAAAACCCATGATTTATACAAAATAGGATTATTTGTATTTGACAAGAATATTTGAAACTATTTAACTGTTTGCAAAAATAGAATAATTGGTATTACGGGACAATAATTAGAAATATTTAACTGTGTGTAGTGCAAACAAATGGCAGATGTTATATTAAATTGTTAAGAAAAAAAATTAGCTCTTGCTCGTTTTGTTATATTGTCATCTACAGCATCATAACGACACAATAATAAAGGACGAGCGAAGACTTCTTTAACAAATAAGTACCTCTCACTTTATTGTAAGGGTTCGAAAAGGTTATTCAAGGTTTTTACTGTGAGAGGGAGTTGGAGTGCGAACAGAAACTGCAATATTTTGACCCCACCTCTTATGGCCGTCAGCGTTGTGTCTTTCTCGTTCTCCAGGGCTGCTCAACCGGAGGCCCAGAGGCCCACTCTGCTGGGTGATGGCTTTCTTTACTGCATCTTATCTACATCTTCTCCGGATCTCAACTCAACAGGGCCCCAAGGCCCCAAGGCCTGATGTGGCTTTACCTACCACTCTCGTCTAACTCCTACTCCAGCTCTAACTGGAATTCTCTTGACTTCTGTCTGGACTGAGTTATATAATAGTTCAATGCCCACTCAGTCGCCTACTCGATCTTTGAAATCGCATGTTTGATCGTCATCAAGCGGAAATAACTGTCATGCAGTTCATAGGTCACTCTCTTCCGGTCCATCTGTCTATGAGTGTACTATGGGAATTTTTTTACCTCGTCCCATTTCGTCGGCCAATTTCCGCCCACGCGATTTCATCTCATAACTGCCATTAGAATGTGTCACTTCCTTCCGGTGCATCACCTTGGAATGGCATTTTTGGCCGGGTCGAAGGCCAAAATACAACAGTTTAAAAATGTTATCAACAAACGACGCGTCTACAAATCATATATATATATATATATATATATATATGTAAACAAGATTCCATCAAATAATATTGACGAAAATTATTATTGTTTAATAGCAATACTTGAAGCCATTTAATTGTGTGCAAACAAATAAGTGCTGAATCGTTTAAAAAATAATGTTATAACAAACTCCTAATTTACAAGTAATGATCTTAGTCCAAATGATTTTACAAATAATCGTCTTACTCTTGATCATTTTACTCCTAATGATTTTACAAGTAATAGTTTCACTCCTAATGATTTTACCAGTAATGATCTTACTCCAAATGATTTTACGAGTACGTAATGGTCTCACTCCTAATGATTTTACCAGTAATGATCTTACTCCTAATGATTTTACGAGTACGTAATGGTCTCACTCCTAATGATTTTACCAGTAATGATCTTACTCCTAATGATTTTACGAGTACGTAATGGTCTCACTCCTAATGATTTTACCAGTAATGATCTTACTCCTAATGATTTTACGAGTACGTAATGGTCTCACTCCTAATGATTTTACCAGTAATGATCTTACTCCTAATGATTTTACGAGTACGTAATGGTCTCACTCCTAATGATTTTACCAGTAATGATCTTACTCCTAATGATTTTACGAGTACGTAATGGTCTCACTCCTAATGATTTTACCAGTAATGATCTTACACCTAATGCTTTTACGAATAATGATCTTACTCCAAATGATTTTACGAGTACGTAATGGTCTCACTCCTAATGATTTTACCAGTAATGATCTTACACCTAATGCTTTTACGAATAATGATCTTACTTCAAATGATTTTACGAGTACGTAATGGTCTCACTCCTAATGATTTTACCAGTAATGATCTTACACCTAATGCTTTTACGAATAATGATCTTACTCCAAATGATTTTACGAGTACGTAATGGTCTCACTCCTAATGATTTTACCAGTAATGATCTTACACCTAATGCTTTTACGAATAATGATCTTACTCCAAATGATTTTACGAGTACGTAATGGTCTCACTCCTAATGATTTTACCAGTAATGATCTTACACCTAATGCTTTTACGAATAATGATCTTACTCCTAATGATTTTATGAGAAATTATATTACTCCTTATGATTTCACTTGTAAGGATCTTACAGCTAATAACTGTTGAGAAATTTACATGTCTCCGCTTTCCAGTGTTGACTGCCTATTTGAACCTACTTTAGGAAAAAAATTTCTTGTCATTAGAAATTGGTCATGATTACCTTTGCTCTGGTTACTTAGTACGTTACGTATCCTGTTGCCAGGAGAGGAAATGAGCACAGCCTATGATCGAAGTGGCGTGATTAACATAATGGTTATCCTCACTGGAAATGAATTCGCCGGCCCAATTTCAAAACCTGGATTAGGTTGTTTGCGTCTCACTTTGCGATATTGCCAATGGGGAAGGCACGAACCCATCTATTTATCCTTCTCCCAGCTATTGGTAAATTGGGCGGACAGGCTTATTTAATTCTGGTTCGGTAAATCGTCAACTAGAAGAAGAAATCTGAATTCAAACCAGCTTTATACAACTTCAGAATTGACCTAGAGTCACATCCTCTTTTACTTGGGGGAGCAATTTGTTACAACATACGGAAGGGCTCGAAACAGGAAAAGGAATTGGAGATCCGTTTTCAATTCTTGGACGAGGTGCTTCGCGTTTCACTTTTCGCGAATGCCCTAGAAAACGGCATGGATCCATTGGTACCTCTAGCTATGGGTAAATAGTATTACAGACCTCGTTCTTTAGTCATGGTCATGCAACCTGTTTAGCAGAAGGGAAACTCCGATTTTAATTCTGTTGCAACTCTCTAAAAATTTGGCTTTTGTGTCACACCGTATCAATGGCGTAGTGGTTGAGTAATTATATATCCCAAAGGAAGCCTAAGTTTGTAATCTGAAAAAAGTTTATTTCATAATTTACAGATATTTCTCACGTTGGAACAATTGTGATAGTTCGAGAAAGATATTAAATTATTCATAGAATAACAACATTAAAAGCAGTAAGATGTGTGAGAACTTGCTGTTTCTTGATTAGTGAGAAAATTTGTGGAAAAAGAAGAAACAGCTGTGGAAATTTAGAGCCCTGACGCTAAGTAGCACATTTGAAAATGTGCCAAAAATGCTGCAGAGAAGATCAAAGGAAGTGGGGATTTGAGGAACGACAGAAACTGTTGATACACATAAAAAACTGTGTTATACGAGAAAATGAGGAAGGTAATAGAGATTTAAGGAATCTTACGCTCAATCAATCATCAGCGATAATCATTAAGCATATTGGGTTTAGATACAACTGCATCAAATAATAATTATAATAATACGGAAAAAAACAACTGTATGGATATTTCAAGTGACAAAGTAGCAAGATTTCTCATGAGAACATGGGTAATATGTAAGAAAAGCAACATTAACAGAAAAACTGATTCCCTTTTAATAGCAGCACAAAACCACGCCACAAGGATTAATTATATTAAAAATAAAATATTGATGATATGCAGTAGAATAGTGGGTATAGGTTAAGTGGTGACAGAGACGAAACGGTCAATAACATAATAGGAAATGAAGTAAACTAACATAAAACGGAGAACAAAACTAGGCCTAACTGGGTGGCAAAGATGATCCACTGGGAATTGAGCAAGAGAGTAATATTTACCCAGTGGTCTTTGCACAAACCAGGCCCGTCAAATAGAATGCGACGCATATATTTTTCCGGGATTTCAAGAGGCAAACGGAGTGTCAATTCCCAGACAGAAGACCAGACCTAGAAAGAAAAGATTAACATATACTTGGATGTTGCCATAGAACTAAAAAGTATGAAGGTGTAGATGGTCCACTGGAAAGAGTCCCGAAATGTTAGGAAAAAAGACAAGAAGAATTGGAAATCAAAGGAAGATTCTAGTGCAGCATTGTTAAAATTGACTCGTATAATCTGAAGAGTCCTGGACACTTGAGAAGAGTTGGTGGTTATTCAGACTTCCGTGAAATACCATCAACTCATGTTGTTGTCAAAGAAAAGTTCGCAAAGACCACAGACGTTAATATTGGCTTGAATACGCAGAAGAGTCCAAAAGTCCGGAGGAAAGTTTTTTCTACTCAGACTCCAGAGAAAGAACTCGAGCTAACACTCGAGTATAAAACTCACAAGAAGTGAAATAAATAAAAGTTGTCTCCCTTTAGTCGAGGGTGACCCCAAGGTTCCCTTTTCAATAGCTACTACACCAACGTGTAGGGATTGGCACAACTCCATTCCCTGGATTGATCCACTTTACCCTTAACCCTTACCTTATAATGCTGAGTGTCAAGCAAAGCAGCATTAGGTACCATTTTTTAGTCTTTGGTTTGACTCGATCTGGGATTGAACCCCGGTCTCTTGGACCATTGGCGAACATTCTATTCATTAGGCCAGTGAATTAGTGGTACAAAAACACTACAAAGTGGGAAAGGTGATTTATTGGGAATTCCGAAAGAGCCTAAAATTTCACTTTAGAGACTTGAGAGATATGTACTCATGAAGTCACGCCGATAGCGCAGATTTTATTAACTCTCTCCCCCTCTCTCCACCCATCTCTTTAACCCACCGCTGCTGGCAGGTCTTCCAAATTACATCCTGTCTCTGTAAAGATTTGATGTCAATAAATTTTTGCTGATCGACCAACACTGGCACGTGTATGTGTAGGAGTCTACAGAGGAGCGTCACTTATGAGTTCATCTTTGAATGACTTTTTCGTCTGATTGGATGGTTTTGAGAGGGCATCTACCTTAGTAAACAAGACCTATAAAAATTCTCATGGATTTTCAGATAAAAAAAGATCACCCAATCTCGGCTAGAAGTTTTGGTTTCTATATTTAATAACATATCAACATTTGTGGGTAATTTAGTATCAAATTTAATATCAAATGCAGCCTTGTAAAATAACATTCGTGGTACTATATATCAGATAACTAGGGGATTAGGGGTTTTATATATTTTCTAACGTGAATGTAACAATGCGACAACCACTCGAATTCACTTGCTACGATGTCGCAGTCCATCATGTCAGCCATAACGCCACCAGAACTCTCATCTTGCCAAAAGACAAGACCATATAATAAACGAAAAGAAACGAACAAGTCAACTTGTAGATTTCGCAGTTTCAACAAATCACAAAGATAAAATAAAAGAAAGTAGACACCTTGAAAAATATCTGGATCTTGCTAGAGACTCAAACAAAGTTATTGAATATGAAGTAAACCAATCATTTTTGGAGAAATTGATACAATTCCCAAGAAACTTGGTAAGAGAATGAAATACACAGAAATTCGAGGGAGAATTGACACTGCTGAGGTTGAAAAATATATTCAAAAGATTCCGGGATAAATGAAGGAACAACAGAGAAAACTACCAGATACTATGGCCGCGAAAAAAGAAAACTCTTAAGGAGTATA
Organism: Sepioteuthis lessoniana; assembly: GCA_963585895.1. NCBI lineage: Eukaryota > Metazoa > Mollusca > Cephalopoda > Myopsida > Loliginidae > Sepioteuthis > Sepioteuthis lessoniana. Next base: position 27,844,295 of record OY757914.1, read on the forward strand.
TTAATAGTTAAAAAAAAACTCGTAAGGAGAATATGACTAGGTAAAAAAAAATCGGAAGGAGTACATGACTAGGTAAAAAAAATCGGAAGGAGCATATGATTAGGTGAAAAAAAATCAGAAGGAGTATATGACTAGGTCCAAAAAACTCGGAAGGAGTATATGATTAGGTAAAAAAAAATCAGAAGGAGTATATGACTAGGTCCAAAAAACTCGGAAGGAGTATATGATTAGGTAAAAAAAAACTCTTAAGGACAATTCTCAAAATGGACACGAGTGAGACATAAACAAAGGGATCAAAGGATAATGAAACAGAATACTCTACAATATGTCTTAAATACGAGATATGATCCTATTTACCAACCCCTCCGCTCGGGCAGGATATGAGACAAGGTCAATCTTTTTAAGCGGAGTTTAACAGGTTTGAATTCAGAGTTTTCCGTCTCCTAGATTAGTTGCCTCACCAAGGCTGAAGGACCCAGTCTGCCCTACTATTTACCCATAGCTGGAGGGAGAATAATTGGATTCATCTCTTTCCCAAGGGTATTAGTGCTATGTGAAATGCAATCAGTGTCGTCCAGAATTTGAACTCGAGTCGTCGTGTCCATTTTCTATGACGATAACCATTACACCACGGGCACCTCCAAATACGACATATGACATAGTCTGTGAGAAGGAGGATTAATACTCACTAGCACTAAATATTGTACAGATGTAATCTCCATGGGTGAGAGGAAGAAATCCACTAAGAATTGCGCCAGACATTGTACAGATGTAATCTCCATGGGTGAGAGGAAGAAATCCACTAAGAATTGCGCCAGACATTGTACAGATGTAATCTCCATGGGTGAGAGGAAGAAATCCACTAAGAATTGCGCCAGACATTTAGATTTGCCTATGCGGATAAGTGGTATAACGGATCACTCAAGCGAAGCCAAAAGATCAGATCTTCTTATAAATTAACAAGAAAAATAAAAAGAACTTTTCTCCTGGTTGATTTTGCCGGGGCAGCAAATAAGAGAGAGAAAGTAAAACAAGGCAGAAAGCTTGACAAATAGTTGAACCCTGCCAGAAAAAAAGATAACAGTCGTGAAACATGAAGACGACAGTGATACCAATCGTAGTAGGAGTCCTTGGATTAGGCTCGAAAAACTTGGAAAACAAATCGAACAAACTGGAGATCAATGGAAGAATCAACCCAATCTAAACCATAGCTAAAATCTTATAGGATGTCTTTTAAGTTTCTGAATACCGGAGAATGCATACTGTCATTCAGTCCCCAGTGAAAAACTATCCGTTAAAATTAGTATGAAAAATTCGCAAGGAGTACAATAATAAAAATTATTTTTATAAAAATTTTTCTCTTGTGTTTTAAGAGGTGACTGTAAAGAGAAAGAGAAAGAGAAAAAGCGACCGAGAAACAGTGATAGAGAGATACAGAGAAAGAGTGGGGAGGGAGGAAACAAATAGTTAACCATATTATAAGGGATACAAAAAACTGGTACAGAAAGAGTACAATAACACATAAAATTGGGCGGAGAAGCTGATCCACAAGGAACTTTGCAAGAGGCTAAAGTTTACCCTTACTGACAAATGGTATCTGCTGGTGTAAAAAAACAAAACAAACCAAAGTGCTAGTTAGAATAAATGTAACAAAACCTGCTCAGATTTTTACCTTTGCTTAACCAATTTGTTTAGCGTTTTGAAATTGTTCCGAGTTCTCTAACCACTGTTGGTACTGCTGTTACTTTGGTGTTTCACAGTTTTTTCCATTCTCTGGTAAAGTTCGGAAGCAGCTTACTTTTCAAAAAGCGTTTACTTTGGAATACATTCGAAAATGAATTGACACATGAGCTTACACATATACTCTGACATATACGCACACAGACATACATTCGCACAGATACACAGAAAACTTACTAACCATTTCTATAATCCCATTTAGATTTCGTCTTAACCCAGTGTTTTTATGTCATATGCCTGATATGGTGATTGTTTCGTATGATTAAGTGCTGCAAAGAGGTAAAAAGAAATAAAAAGGAAATAAAAACAAAGAAAGTAAACAAATAAAAAAAGTAACGCATAGTAAAAAAATGAATTCTCTAACTGAATTAGAGATAAAAACTTTCCAGAAAGCAAATAAAAACCAAACGAGTGGATCTGAGGCCAAATTTTCGATTTTAATCTTTGAGTGTTAAAGTTATAATAATATTACCGACAGCTGGAAAGATGAAACAAAAATTAAAATTGATTATTTTTCGCTCGTCAAAGAATTTGGAGAAATAGGGAAAGACAAAATAAAACAAATGCCGGATGGAGGGGAAATAAAAATCTGATAATGGAAGAAGGAAAGTCAGAAAGAATGGAAATTAAATATATCAAAAGAAAAAGAAGAGGCGAAAAAAGAACAATCGAAAAGGCATTGGGAATTTAGGTGTTTTTACAAAATCTTGAATGAAAGTTAAAGAACAGGAGACAGAATGAAAAAGAAGGAATAAAAATATAAAAAGAATGGAAAAATTTGATTAAGAAAGAAAGACAGAAAGAAAGAAAGGAGAAACAACACAAAGAATGTAGAACTTGAAACGTATAAAAGGAGAAATAAATAAATAAAAAGATAAATAAATAAATACAAAAATAGATAGATAAATAAATAAATGGGAGAGAAATAATGAAGAAGGCAAAGGAAAAAGTTTCGGAAATGAAAGTGAACAAGATGTCCAAAAAAAAAAAAAAAAAAAAAAAGAAAAAGGAAAGAATCAAAGGAAAAAGAAAGAAAGAAAGAAAGAACTCAAAATATCCAAAGAAAAGGAAAAAATTATGAAGAAAGTAAGAAAACAAACAAAATATGTAAACAAAATGAGTACAAAATGTAACGAACAAAAGAAAAAATGAAAGGACGAAAGAGAAAGAAAACGAGAAAAACATAGTATACTAAGAAAAGAGAACAAGAAAGAAAGAAAGGAAGAAAAAGGAGAAAAAAAAAGAAAGGAAACAAATATAGTATTCAAAGAGAAAGTGTTGGAAAAGGAACAAAAAGGGAGACGGAAAAAGAAAGAAAGAAAAAAATATAAAGAGAGAGTGCAAAGAAGGAAATTAAAAATTAAAAGAAAAAGACAAGCTTAATTGAAAAAGACAAGAGATTTGATTGAAAAAGGGGAAATGAAGAATAAAAGAAAAAAGAAAGACAGAATGTGTGAAGAAGGAAAAAAAGAATCGAAGAAAAATAATCAAAGTAAAAGAGAAAAAAAAAGATGATAAGATGAAAGAAAAAGAAAACCACAAAAATAGAGCAACATATTCAAAAAAAGAAAGAAAAAGTTGATGATAGATTTGAAGCCATGAAGGAGAAAGTAGAAAGAAAGAAAAAAAAACAAAACATGGAATGAATGTACCACATAATGCATCCGAAGAAAAAGAGAAAGATGAAAAAAAAAGGAATTAAATGTTGAAGAAATGGAAGGAAAAAGAAACGAAGAGGAAAGAATAAAAGAAAAGGAATTAAAAGACAACAAGGGAATAACAAAAAGAATAATAATAAAGGTTTAAGTAGAGTAAGTTGTTATTGATGAAAGAAGCAAGGAATGATTACAGAGAGAAAAAAGGAATTAAAATAAGAATGAATTTAAGGAATGAGAGTTTAGCTTCATTCTTTAATAACATATCAACCTTGTGAGTTAGTTGATGCACTGTTGAACCCATAGTTGAAGGGATAAGAAAGTTTATGTCTTTCTTAAGGGAAAGTATAAGCGTGACTGGAGATTGAAATAGCTTACTACCATGTCAGAGTTCAGCATGTTACCCACTAAACTACAGAGACTCCATCTTCATAGGGAATAAGGAAGAGTGAAATGTAAAATATGAGAAAGACTTTCACCACTACACAGTTAAACGAAATAATATTTAAGGAAGAGAGACATTTTCTTAAATAAGAAAGAAAAGGAAAAAAAGGGTACTTGAGCGATAAAAGTAAAAAAGAGAATGAAAAAAATTAAAGAAAAATAAAAAAAGGAGATAATAAGAAAGAAAATCTGGTTTAAAATGGAAAATAAGAAATACATCGGAAAAGTTAAAAAAAAAAAAAAAGAAAGAAAGAAAAAGAAAGATATTTAGAAAATCGAAAGAAGAAAAAAGAATAACGAAAGGGATCAATAAATCTGAAAGAATAAATAAATAAATAGATAAATGAAGAAAGAAAGAAAGAAAAAAAGAAGGAGATCAAGAAAGACGAAAGGAAAAAGAAAGAGGAAAGACATCAATAAACTCAAAAGGTCGAAAAAAGAAAAGAAAAAAAGGACAAGATAAAAAGTCAAAAGCAAAACAAAGAAGGTAAATGAAAAAATCGGAATGAAAAAAGAAAGACAAAGTATGGCATGTAAGAGGAAAACAAGAGAGAGAGAGAGAGAGAGAGAGAGAGAGAGAGAGAGAGAGAGAGAGAGAGAGATTAAAGAAAAAGCAAAGAGGAAATTTATTTGTAGATAAAAACAAAGAATGAGAAAAAAATGAAAAAAGGAAAAACATGCCTCCATCTAAATGAATTCCATTTTTGACAAGATTATTTATATTCTTGTTTTTTTTTTCTACGTCTTTGAAATCTTCATAAACGTATACATGACTCAATTTTTGGTTTTTCAGGAGCCAAACTAGCTATGATAAAACAAAGTAACGAAACAAAATTAAAAAAACAAAACAAAACAAACAAAAAACAACCAAATATATATTTAAAAAAAAAACAAAGAACATTGAAAATGTGCACGCATGACTGTCCATCCTTACCCCACCCTTAGCAAATATTTAAATGCTTTTTTTTTCTTTTACTCTTTTTTACTGTCTTTTTTTTTCACAAGATTTGAGATATTTTTTCATGCTGTCTGTGCTGAACACGAAGACACACGTTTCGTTCCATTATTTCGTTTCGATTTTGGCAGCCGATCATCTGATTCCATTTAGATAAACCTTGAACTACAACTGTCATAGCTGAGGCTTTTCAAATTTGCCCTCCAGACTAGTCATTTTGCTCCGAAAAAGATTCGAATTTCTTCAAGACCGAACTGAATAGATAAGTAAAATGAATAAATCGTTGTTCGCTTGAACTGATTTCCAAGGAGGAATTTACAGTCATTTTGTTTGACTATGAAATATTTCTTCTTGGCTAATAAATGTCATCGAGAAGCAATCGGAGAAAAAGAGAGGAAAATCAAGTATCGTTAATGATGATTTCATATTTGGTTGGTTTGAATATATATATATATATATATATATATATATATATATATATATATATATATATATATATATATATATTGTATTATCACAGTGTTGGTTGTCACTATCTTACACCGTGGGTTTGTAGTGAACCAAATGCGATATAATTTGGAGAGCGCTCAATATCCTGATTGAGCTATTATATAATAATAATAATAATAATAATAATAATAATAATAATAATGTGATTGGTGCTTTAGGCACAATAACTAAAGGATTATTAAAAAGCCTGGAAGACCTGGAAATTGGCGGACGGGTAGAGACTATCCAAACGACAGCATTGCTAAGAACGGCCAGAATCCTGAGACGAGTCCTGGAGACTTGAGGAGACTTGCTGTCACTCAAACTCCAGTGAAAAACCATCAATTAACACTAATGTGAAAAACTCTAAAGGAGTAAATAATAATAAGTAAATATATATTAGTTTTTATATATATCTAATAGCAGACAAGGTTCCAAGCTATAAAATATACATAACGCTAATATATATTCACTTATTATTATTAATATTATTATTATTATTATTATTATTATTATTATTATTATTATTATTCCTATTATAAAATAGCCTTATACTAAGTGACGCTTGATAAATAATAATAGGAACTGTTAAAGAAAGATATATTTGTGTTCCTGTATACCTATATAAGGATGTAAAAATGAATATTTTTGCAAAACTATTCTTATAAATTACAATGAAAGAACTGTGTTTGTCAGTGCTTCGAAAGCCTTCGTTTCATGAAGATAGAAATAAAACCTGGAAGCAAATATATATATATATATATATATATATATATATATATATATATATATAATGAAGGAATAATGGCATGAAATAAAAGTCAATGATTGTGTGAAAGTATTGTGAAATTATATAATCAGGAGAAAAATAAATTTTTAAATTCATCAGGAATCTATCTATCTATCTATCTATCTGTGTCTGTCTGACAGTGTTTTTTTCATTTATATATACGCAGGTGCGCACATCTACTAATATATTGTAAGATTGGGGAAGAAAAAGTAATAAAGCCCCTAAAAGAAGATAACCAATCACTAGCACACACACACACACACACACACACACACACACACACACACACACACACACACACATATATATATATATATATATATATATGTATGTTGTCATCCACTTGTATGTTTAGGCATATATATGTATTTATATATATATATATCCGCGTAAACATACATATATATGTATATACGTGATGTATTGAATTAGATTCCAGACTTTTTTTTGTACAGGTATGTAAAATTGTCGTAGACTCTTGAAAATTCACTATGTTATTGCTATACATCTTATGAGATGACAGCGACAGCAGGAATTGGAATACACTCTACTAAAGCCTGATTGACACAGCTGGTGAATTTCAAAAATGCAATGTGGAGGTGAGGACACTTAAGAAGAACGATAGGCAATAAAATTCTGTTTTAAACTTGGAAAATATGCTACAGAAACGCATGGAATGCTTCAGACTGCTTTTCGACCATCTTCCATGAATCGAGAATCCGTTTTTGAGTGACATAAGTGATTCAAGGAAGGCAGGGAGTCTCTAAGTCATGATGAGAGGAGTGGGACGAGTAAGGAAGCCAATACACCAGAGTTGATTGACAAAATGTTTAGGGTTAGGGTTACTATGTCGAGGTTTTAAGGGAGTTCAGGGAGAGATTCTGTCGGAAGAGGCCGACACTCTTCAAATCGGGTCAGTGGAATTTCCACCGCGACAGTTCACCAGTCCACAACTCCATCCTTGTCACAGACTATTTGACCAAGATGGGCATCAAAACAGTTCCTCATCCTATCTATAGTTCAGACCTTGCTCCCTGTGACGTTTGGTTATTCCCAAAGCTCAGAGGCTGTCTTTATCAGAGAATTGAGGAGATGAAAGAGGCTGTGACAAAGGTCATTGACACGCTCACACAAGAGGACTTCCACGGGGCCTTCCAGAATTTGTTGGAACGGTACAAGTGCATTGCAGCCGGAGGAGATTACTTCGAAGGGGACTTGAGTTTCATGTGTGTACTATCATTAAAAGTACCCATACGAAAAAAGACTAGAAACTTATTTAATGATACTCGTATATATATATATATATATATATATATATATATGTATTAGTTTTTATATATTTAATAGTATGGATACTTATATGCGACCTCTGGTTTCGTGCCATTTTTTACGACAATCATCAGTCAGAGAAAGAAACATATTTAAGGAATCGAAAAAATTGAAAAATACAGTCAGACGTATATTTAAAAAAATAATGAAAAAAAAAGAGTTATACACAATTTCAACGTAAATATCCGTCTGACTGATTCTTCGATTCTTTTCTATTTCTTCAATATCTTTCTTTCTTTCTCTGCCTCATAATTTTCCTTATAAAGACGGCATAAAACCAGTGGTCGCAGATAAGCGTCCATGCCATTAAATATATATAAAAAATAATGTGTATTAACTTATTATTATATAATAGCTCTATCACAGATATTGAACACTCTCCAAATCATACAGCATTTAGTCTGACACAAATCCGGTAAGTGAGATAGTGACAACCGTGTACATACACACACACACACACACACATATATATATATATAGATATATATATATATATGTGTGTGTGTGTGTGTGTGTGTGTGTGTGTGTGTGTGTGTGTGTGTGTGCTTATTTGAAAAATTGTAAACGATTTTACATTTGAACGTGTAATAAAATCGTCATTATTTTCCATAGAAACTTCATATATATATATACATATATATATATATATATATATGCATGTGTGTATTTATGTATGGATGGATATAAAATCATCGGAATGAGGAGAGAAAGAAAAATTAGGGGATATAAATGCTAATGCTGGCTGTTAAGTCACTTTTCAATCGAAATAAAATTCTTCAGAAATGCACGGGCTTCCTCTCTTTCATCTCAAGAAATGGTTTTATGCAAAATCATCGTAGAACATTCCTATTCGAGGAACCGACCATAACTCTTAGGCAGATGCAAATATTTCGACAAGCAAAGCACCGTTTTTCGCTTCCAGACAATAAATTTCATCACCTATTTCATCGTTTTTTTTTAAATTTTTATTTAGTTTTAATATTTTCCTCAATAAAATTTTAAACTGTTTTACACTAACTTGAGCACGGTCACACCAAACGGCTTGCATGCTAGATACGGAGAAACATAATTTCCCAAGTATCTTCCATTGCTCCTATCTCCCACTTTATCGTGGCCTTGTGAAAAACAACAGTAAAATTAGACAAGAAACTTTTCAGTCTTCAACTTCAGTTCAGGGTACAGTGTACCTATCACTTACCCAACTGCACCCCCAAAATTAGGTGTACATAATCTTGAGGATACCGATCTTAAAGCATTACCTTCCCATTCTACTCGAGGGGAGTCGCCTGTGATCTTCATGATAATGTTCAGAAAGACCGTGAAGTTTAAACTGACTCCGTCTCCAAAGAATACTTTGTGGTTTGGTTTCGTTTGCGAGTGTTTTATGGCATATAAACCCCAGTTGGTTATTTAATGCTTTATCATTTTCTCTCTCTCCCACACAGAGATATAAACATATATCTAATTTGTTATGAATTGTCAGTAATATTTTTAAACGAGCCAGAACTCAATTATTTTCTGTTAAACGGTTTCAAGTATTGCTAATTTTAATAATTCTAAATGGTTTCACGTAAATTCTAGTTAATATAAATATAATGAAGAATAATGAAGAAATGTAAAAAAGTAGTCAAAAATTATTTATATATATATATATATATATATATATATATATATATATATATATATATATATATTAAATACATGATTTCTAAACATATCTTGTTGATAACATTTTTAACCTATCCTCATTTCATTTTTTGTGCACAGTTAATAGTTTCACTTATTTCTATCAAATACCAATAATCATATTTACTATTTATTATTTGTTTGCATACAGTTTTATGTTTTCAAGTATTACAACGTATCTCTTACAATTCAATTAAACTTCAGTCATTTGTTTACGCACAGTTAAATGTAAAAACTGTTCTATTTCAAACAATTCAGTTTAGCATTAGTACGCAGTTTTTATTCACACAGAGTTAAATGTAAAAGAAGTCCGATTTCAAACAATTCAGTTTAGATTGGATATAGTTTAAATGTCAAACAGGTTCTATTTGACACATATAGCCTGCGCCGGTGCTACCACTCCGGGCCAGAGTGTATATGGGAGCAATGACAATGAACGGTTATTCTGCATTCCCTAAAGCTTCACCATTACTGAAGCTTCACCATCAGATTATTTAGTGTTATATCCAAGACATACGTTGAGGTAGTCTTACCCCTCTACAGAAATGCAGTCTGTGTATTCTGCAACCCCAGCCAACTAGGCTCTTGAACTTCAGTGATAATAATTAACCCATGGCCGTGAGAGATAAGGGGGTTCATACCTTTCGAAGAACTATTCTTCTGAAAGTGAAAGTGAAAGTAACAGCGCAACTGGGTTTTGAACTCGCTTACTTCGAGGCAGCAGCTCATCCTTTTAAATGTCCTGGGTATGACACTGAACTGCATCTTATGACGAAGTTTCATTCCTTGAGCTCTGGTGAATATGGAGTACGCATTCCCAGTCAATACTCTCAGGTCCACACGGAGCGGTTGTACCTTTTAGAGGCCCATCTATGGGCCAAAAAGAAGAGTGCGTAAGAAAAAATAGATGTAAAATGTAACATTGCAAGTTAGTAATGCTTAGCATTCCAGACTCAGTATTCGGCATTTGGATGAGAGGGAAGAGATTTTTAAGTTTCGGACAAAATTACCATCCCTCACAGAATATTTCAAAAGTTTCGGAGAAGAATTAGTTTCGAACATCATAAAAAATGTTACTAAAAACTATCTGTTCACAAACCATATTTAAATAGTTTAAAGACGACTTGACATTAAATAACCTACAAATGTTGGTTTCCCATAAAATAACACCCACATTCAGTACTTTAGCCATTACATTACGGGGTTTCCCAACAACGCAAATATGAATATGTAGTAGTCTAAAAATAAGTACACTTCTTTGGTATATTTATGCAATTATATTTATTTCTCAGGGTGTATTATTAATATATATAGGATTTGAGCTTCAGTGCTGTAGAGGTTGCAATGATTAATGCCGAATATATATTGTAAGACTCAAAAATCGTATTACATGCCTTCTTGCTTAATACTCAGAATTAAAAGGTACGGATCAAGGGTAAGTGGAAACATCCAGGGAAATGAGTAGCACCCTAACGTTCATCTGGGTGTTGAAGCTATTAAAAAAGGAAGCTTTGGTTTGCCCTCGATTGTCGTCAACCAACTTACTAAATATCAATTGTAATTGTAGGATGTTCTGCTAAAAATTATAAAATCTACAGTTAAAAAAATAGATACTTTATTGAAACATATTATATATCGATATAATCGAATATCATCATCATCATCATCATATCGCGCTGGTAGCACGCATATACCTGACCCTCTCTCGCCACTCCTCCCTATCGTTCATCGCCCTAGGTAGGTCTTCAGGACAACATCCCGTATCCTCACATAGCTGCTGAATGTATGTTCGTGCTGGTCGTCCTGCTTTTGCACGGCCATGTGTGGGGGTCCATAAGAGTACATCACTTATGAGTTCGTCCCTGCTTCTCCAGCAGTGTCCTGCATGTCTGGCTCGTCTAACTTGAATAGTTTTCGTGATAGGGGATAGGTGGCTGTACAGTTGGTGTCTTGTGGGGTGTTGCCGCCAGGACTTGTTTAAGATTGCACGTAGCATTCTTGTGTAATTGCCGTCTAGCTTCTTCTCCAGCCGTTTTGTTAGCGTCCATGTAGTGCAGCCATATAGCAGTATCGATGTGACCGCTGCCTGGAAGAAACTGCGTTTCATTTTATCGGTTAGGTCTGATTTCCAAATAATCGATAACCTATTGATAGCTGTCCATGCTTTCGCTAACCTCGTTTCGATGTCCTTTTCGATATATATATATATATATATATATGTGTGTGTGTGTGTGTGTGTGTGTGTGTGTGTGTATAAACAGAAAAATCGTTTAAAAGCATTTTTCTCAAATCAAGAGAGTGCTCATATAGTGGCCAGTAGAGCAAGAGAAAACATATAAGAAACTTTTATAACACTTCTTCATGTCAGCTTCTTTACTTAAAATATCATGTACAAAGAAGAGCTGAAAAATTCGTAGGCTGAAGAAATAATCCCGTGAATACATAAAATGAAGTTTATTCTGCAACATAGTTATCCTAGCGATCAACACACACACACACACACATATATATATATATATAATTTTCCATATTTCTTTGTATTTTCTCATTTTAAACAGTATTACTCAATAACATTATTTCCGAAGATGGACAAAGTACCGAAACGATGACAAATTTATAAAAACTATAGATGATCTTAATATTTTATTGAATTCCATTCAATTTCTACATATCATCGGGTTTATTTACATCTTCCTGTAATACACACACACACACACACACACACACACATATATATATATATATATATATATATATGTAAGGTGCGTCTAAAAATTAACGGGAATTGCTTTAGAAACAATTTATTTCAATTCCAAACGACTAACTACATAATTTCTTCAAAGTATCCCCACCCACTGAATCTAATACATTTTCTCATATTTCTCTGCCGCGCTTTTAAGCACTACTTGAAAGATTTTCCCTTGATACGCCTCAGTTCAGTTTTTACGGTCTTTTTGGATAGCCTCCACACCTTCGAAACGGGTCCTCTTGGTGATTCCTTTTGAGCTGGGGAAAACAGAGTCAAACAATGCGAGATCAAAGAAATAAAGAGAACGTTCGAGTATGGCAATGTTACTGCTGGAACTGAAGGATACTCGGCATTGCGTGCAGGTGCTGTGTCGTTGTTAAGCAGCCACAAAATGTCCAGACACAACTCTCGTTTCTTTCCGTGCCCTGAGCAACGCATACGACGGAGGAACTTCTTGGAAACTTACTATTTGTTCATCTGGCCCCGTGGCAAAAATTTGCTGTGTACGATGTTCTTCACCTCGGAAACTGTCATTAACATCATATTTGTCTGTTGTGATTCCCTCAGCCTCCGATACATGCACTCACAATTCTGGCATTTGGCTTCCTGGTAGTACAACGAAGCAAGTTTGGTTCAGTTTGCAGACGCTCGTTGATGCTCTGACACAACTGCTTCTGATCATAATTCACCAATCTTGGCACTAATTTTGAGCAGACACTTGGAATGTCAAAATTATGAATGATAATCTTTCAATAATTGTCCCTCTTCATATCCAGCTTATTTGTGTTCATTCCTGCAGTCAACCTTTGATTGTCACACACCGCCTGCCTTACTCATTCGACGTTGACCTTAGTTCTGCTTCTTGAAGGCCTCCTGCTCCCGGAGTAATCTTTCACCTCTGGTGACCTTCTTTAAATCTCTTGTGCGACTCAAAACCAGGTGTATGTAACATAGTGTTATTTTCATACACTTGCTGTAGTATGTCTACTACCTGTGGCGGAGTTTTCTCTTATCGCACAAAATGTTTCTTGTTTCTCTGTTGCTCAGAGTTCATCGTTAATTTCTCAGTGCTCATAGCTGAACGACCTGAAAAATAGAAAGTGTAAAAAAAAAAAGAGAGTCTAAAGATAGTTTTGGTTGCAGAAACCTAAGATTTCAGGGGGTGTCCTCGTGGTGTAATGGTTAAAGCGATGGACTGCGGAATCGTAGTAAGTGAGTTCGTACTCCAGTCGCGCTATTACGTTCACTTTCGGGCAAATACCCTTGGGAAAAGTATGAACCCTCTTATCCTCCCAGCTATGGGTTAAATAGTACCACTACTGTTCTTCTAGGAGAATGGCTTTGGCATTAAATAACCTACAAAGGTTGATATGCCATTAAACAAAAAAAAATCAATCTAAGATTTCAGTTATTTCCTAAAATAAAATTTTAGAGAAAAACACAGTGCGCTTATTTCTCTTTCACTTATAGCTTACACAGAATACCTAGTCCTGTTACTTTTCAGACAGACCATATATATATATATATATATATATATATGATTAAACGCCAAATATACTGCGTTAGGAGACACCTGAAAGCCTAATAAGGGTAAATGTATAGAAAGTACAATAAAAGGTTGGTGACCTTGCAACTTATTAAGCTAAGCTTAACAGATAAAGTTACCAACGAACAATTCAATAAACAAAACTGTGCCAATAGAAGTTTATATTCACCTGGCAACTTATATATAATGTCTTCTTGAAAACGATACAAAAGTGTTTTATATTTTATATTGCAATAGATTTAATTTTTGCTTGCCAACTTTTTTGCTTGCCAACTTTATTAAGTGCTTTGTGAAACCTTTCTATAAGAAATACTACATTCATTGAATTAACTCGTTTTACATGAACATTGACGATGTAAATAATAATAATAATAATAATAATAATAATGAACTTTGCCGTCTCGGTAGACCACAGAGTAAAATTAAAAGAAAGTGAAAAGAGAGATAAGTATCTACACCTTGGTAGAGAACTAGATAAAAAAAAAACCATGGAATAGAAAAGGTGACGGTGATTCCAATTGTAACTGCTGTGCTCGGAGAAACCCACAAAAGATTTGGTACAGTGACGGGAAGACTTGGAAGATATAGGACAAGTAGAGCCCATCTAGGCTACAGCAATTACAATGTTGATCAGAATACTGAGAAAGGTCCTGCAGACTTGAGAATACTTGCTGTCACTCAAACCAGTGAAAAACCATCAGCTAATGCTGATGTGAAAAACACTGAAAGTAATAACAATTATAATGATTACAATTAAAAGGTTATTAAAGGGGCTGGAGGACTTGGAGGTTAGAGGACGAATGGAGATCATCCAAACTTCAGAATTGTTGAGTGCGGCCAGAATACTGAGAAGAGTCCTAGAGATTTGAGGAGACTTGCGATCACTCAAACTCCAGTGAAAAACTATCAGCTTAAACCGATGTGAAAATCTCTCAAGAAGTAAATGATAATAATAAGTACAAATTAGAATCCGTCTTTGAAAATGAGACGTATAAATTTCTCTGGAATTTTGTGATACAAACGGATCATCCAAACCCAATCAGAAGGCTTAATTTAGTGTTAATTATCAAGTGGCATTTAATCAAGACGATTTTGTATATCTAGCGGACCGTAGGGTAAAAATGAAAGAAAGCGAAAAGGTAGGTAAATCTTTTGATTTTTCAAGAAAGCTGAAAAAACTGTAAAATAGGAACGCGAAAGTAATACCAACTGGAACGTTTCCAGTGGTCTTGGAAAGGAGGAGAAACTGAAAATCAGAGGAAGAATCGAGACCATCCAGACGACAACATTGTTGAGATCTGATAGAATACTTAGAAGTGTTCTTGAAACCCGAAGAGAGTTAGTGTCACTCTAACCCCGAAGAAAGACTATCGCTTAAAACTGGTGAGAAAGACGCTCAAGGAATAAGAATTATACTAACACTTATCAATACATGCACAAACCAAATAAGAGACATTAAATTCTCTGGGATTTTGAGATACAAACAGATCCCCTAATCCCGGCCAAAAGACCAGATCTAGGCATAAATTAAAAAGAAGGAAAAGAGAAATTACCTTATAGTAGACCTTATCGTCCCAACGGATCAAAGAGTGAAAATCAAAGAAAGCGAAAGAAGAGACAAGTACTTTTCTATAAAACAAAGAAAGCGGTTGAATATGAAGGTGACGGTTATACCTCTTGCAATGGGGGCTCTTGGAACTGGAAGGATTGGAAATTGCAAGGCGAATCAAAATTATTCAATCTACAGCTTTGTTGGGAGCGGCAAGAATAATAAGAACAGTCTTGGCGACCTGAGGGGACTTGCTCTCACTCAGATTCCTGTAAAAGACCATCAGCTAACGCTGATGTGAAAAACATACAATAATAATAATGTACCCCTTTGAATTCGAAGCGCCTAAACTTATAATTTATGACACAAAATTAATTATTTCTAAATGAATTATATTCAAATAAAATGATTGAATATTTTTCTGTTGATGGAGTCAGCATAATAAAAAAGAATTCTTAGTGGTACGATTAAAATGCAATTAAAACATATATCAAAACCTTAATGAGACCCTCTGAATCGGTCTTCCCACGAATAAAAAAGGATCGCACCTCTCAATGATGAAACAGGTTGGGATCGAAAAATCAGCAATCGGTACAACATCCTCCACTCACTTCAATAGCTATCAGAACTGGGATAATTCGAACTTTTACCAATCAAGATCTTCCCTACAACCAATAAAAATAAAAACTGTGAAAACAATATTATATCCGTTCTTTTATGCAATTAGCAAACCACCAGAAAGATATACAAATGTACTGAAAACTATTTAGATTCCAATAGATTAGCCAATAGGAGAAGATATACCATAAAAAGAAACCTCTTAACAAATGGTGAAAAGATAATATCAATGAACAGATAGTAGCTCATATCCAAAGAAATGAAAATATCACGTTCGAAATGACCATACTTAATGAAACAGATAAAGCTTTAAAACAATGTAGCAATGATTGCTACAAAATTCAAGCAATATAAATAAATACAATGAATTTGTGAATAGTCAACCTCAAATAGAAAACCCAGTCTACACCGAAAATAAGATTAATATCGACGAAATGAAACAAACTATAATCAGAGAACTCGCAACGTTAACCAATACTGATATGAAAAACAGAAAATCTATTAAAAAAGTTATAATTGATAAATAATTTGATTAGAAGCAGAAAAAACAACAATAAGTACACCTGTTTTCTAAAGTAAAAAGGACACAGGTGTTTCCTCTGTGGAAGTGCCGCATAAATTGCATGGGTGGCATGCTAGGGTGGCATGCTAGGGAAGATTTCCACTCAGGCAGAAAGAAGCTGAAAAACAGAGTTTTCACAGAAAAATCGTACCATAACTCTTGTATGCATTTCAGCCCTCCCCGACTCTCTTTTGTTTTACCCACTTATACATTTCCTCAAATTAATCAACGAAATTGTACAGATTATAATTTATATACATCAGCATTGTTGTCTTTCTTTCCTGTATACCGCACATATTGTACTATGGACATTGCCACAACTTGTAAAAATTCCGTTTTATTTTGACGGAGAGACTAGATTTCCATATGATCAATAACATATCAATTGAATATCATGCCTTCTCTATGGACATGCTGACATCACTTTCAGCAGAGGAGATATTGCTGCCGAGTTATGTGAACTTGTCTACTTTTAGAGACTTACCACTTAAAGTGGAGATTGAACCTTCTTGTTTAAAACACAAAAGCTATATTTTATCTACATCTACAAAAGGCAAATACCCCTTGCAGCTTACTCCGGATTATGCTGCAGAGTTTCAGCTTGGGCAGGTGTATTTAAGTGAAGCACTAGATCATATGTGTAGTTTGCATTTGATATAGATTCTTCAAGATATCGTCAGCTTTTTGCTTTTTTTTGTGCAAAACCATATTTTTATTAGATCTATCAACGTTTAAAATATGTAGTCTAGGCAGATTAAAACATCTATGACGCTAATGTATCTCTTTGCTAGACTCCAGTGATAATGTCGAAGTAATCGGTGTCACCATCTGGTGAGCAAACTATTCTTTTAATGTTTTTAAGATGATCCTTCTTACTGTAATAGTTTTTTGGCGGGGAAAGATGGCAATCGAGTTTGCTCCGTCTTTCTTTTGACTATGGATTCAAATACTCTGGAGAAATACACGAACAATAGTGTTACCTTGAGATTTTTCGCACGTACTCCTTCGATGATTCGACAAGAAATTGGGTAGCAAATAGACAATCATGATTAGCATGGTAAACAGTAAATGAAGGAAGCGGGGAAAAAATAGGCCGACAGCAAAACTAAAAGCTACAAGCCATGAAGAAAGGTATCAGAATTGGAGAGAACAATTCAATAATCTGCTTAAAAATTCTTCTAAAGTCACTGATAAACCTGTCAAAAAATATTAATGGCCAAGGAGACATCAACCAAGGACAGCTTACGGGAGAACTTGACGCTGTACCAAAAATTTACCTCCAGAGATATGGAAAATAAGAAAATTTGACAACATACTTTTTCGATTATGCAACGCTATCTATAAACAAAACACAATAGAGAAATGTGTGAAAGGCTATATCCGTATACTTCACCAAGAAAGTTGACCTGGGAGTCACTAAGAAGTACATATGTATAACCCTTACTGCTATAGCTGTTACGATTTATTTCACCATTGTATCTAATCTGAAATTGAGAAAATTCTTGGAAAATAAGAACAATTTTCGAAGAAATCGATCCATGACTAGAAACGACTTGGTGGGGATGGTGATCCATTGGGAATTGTGCAAGAAATTCAAATTTAACCATATGAAGAAATGGTATAAGTCGCACACAATTCTCTAGTTTTTTTTTAGATAAAAAAGATCACCTTATCTCAGCTAGACGGCCATACCTAGTGAGCGTCAACAAAAAAAAAAAAAAAAAAAAGAAACCCTGCCAAATAGTGGATTTTGTCATTCCGGCTGACTACAGGGTATACAGAAAGAAAGCGAAAAGAGAGATAAGTACCTACACCTTACTAGAGAACTGAATAAAAACTATGGAACATGAAAGTGACGGTGATACCGCTTGTAAAAGGTGAACGAGGTACAGTTACAAAAGGCTTGGTACAAGGACTGGAAATGATGAGTGGAGACCATCCACACTACAGCGTTATTAAGATACGCAAGGATACTGAAAAGCTCCTGGAGACTTGATGAGACTTGTTGTCACTTAAACTCCAGTAAAAAGAAACCTTGGCTAACGCTGGTGTAAAAACTCTTAAACCAATAAAATAATAATCGTAATCAAAGCTAAAACTGATAACACACGGAAGGTTTCCAAGAGTGTGTTATGTTGTGAGAGATGAAACAATTAAGCCCGTAGTAAGTGAATGTAGCCAACTGACATAAGATGACTGGGCGGGACATTGTGCAAGAAAGTAAGCTTTTGCCATGCTGAATAATAATAAATGCAGAAGCCAGAATATGTCGTAGAAAATGAGACCCATTCATTCCACTGGATATTTGGGATTTAAAAAGCCACACCAAATCCGGGTCAGAAGACTAGACCAAATTCTAATAAACAAAAAAAAAAACAAAAAAAACTAAAGTATCGTCTCGTAGACTTTGCCATTCCTGCAGATCATAGGGTTGAATTAAAAGTAAACCTTGCCAGAAAAATTGTGGAATAAGAATGAGACAGTAACATGAATCATAGTTGGAGCACTTAGAACAGTCCCAAAGAATCTCGAAAATAGGATAGATTAACCAGATATCCGATGAAAACTTAACACTGTCCATACGAAGCACTCCTGAGACCAGTAACAGTATTGAGAAGAATCTTGCAAAACGAAGGAGACTTATTATCACTTGAACTACAGCGAAGACCCCAAATTATTAATACGCATGTAAAAATAAATTCGCAAAGATTGGAAATAATTAGATATCTAAAAAAAAGTTCTCACATGCAATTAAATCGTCTTCGAAATGGCATAAATTTAATAACAACACCAACTTGTAATTTTGTTAATTATAAAACATTAATAAAATCTCAAATTGGTCTTTTATCAACGGGGGAAAATAATTATTCAACTGGATAATGATAATAATAAAAGAGATGACTTTAAGAGGAATTATTTTTTACCATTTAATTTTAACTTCGGTGCACCCGACGGGTTTCAACACATCTTTTCTTAAATGATAACCAATATAACCTGAAAGTAGAATCTTTTGACTTCGTTGACCACCAGTCTAGCTAAAGGAAAACACTGAATTCAAATGTCCATCGCCTTAGAGCCATACAAACACATGAAATAGTTTTATTTGAATAGAATTCTAACAAAGTACGGACTCGAGTCAATAAGGCAGTTCTCGATGCTGTATTCAGTAAAGCTGTATTGCCCCCGCTTGTTTCTTGACTAGTGAACATAGAATAGTAAAAATATCAGGACTGAGTTTATTATCAAACCGTACATATTTGCTCTTTTAATTCCTACAATAATTATAATAATAGTAATAGAAATAATAATAATAATACTGAGAAGAGTCCTGGAGACTAGAGGAGACTTGCTGTCACTTAAACTCCGGCGAAAAACCATCAGCTAAAACTGATGTGAAAAACTTATCCATGAGTAAATACTACTACTACTACTAATAGTAATAATAATTCACCGCACGAAAATCTATGACTTACGTCTTACAACTATGAAAGCTGTGTTTCAGAATTTAGGAGGAATGGGAGAAAAATAAATGAATAAATAAAAATAAATGATTTTAGAATGGAACATTATATAATATCACGAGAAATCTATTTCTTAGAAAATTTTAAAAAAATCCCTCCCCCCACTTGTTAGATGGGAGGAATCGAACTGTTAGGGTAGATGAACGAATCTTCGCTGTGTGGTGTTCGAAGAAAATCGGATCAGTAGAATGTGTCAATGATTTAAAAAAAAACAATTATTTTCCGTTACTTGTAAAATCTTTTGGTGAAGTTTTGTATTTTAACTGAAGACGTTTTAATTCCCAAAATTATTATCAACTAAACTATTTCGAAACCACGGAAGATTTGGTTAAATTTACCGCACTAAACTCTATATGGCTCATCCATAACTTCTCACAATAGATGAAAAATACAAACTTGATATATTCTGAAAGAGCGAAAAAAGAACAGTAACCTTTCTCAATACAACTGGAAAAACATCTACAGCCTAATCTTTATTAAGATGACCAGCATTAGCGGAAATAAAGTCTCAAAATAGGTTAGTAAATATAGACCATAAAGGTAATAGCTAGTTCAGGTAGTTAATTCGGGAAATAAGACATAAAATAGCAGGATAACGGACTTTAACTAAGTTAAAAACTTAGGATGTTTGCTTTTTTGTGACTCACAGTTCATGAACACCCACCTTGACTGTTCTCGGTTATATCTGTGTCATGCGCACAGATAATAAACAACCCCTGGGTCTGGTATAACCACAATAAACCACCCATGATAAAAATGTTGAATAAAAATAACACAACAGGCTTGGGTGACATGGTCAGTAGGTGCTCTGCTAAAAGCCAACATGGGAAACCCGACGTTATCCTGCAAATGTTGGCTTTTCTTTTTTCAGGTAAACGAATGACGATTTAAGAAACCACACCAACCAGAGACGTACACACAAAACATAGACTATGAAAGGCAACCAACTTGCACTACACTGCTGTTTTAGGAGCAACCTTACACAAAGAGGATATCGGAACAGAATGATGGAGATCTGGCAAGAATGTGCTTGTTTTCTGACAACAAGCGAACCAAGTCAAAACAACAATTAAGAAAGGCTGATTTTCCGACCTTGAAATACTAGAAATACATCAGAAAATAAATATTGAATTAGATAGTAATATAGTACCAGACACATTAAAAATAAACAAACATAAACATCCTAAAAGAAATGAACCACCAACTTCAGAAAATAGAAAAGGTCGCACAATCAAACAACGTACAACCGAACAACCCAGAGCAAACACTAACACAAGAACAAAAGGAGTTAAATCTATACAGTTTAACGGAAATTAAGAACGGGAAAAACTACCTTACCATCACTAAAAAACATAGAATGGAGAAGAGTTAAGATGGAAACGAATAAAATAAATCAAGTACTACCTTACATATCAACGAATAATATAACTGATTTAAATGAACTAATCTATGCAGGGGTGAAATTAGTTTGTGAGAAAGTTGGGATCCCTTCTAAATGCATGAAGAAAAAAATCAAAACAAGGATGGGAAATTCGACTGGAAATGCGGATAAAAAATCTACGAAAACAAGCCAAAATGATAAAACAAAGGAAAGATGATGTAACATGTACATATACAAAGGAAAAGACAATACAAGAAAAAAATAACAATACAACTTGAGGAAATAAACCAGAAAGTCCTGGCGAAATAGGAAGATAAAAGAGATATCGACAAAGAGTAAAGCAATACAGACAAAACAGGACGTTCCAAAACAACGAAAGAAAATTATATCAATGAGTGGGAGATGACACGAAAACGTACCGACAACCGGATCCAAAGTAAACCTAACGATACTGGACTAAAATTTTGCAACCAAACAAATATAAAGAAAAAAAAAAAACAAGTGTATAAACTGTCACGTGCTGTTCCACTGAGACGATTGAAATATGATTACTACTATCCTCCTGTTTGAATTAACAGTGGCAAGCCGTCAAAGAATGATCGTTAAGACCAGATGTTTGTACTTAGGGACCTCACTCGGGTCGCCTGACACGGGAAGGAAGAAGAGAGAAGCCAAATTATTGGCTGGGACCCCAAAACGGAAGTGGGGACTCCTTCCCGCCAGCGGAAATAGATAATAAGAAAAGTTAGTCGTTGGACAGGGTTTGTGGCGGACGGAACCAAAAGCCAAGTACTCCGGGTAAAAGAAGACGAAAAGAATATCTCGGACACGAAGGAGCCAAGTACTCCGGGTAAAAGAAGACGAAAAGAATATCTTCAAGCCAGTATTAAAAATAGCATAAAGTCTATTAGCCCGTAAAAGAGGAAATATTCTCCACAGGAACTCCATCAAAAAAAAAAAGAAAAGATAAGTAAACTTTGGGACTGTTTCTCCCTATACCCAATTTTATATACCCTCTCTCTCTCTCTCTCTCTCTCTCTCTCTCAATTTGAAGAAAAACGAAAGAACAGAAAAGAAGAAAGACATTTATGTTCATGGACTGTTCATTTATGATATATTTGACACGTTGAAGGTGTATATCTATTTGTAGTAAAAGATTGATATATTTTAATGTTCCCACGTGGTCGAAGTTGTTATTTGCAGTGTCTTCTACGAGTTTGTTATGTCATATTTCTTTTCCAGCTTCTATTCGCCTTATGTTATCTTGCTTAAAATTGTCCTATTAATTCCTTTAAATTCTTGTACGGGAAACCGGAATTGCCAACTACTCTAATTAATATTATTACGACTAAACCTAGGGGTCCATATCTTCCATTGTTCTAGGGGAGGAAGTCTAGCGGCCTTGGTGGGTGTGTGTATAGTGTGAAATTTGGTACCCCTTGCAAGCGGTTGTCAGTCTGGCCATAAATTAACCCCCACATAATATGCCAGTTCTTATATGCCTGAGAAAAAAACTCTGAACGAGGACTTATTCTACAAGGGATCAAGTGCCAACCTGCCCCGTCTTCACACGTGCGAAAATAAAGTCCCGTTTTGGGATTTTAAAGAATTTGCCGTCACAAAACAATATAACAAAAGAATTAGAATGGCTCGAAGAAGGCCCGAAAGCAGAAATACAAATAGATTTACTCAAAACGACACTAAAAAAATAGCAACCTGGAAAATGCCAGGCCATGATGGAATACATGGTGCCTTATTCAAGAATTTCACCTCCATTCACGACAGACTAGCACTAAAATGAACAAATGCCGACAAGGAGCACTCGTACCCGAATAGATGACCAAATTAAATACCTCATTGATCAAAAAAGACCCAAGCAAAGGAACCGCCCCAAACAATTACAGACCCATAACTTGCCCACCGATGATGTGGAAAATTTTAACAGCACAAATAAAGGAAAAGATTTACTACTCACTAAGAAGACGCAGATTGTTCCCTGAAGAACAGAAAGGATGCTGCAAAGGATCCAGAGGCACAGCAGAGTTACTTTACATAGATCAACAAATACTAAATGAGAGGAAGACCAGACGGAAAACTCTAACTATGGCCTAGATTGAGTTCAAAAAGCATATAACATGATACCGCAAAGCTGGATAATACACTGCCTCAAAGTTTACAAAATATCTGGTGAGGTTATAAACTTTATCGGGAAAGCCATGAAAACCTGGAGAGTAGAATCGACACCAGGAGGAAGAAGCTCAACTGAAGCAAAGATCCAAAGAGGTATATTTCAAGGAGATACACTATCACCATTACTATTCATAATTGCCATGATACCACTTGACCACTTACTCAGAAAATGCACAGCTGGATACAAACTTAGTAGATCGCAAGAAAAGATCAATCAGCTAATGTTCATGGATGACATCAAACTATTTGCAAAAAATAAAAAAAGAACTAAAAAATCTGATACACCCAGTTAGAATATATGGTCAGGACATAGGATTTGAATTTGGCATAGAAAAATGTGCCATGCAAGTAATGAAAAGTGGCAAACAACATCTGACTGACGGAATGGAACTACCTAATCAAGACAAGATTAGAACGCTCGGAGAAAAGGAAACCGACAAATATTTGGACATCTCTGAGGCTGACACCATCAAACAAGTGGAGATGAAAGAAAAAAAAAAGAAAGACTCTCAGGAGAATTAGAAAGCTACTCAAGACAAAACTATGTAGCTGAAACCTTATGAAAGGAATAAATACTTCGGCTGTACCCCTCGTTAGATATGCGGGACCTTTTTTGTGTGGACCAGAGAAGAACTAAAGCAAATAGACTAAGGAGCAAGAAAACTAATGATCATGCATAAGGCATTATATCCCAGAGATGACGTTGACAGACTATAAGTATCAAGAAAGGAGGGATGAAGAAGATGTGCCAGCATTGAAGACACTATTGATGCATCGATAGAACGACTCGAGGACAACACAGAAAACCACAAAGGAGGACGGATTACAGCCACCAAAAACGTTAATGACAACACGATGGTCAACAGAACGAGAATAACTAGGAAACAAAAATGGAAAGAAAAAAAAACTATAAGGGCCTTTTAAACGACTAATAAACAACTTTTCACATGAGAGAACGTGGCCGTGGCGAAGAAAAGGGAACTTTTAGAGAGAAATAATTTCTCTTAATAGCTGCACACAACAACCGCGTAAGAACCAATCATATGAAAGCGAGAATAGATAAGACCCAACAAATTAGCAAATTTAGGTTATGTGGTGATAGATACGAAACCATCAATCACATAATAACCGAATGCAGTAAAAATGGAGTATAAGACTAGACACGACTGAGTGGGCAAGGTGATCTATTGGGGGATGAGCAAGGAATTTAAAATTGACCATACCAACAAATGGTATATGTACAATCAAGGATCTCGAGATAAACTCTAGTATTTTGTGATAAAAAAGCATCACCTAATCTCAAGAAAAAAAAACTTGTTATTGAGGGGTTTTACTATTCCAGTGGACAGCAAAGTAAAAACGAAAGATAGCCAGAAGATAGGCAAATACTTGGACCTTGCCAGAGAGCTAAAAAAGCTGTGGAATATGACAGTGGTTTTTTCCTGAACCAGTAGAAATAGTCATGTTTCCCAGAGAAGGCATTGAAGTATATTATAGAATTCGACAAGTTTGAGCGTCGTCGCATACTCAGTGGGTGAAGCGCAACCTGTTGCTAATCCCCGGTACTTAGCACGTCCTCTCCCCGCTAGCGGCCGAGAGAAAAAAATATCCGTCCAGTAGAAGTGCTAAAAGCTTAAGGAAAAAGAAGTTCTCTTTAGCACCAGGAAGCCTCTCTTTTTAGGCATGCGCCAATTTCTTTTCCTGTTAGAGGTTCCTTGGAAACGGTTACTTTTGCATTTATTTATTTTATCTTTTTATCTCTTTTAATCCTTACACAATCATACTTAAGTGAAAAATTACCATTTACTCTTTCTGTGAAAATAAAATCTCTAAGAGTAAAATATTTGGTTCGGAAAATAATGTTCGACCTTTAGATAAACTTTTATTCCTGAATTAATGAATCAGTTTTAATCAATTAAAATATGATCCCTGAACATCTATGCAGTTCTACTGTCGATTAACTAGGGAATTTATTTTTGTATGATAAAACTCAAAAAGGTTTAGATGGCGAGAAATCTATTAAGTCAATTACTAGTTATCTTTTGGAACGGAATTTTTTTGGAGTAAGAAGAGTCCGGATGCTAGAGAAAATAGAATTAAAAAGAATATGGTAGATGTAGCAAAGACTCATATCCAAAGTCAGTGTGCTTTTCAAGGTCCACATTACAAAATGTAGCCGAGTAGTGTCATCCTGGATACATGTGGCCGAGCAGTACAATGAATCAAATTATGCTAAAGCTTGAACTCCAAAAAGTAAATGCATCTTCTCTTTTTCCATGTTCATAATTAGGGGTATATAAGTAAGTAAGTAAAGTTAGCGACCATAGTCGAGGGTGACCCGAAGGTTCCCTTTTCGATAGCTACAACACCAAGGTGTAGGGGAGGGCGCTACTCCATTCCCAGGATTGCTCCACTTTACCCTTGAACCGTACCTTATAATGCTGAGTGTTAAGCAAGGTGGTATCAAGTTCCATTTTCAAAGTCTTTGGTATGACTCGACCTGGGATTGAACCCAGGTCTCCCGGGCCATTGGCGAACACTCTAACCGCTGGACCAATGTCCCGGTCAGGGGTATATAAACTTTAAATAAAAAATTTAAAAGGACAGATTAATTTTTAAAAAAAGAAGAGAAATTCAATCATTAGAAATGATTTACAATGACTATGAAAATACTATGCTAGAATTGAATTTAAACAGAATTCGGAAAGTGATTTTCAAACAATCTAATAATGATATATATTTTTATGAAATCAAAGATGAGTAATTTCTTATTGATAAATGCAGCTGACGTGTTTAAAAAAATGTGAAAGAATTAGAAAAGCTCTCTAAACGTAAATATCTCGAAATAAAGATAAAAAGAATCTGGAAATTGAAAACTCGTGCAATACCTGTTACTGTTGGAGTCTTGGGATTTATCAGTAAGAAAGATAATTGAAAAAAAAAAAAAATTCCACGAAATCTAAGCATTCAAGGGAATCACAAATCGCATTACGTCCATACGATGCGAAAATTGAAATCCATGTAAAATGAAAACAAAAATTCTTTTAAAGTGTACCTTTAAAAATATTTACTGATCGTATAATTCTTCGCCATAAGTCAAAGACAATGACCTGATTTTTAATGTATAAAGTTAGTGCACTCGGAAATGTGCCAAGAACATTAAAACTGATATATATATATATATATATATATATATATATATATATATATATATATATATATATATATATATATATATAAAGATTATATATATATATATATATATATATATAGGACGATTATATATTCAGATATATATTAAGTATATTTATAAAAATGAACAAAAGTGTTAATACGAATAGAAATATTCCTTTGTATATATATATATATATATATATATATATATATATAATCTTTCTAAGTTCATCTTGTTTATATATATATATATGTATATATATATATATATATATATATATATATATATGTGTGTGTAGAAAAACTGATAACAATGATCCAAGTGGAAGGAATGATTTATTAACGGGTCGACACTATAGCGTTTCGGTTCTACTGAACCATCATCAGGACTATGAGGGGTGATATTAATAATTTTGAGTTAACGATGGATGTTTAGAAATGTGAAATACAAAAACCTAGGGGGAAAATATGTATAATAAGAAAAAGTTAGCCGTTTAACTGGCAAATCAGCGTTTGATGTTTAAATTACATCATTTGACTTATTAGGAATATTGTATAGAATTTATGTACGTTGTTTAACGAGAAAGATTTCGAGTCAGAAGGAAGAAAAGAAAGAAAGAACAAAAGAAGAATAAAAAGCATGGAAATTATGAGATATACGGAATATATATATATATATATATATATATATATATATATATGAATGAATATATACAATCATTACACACACACACACACACACACACACATATATATATATATATATATATATATATATAAGGCAAAGAAGAATATTTGTAATGATTTATGTTTTAATTGATCTTAACTACTCTAGAAATGTGGTCATCGTTAAGACTTAACTTTTTTAGGAAAAACATGTTGGTTAGACTGTTTAAAAAATATTTTAAGAGTTTATGTGCTCTAAAAGAACCTACGAAAATGGAGCGTCATGGTTGATGTGTTGTATTGCGACACCGGAGTATGTGAATTCGAACTGTAATCACGCTATTCCATCTAATTTTAGACAAATACCTTTGAGAAAAATATTAACTCTCTTTATTCTCTCAACCAGTGATTAAATAATACGACTAATATTCTTCTACAAAGATGGCTTTTGCATGAAATAACTCATGAATTTGAATATGACATTAAATAAAGAAACCAAAGCAAAAAAAAAAAAAAAAAAAAAAAAACGCAAATTGACTGAAAGTGTTGAATATTCATTCTTTAATGAAGATTACTTTTCGATGTCCAAATTTCTTCAAGAGATTTTATAAGATTTTTGCTATCTTAGATACCTGCCACTTGGATCGACATTTTGAATGTATATATCAGGCATGAGCTGGATGTTTTCTATATTAACTGCAGTTGTTTAGGTCAAACATATTCTTGTACGATAAATCTCTAAAAATGTTGATGCCGAGAAATCTATGAATGCAATTTTTCGTTCTCCTTTGGAACCGAATGTTTCAGGCGTAAAACCATAGTCCAGATTCTTCTAAAATTGGAAGTAAAAAGAATATGGTAGATGTACCAAAAACTTATATACCAAGTCAGTGAACTTCGACAGTATCATCCTGGCAACTCGTGGCCGAGCAGTATTATCCTGGCAACATCTGACCAAGCAGTATCATGAAACGAATTAAGACCTATCTTGAGCTCAAAAAACTAAAAACATCATATCTTATTTCAATGCGCTGTTTTGATAATAGTTTAGCTTCAAGTTAAAGCTTACCCAGTCGGCGGGTAAGACCCCCCAATAAATGTCCTGAATCTGACACTAAACAATATGATAGTGAGGGTCCAGTGATGCTGGAGCTTTGGGGAATGCGGAGCACCCCTTCATTGCCATTGCTCCCAGGTCCTCTCTGGCCCGGCGTGGTAGCATCTGGTAGGGCCCTATCTATAGGTTAATAGAACTAACGGCATACTTATGCTAAACTGAATTGTTTGACTAAACTGAATAGCTTAAAATAGAAATGTTTTTGACAATTAAATCGTACTTTAAGTTCCATGCTCATACTAAACTGAATTATTTGAAATGGAAATGTTTTTTTGACATTGAAAGTGTACTTACACTTAACTGATTTGTTTAATATAGAACTATTTTGACATTTAAATGCGTGTAAACAAAATCTGTACTCATATTAAGCTGAATTAGAACTGCTTTACTAAACTGAATAGCTTGAAATAGAAATGATTTTCTCAATTGAATTCTACTTATATTTAAACTGCGTGCTTATACTTAACTGCATTCTTTGATATAGAACTGATTATCTACATAAAAAATTGATTTGGCGTTAAATAACCCTCAAATATTGATATGCTATAAAACCTAAACAAACAAACCACCAAGTTAAAGCCATCTGAGATAAGATTTGTTTGGTTTGTTTGGTGTTTATGGCAAATCAACGATTGTTGGTTATTCAATGCCAAATCCTCTTTATACATATATATTGAGTATTTATACATGATTAGGAATCACATTTTTTAGACTACATTTTTAAACGAGCCTGATCTCTTCTTTGTACTCTGTTTCAAGTATTGTTATTTTTTTTTTTTGGTATTCGGATTCAAGTATTGCTACTAGGATCATTAAACTAGTTTCCAGACATTTTTCGTATGGACATACTCTTATTGATAGTACACACATGAAACTCTAGTCCCCTTTGAAGTAATCTCCTCCGGCTGCAATGCACTTGTTCTACCGTTCTAACAACTTCTGGAAGGCCCAATGTGAGCGTGTCAGTCACCATCGTTACAGGCTCTTTCATCTCCGCAATTCTCTCAAAGCGACAGACTCTGAACCAAGGGAATAACCAAAAGTCACAGGGAGCAAGGTCTGGACTATAGGGAGGGTGGGGAACTGTCTTGATGCCCATCTCGGTCAAATAGTCTGTGACAAGGATGGAGTTGTGGACTGATGCATTGTCCTGACCCTATTTGAAGAGTGTTGGCCTCTTCCGACGGAATCTCTTCCTGAACACTCTTAAAACCTCAACATAGTAACCCTAAACCTAACCCTTTGGCCAATCAACTCTCGTGTATTGACTTCCTTACTCCTCCCACACCTCTCATCATCGCTCACAGACTCCCTGCCTTCCTTGAATCTCTTATGTCACTTAAAAACTGATGCTCCATTTATGCAAGATGGTCGAAAAGCAATCTGAAGCATTCCATACGTTTCTGTGGCATTTTTTTTTCAAGTTTAAAACAGGATTTTATTGCATATAGTTCTACTAAAGTGTCCTCACGTTCAGATTGTATTTTTGAAATTCACCAGCTATGACAATCAGGATTTAGTAGAGTGTATTCCAATTCCTGCTGTAGCTGTTCATTTGAAGGTGAAATCATAAAAATTGGTCAGTCATCGCATAAGATGTATAGCAATAACATGGTGAATTTTCAAGAGACTACAACAATTTTAAATGCCTGTATTAAAAAGTCTGGAAACCTATTGAAGGCACCACGTATTTGACAGTCACAATTTAACATCAGCCATTTGTTTGCACATAGTTTGTTCTATTTGAAACATAGATAGAACTATGTCCGATGCTTCCTCTCTGGATCTGAGTAGACCTGGGAGTAATGGTAATGTAGGGTTATTCCACATTCCATAAATATCCAAGGCTGGAGAGTCTAGCCCCAGTGCAGAGATGCAGTGGGTGTATTCAACACCCTCAACAGACCGGGTTATTAAGGTAAGAGTTTAGGTACCTTTTATTCATTTATTCGTATCTTCGAGAGTTCCTATAATTCTTCGGAAAAATGGAGAGAAAGCTTGATGAGAACGTTACAAAAATGCTACGTGGTGTTTCGAACAAATCATGCTGGCAACAACAGAAAAAACAGTAGGTGTACAAGCCTCCTAATATCCCCACAATTGTATATTGATAGTTCATTGAGTTTTATTCCAATCTATATTAGGGATATATATATATATATATATATATATATATATATATATATATATATATATATAATATTCCTAGAAAATGTGATTAGTTGGTTGTTTTGTTGGTTGTTTTGCTTATCAACATTTTGGGGTCATTCTATGCCGAATCATGTAGAAAATATGAATTAAAGAAGAAAATAAAGAAGAAAGAATGTGTGTAAGAAAATGTTTAAAAAGAATCAAGCTTACAGGTTTATAGAAAATTGAACAAATTAGAAAAGGTAGATTGTATAATAAGAAAAAAAAAAGAAAAAGAAAAAAAAATACGGTAAGTCATTAGCCCCTTTCGAAAACAAAAACAAAGTTGATGTATTTTAAACAAGATGGTGTCTTCTCCATATTAGATGGCATGACTCTGAATTTAGAAGACTATTTCACAGTAAGAACTTATATTAGATATGTTTGGACACAGGATATAGTCTAAATTTTCTACAAAGAGCGATGGACGATAAAGTTGAATGGTAAGAGAGGAAAAAGCCTGATACTATTAACTTTTCATGTATTAGTACAGGGTGTCTCAATATACATGGGACCCATAAAACTGCTAATAACTAATAATAATGTTTAACAATTATCGTCAGAAAAGCCAAATTTATCGTTCGGTACTCAATTTCAGGGTCAGTAAACCTCAACAAGATGTGGTAGGAAGCTGACAGCAAAATGCCCTGACAATGTGGATGCGGTGAGAGATTCAGTCTGAAGGAGTCTGAAAAAGTCCCTCTGAAGGCATTTTCAAGAAGGTAGTCTTTCATTTGCACTGTAGGCTAAAATCAATCAATTTCTGTCCTTGTCTTCTGGTTTGACCTTTCTGAAGTGATATGATTACTTTTTAACACTCCCACCAGCTATGGGTTAAATAGTACCACTACTGTTCTTCTAGGAGAATGGCTTTGGCATTAAATGACAGACAAAGGTTGATATGCCATTAAAAAAAGAAACCAAACCAAAATTGCGAATTGACCTTAGTACACACACACATACACATACACACACACACACACACACACATATATATATATATATATATATAAGGCATCGACATATCTGCTCTGATGTTTGTGTGCAAGCATACTTTGAGTGTGTTGTGCGTGTGGATGAGTGTGTGTGGTGATAAATTGGAATTTGGATCAAAAGTTTGAACACGTGAAATAAACCGAATCTGATGAAAATGATTTTTAGATGAAAATGTTTTCTTTATGTCTACTATAAAGTGGATTTTATGGTGCAGTGATCAGACTTGTAAGGGTCTAGCCACTTTAAGTACCTAAATTTGGGTGGTCCACATCTGAAAGTGGGAGAGGATTGCGAGCTCCATATATATGAGTCGTTTTTGGTGCACATAGAAATCAGCCAAGGATAGAGAGAGAGTTAGTAGTGAGTTAGATAGCATAATTAGACGCAAGAGAAGAGCCCCTGATTGTGAGTTATGAAAGCGATTCAGTTCGTTAACAGTCACCAGAGACAGTGGAAGATAACAGCAATTTGTTTGTGGAAGACAGATATACTTGAGTTGGGGGTTAGAGTTTGATCCACATGTCAGAACTCGAGTGGAGACAGAGCAGAGCTTGAGAAAACTTCCGAAGTGTGTCACCTACCCTGTCCGTGAGCTATTTCAGTCCCTCGAATCCCGTGTTGTCTTTTCTACTCTTTTGTCCCTGTGACACCGCCGCCTCCTGGGCTCGTGCACTGTGGCATGCATCTGTAAAGTGCAACAGCGTTGAGTCGGACATTGCAGTGCAACAAAATATGCACAATGAATGATGCATAGGTAGCAATGCCTAATGAGCAGATGCACGGGCAGTAGGTGTGGTGGTTAGGTTTACAACAACAGCAACAATAAAAAGGTATAAAAAAAAGCAACAAAATATCTAAGAATACTGAAAATGAATACGATAGTAACAGAGATGTAATAAAAGAAATCTGATTTAGCGTTAATCATGATTGCTGCAATTATGTTCCTGAGTTTTCAAAAAACGGAAATACCATTTCCACCATTGTGTAAAAGTACCGGTTCCATAATTGTTATCTTTCAAGAAAAATGTAGTAGAACTCTTTCTCTCTTGGCAGATAACATTTGACTAGAGTTTATTGAATTTATTACTGTTATATTTCCGAATTATTGTAACAATCCTAATACAAATTTCTTCAACAAATTCAACTACGTAAAGCTATTATTTATTATTAGATTTAAACGAACTATCAAAATGCGACGAAGACGAATAAAAAATGATAATGATCCCAATGCTTCAGCAATGGGATTCAAACGACTTACTATACCATAAACCCACCAACCCCATCCTGCATGTAATTTAAAACTGCATTTAACTTTAAGACTACAGTCCTGGTGTTTGAGAAATGAAGAGTACTCCTTTATTGCTATTAGTGTCAGGTCCACTTTGACCAATAGTGCAGCACTTATTAGGACCCTAACTATGGCTTAAATTCAAGAGTTCAGTCGTTTACAGAGGATTATAATTCATAGTTATATAAAAGCATACAGCTGAGAGCGAATAGTTTTTATTAGATAGGAATACTGGATAAACAGAAGTACTAAGGTTAAATAGTTGCACTGAAACCATTTAACTCTCAGCAAATAAGCGATAAATATTCAATGGAATTATTTGTGTTAAATGGCGATACTTGATACCATTTAGATTGTGTGCAAACAGATGCTTTTTATATGAAATATTTATATTAGATATGAATTCTTGCAACCATTTAACTGTGCAAATAAACTATAAACATTCGATGGAATTATTAGTGTTAAATAGAAATACTTGATACCATTTCGATTGTGGGCAAATAAATGTTTTGTATAAGAAATATCATTATTAGATATAAATTCTTGCAACCATTTAAATGTGCGCAAACCCATTCAGGTTCAGCCCAGTCAACCAGTGTTGCAGAATAAACCGACTCCGTCTCTGCGGAAGACTAAGACTCCCACCAACGTGTGTCCAAGATATGACCCTAAAATATTTGATGGTGAGGCTCCAGTTCTGGAACTTTAGTTAATGTGTATCATCCTTCATTGCAATTACTCCCAAGTCCACTCTGATCCGGAGTGGTAGTACCTGATAGAATCTCGGAAATGGTTCAAACAAAACTGTTATACCATTTAAATATGAGGAAACAAATGTCTGATATTACGTTGAATTGTTAGGATTACATAACAATGCATGGAACCTTTTAACTTTGAGTAAACGCAAGAGTAATATTAAATAGAATTATTAGTGAGGAATAGCAATATTTGAAACTCTTTAAGAGTGTGCCTGAATTGAATTATTGGTATTACATAGCAATACTTGGAACCATTTTACTGTGAGCAAAGGAATGAATTGTATATAGAAGAATTATAAGTGTTAAATTGCATTACTTGTAGGAGGATCATTAAATAAATTTCCAGACTTTTTTTCGTATGGACACACTTTTATTGATAGTACACACATGAAACTCTAGTCCCCTTTGAAGTCATCTCCTCCGGCTTAAATGCAGTTGTTCTACCGTCCCAACAACTTCTGGAAGACCCTATGAAAGTCCTCTTGTGTGAGCGTGTCAATCACCATCGTCACAGCCTATTTATCTCCTCAATTCTCTCAAAGCGACAGCCTCTGAGCGAAGGGAAAGACCAAAAGTCACAGGGAGCAAGGTCTCGACTATAGGGACCGTGAGGAACTGTCTTGATGCCCATCCTTGTCAAATAGTCTGAAAAGGATGGAGTTGTGGACTGGTGCATTGTCCTGGTGAAAATGCCACTGACCCTATCTGAAGAGTGTTGGCCTCTTCCGACAGAATCTTTTCCTGAACTCCCTTAAAACCTCAACATAGTAACCCTAACCCTAACCCTTTGGCCAATCAACTCTGGTCTATTGACTTATTTACTCCTCCCACACCTCTCAATATCCCTCACAGACTCTCTGCCTTCTTTGAATCTCTTATGCCACTCAAAAACTGATTCTCGATTCATGCTAGATGGTCGAAATCAGTCTGAAGCATTCCATACGTTTCTGTGGCATTTTTTTCCAAGTTTAAAACAGAATTTTATTGTATATTGTTCTTCTAAACTATCCTCACGTCCAGATTGTATATTTGAAATTCACCAGCTGTGACAATCAGGCTTTAGTAGGGTGTATTCCAATTGCTGCTATAGCTGTTTATTTGAAGATGAAATCATAAAAACTGGTCATCAATCTCATAAGATGTATAGCAATAACATACTGAATTTTCAAGCCTCTACGACAATTTTAAAGGCCTGTACAAAAAAGTCTGAAAACATTTTGAATGCACCACGTAACCACTTCAGTCTTTGCAAACAAAAAAATTACATTAAATAAAATTATTTGTATTTGATAACAGAGCTTGAAACAATTTAACTATGTATAAATAAATGAGGTCAAGCTCGTTAAAAAATGTCATCAACAAAGTATGCGTTTACAAATCATATATATATATATATATATATATATATGTGTGTGTGTGTGTGTGTGTGTGTGTGAATTTATACACAGGATTGTAAGAAATGATATTGAAAGAAATTTCAGTGTTAAATAGTAACACTTGGAACTATTAAACTGAGCGCAAACAAGTGATTAATATTGAATAAAATTATTCGTGTTGGATAGGAATACTTGAAATCATTTAACTCTCTGTGATAAAATGGACTCAAGCACGTTTTAAAATGTTACCTATTAAATATTTGTTTACTAATCATATATTCACTATAAGGATAACCATTTAACTTAATGTGAGGGCTGATGTTAAATTAAATTGTTATTGTTAAATAGGAATACTTTAAACTTGTGTGCAAACAAATGAATAACACTAAATAGAATTATACGTGTTTGGTGTAAATGAAATATTTTAACTGTGTGCAAACAAATGAGCAATGGCTTCTTTAAAATCTTACCTACAAACGATTTGTTTACAACACACACTCAAAACACACACATATGTATATAGATATTGGAATTTGGATTGAAATTAGCTACAAGGGTTGATATGCCAAAAAGCACCAACGAACCACCCAACACCTTAAGACATCTATGACCATTACAAGGTGTAAACTAATTAAAATAGATCTGAATTAATTTAAAATACCGTAAATTGCGATATACAAGTCGGACTTTAAACTCTGAAAAAAATCTCTACAAAACAAGGCGTCACCTTAAGACCATTATGTTTACTAGTATGTATATACTGAATACTTCCATCTTAGGCAAAATGTGACAATTAAAAATGCTGTTTGAATTAAGAGTTTTATTTCTCTCAGACTGGTTGTCTTATCAAGGATAAATAATCCAGTCTGCCTTATTATTTACCCATAGCTAGAGAGATAGAGATAAAGAGAGAAAGATTGAGAGAGTGAAAGAGGGAGGAATTTCTTCATACTAGTCGCAAGGGTATAAGCGGAAAGTCAATCACAGACGATTTCGCCTAGGATTTGAACTTGGATTGCCAATTCTATAACACTAAATATGTCTCCTCGTTGTAGGCATTAGAAACCAAAGTTTTTTTTCAGAATTGAAATGACAATGATTCATCAGAGAATTTCATTGAATATTACAAAAAATAAACGAAGAAATAAATGTTTTCTCAAAAATTGCAATGTCTGGTGAGCACAAGTTTAAGTTTTTATTGCTACAAACGTCTCAATATATATATTTACGAGCAGGGTGTGACACAAAGTCAATTTTAGATTGGATTTTAACAGGTTTGAATTCAGAGTTTTCTTTCTCCTAGAATGGTTGCTTAAATAAGATAAAGAACCCTTCTGTCCCTTCTATTTGGTCATAGCTGAAGGAAGAATAATTAGATTCTTACCTTTCCTAAGGTTAAGAGTGCTATGTGAAATGCAATCAGCCTCATCCAGTATTTGAATTCGTGTCGCCATGTCCATTTCCTATGACGATAACCATTACACCACGAGCACCTACTAAATGTATCAATATAAGTGGGGAACTGATGAAGTTGTGGTAAAGACAGTAGTTTGTGTTAAGTAAAAGCCAAAACAGTCCGGTTACATTGCAATCAATGTATATATATATATATATATATATATATATATATATTTTACCGGACATTGGCCTAGCGGTTTGAGTGTTCGCCAATGGCCCGGGAGACCTGGGTTCAATCCCAGGTCGAGTCATACCAAAGACTCAAAAAATGGTACTTGATGCCTTCTTGCTTAACATTCAGCATTATAAGGTACGGATCAAGGGTAAAGTGAAGCAATCGAAGGAAGGAGTAGCGCCCTTCCTTACACCTTGGTGTAGTAGCTATCGAAAAGGGAGCCTTCGGGTCACCCTCGACTATGGTCGCCAACTTTACTTTATATATATATATATTTTAACCCCTCCGA
Source organism: Sepioteuthis lessoniana (assembly GCA_963585895.1). Classification (NCBI taxonomy): domain Eukaryota; kingdom Metazoa; phylum Mollusca; class Cephalopoda; order Myopsida; family Loliginidae; genus Sepioteuthis; species Sepioteuthis lessoniana. The sequence goes on from OY757914.1 coordinate 27,880,986, forward strand.
ACGAGAAGATGTGATACGAGAAAGACTTAATTGTCAAAGCAGTTCTATTTCAGATTTTTTAGTGGAGTTTAACAGCTTTGAATTCAAACTTTTCCTTCTCCTAGACTGGGTGCCATACCAAGTTTATAAACCAAAGCCTGTACAACTATTTGTCCGAAGCTAAAGGGAGAATAGTTGAATGAATACTTCTCTAAGAGAATTAGCGCTATTTGAAATGCAAACTGCCTTGTTTAGGATTTGAACTCAGTTCACCAAGTCCGTTTCCTACAACGGTAACCATTACACTACAAACGCCTCGTTGTGAACCTACTAGCGTGATAAATAGCCCATTTTTCTTCCACCGCCACAATTCTCTGAGAGCAAGGGATTATTGCAGTTGATGTAAGTTCTCACGGACTTGCTTTGTAAATGATAAATCATATCTCTGTGTGTAGAATAAACGGAGGCAATATACTTTATTATTCTGTGAGCACAGCACCCAACCACCAAAAAGAAAAAAAAGAAAGAAAAAGAAAAACGATCCAGTCATTTAAGCTGGTCATTGTTCTCTTGACAATTTGGATCAATTCAACGATTTTGCTGACATGCCAACCGCTCGGGGGTTAATTTATTCCTATAGTTTAGTTTTAGCTTTGTTTCTTTGTTTAAAGGGATAGTATCCTAGTTGGTGAACAGTAGTGAAACGGTCTAACCCATCACTGGGGGATAAGGGGGTTCATATCTTTCCCAAGGGTATTAGTCAGAAAGTGAACGTAATAGAACGACTGTACTAACTTACTTACAACGATGTCACCGTTTAGTACATTAGCAACTACATTATAAGGACCCTGTTGAGAATTTAGGAAATGATTATATATATATATATATATAAACCCAACCAAATAACACGAGCAGAATGTGACAAAAGATCAGAATTTAGGCGGAGTTTAATTGGCTTAAATATAGTGTTTTTCTTTCTCCTAGACCGGTTGCCATAACAAGTTAAAAAGAAAACCCTAGTCTACCCAACTATTTAATCATAGCTGGAGTGGGAACAGTTCGATTCCCACCTTCCCAACGGTTATTAAGCGCTATGTGAAATGCAAAGAGCCTCGACCAATATTTGAACTCGGGTCACCGTGCTCATTTGCCACGAGGGTAACCATTACTCTACGAGCGTCTCGGTATGTAAATTCAAACGTGGTGAATTTTTTTTCTCCGACTGTCACAAATCTCTGAGTAAAAGGCGTCCTTACAGTTAATGCGAGTTCTCACGAACTTACTTTGTAAATGATAAATCATATCACTGTGTTCAGAATAAATGAAATAAATATTGTTTATTTCGTACACAGAACCAAAAGAAAACTATCAGGGCGCTTATGCTGATCATTGCTCACACGATGTTTCTGATAAATTGTTTCATTAAACTGACATGCTCACCCGTCAGGAGTTACCTTAATACTCGGTGTTAGGCTTGGTCTGTTTTCTTTATTTAATGGCATATCAAACTTCATAGGTTATCTAATACCGAAAGAAACCTTTTAGAAAGACTGAAGTGGGAGGATTTAACCCTAGATCTGAGAGATTAGGATTTCTATGCATTTCACCGAGAGTATTATTCCGGAAGTGGAAGTAATAGCGTGACTGAATTTCCTATTTGCTTACAGTCCAGCACGTCAGCCACAAAATTATGGTGTCTCCACTCAGTAAATAGGATATATATATATATATATATATATATATATATATATATATATATATTTGCTCCTGTTATCTCGACAAGCATCCATCGCTTAGAGAACAATTCTCTTGATATCAAAGTCCTGACGAAGGTTATTAAAACCATAACCTTTAACGTTGGCTTAACATGATAATAAATTTATCTAATTTAGACCATTCTGTTCTTCTACTTTCTTATATATATATATATATATATATATATATATATATATATATATATATATATAAGTATTGATGTGTCATTAAACAAAATAACCAAACCCTGTAAATGCACTAAGCGTTTTGTAAGCATCTCCGACAAAGTGGTCAAAATGTAGAATGTATCAAGAAATAAAATGTTTATTACAATGGATCTTCTTTGCAGCATTCATTTCACCAATTTAAATTATTATAAGAATTATAATGTCTACTTCTGTTGCTGATATATGTGCTATAATCAAACAGGCGACATCACCACACTAGACGGAACCTCTCTGAAACTAGTTGACAAATTCACCTACCTAGGAAGCAGCGTCTCATCAACCGAAAAGGACATCGACATGTGGCTAACGAAGGCATCGACAGCTATCGATCATATGGAAATCCGACCTGACCGATAAAAGGAAACGCAGTTTTTCCAGGCAGCGGTCGTATCGATACTGCTGTATGGATGCACTACTTGGGCGCAAACAAAACGACTGGAGAAGAAGCTAGACGGCAATTACACAAGAATGCAGCGAGCAATATTGAACAAGTCTTGGCGGCAACAACCCACAAGACACCAACTATACGGCCACCTGCCTCCCATCAGGAAGACTATCCAAGTTAGACGAACCAGACATGCAGGACACTGCAGGAGAAGCAGGGACGAGCTCATAAGTGATGTACTCCTATGGACCCCCACATATGGCTGGGTATTAGCAGGACGACCAGCTCGAACATACATTCAGTAGCTATGTGAGGATACGGGATGTAGCCCTGAAGACCTACCAGAGGCAATGAACGATAGGGAGAAGTGGCGAGAGAGGGTCCGAGATATTCTTGCTAGTGGCATGACAAGATGATGATGATGATGATGATGATTCTTACAAATACAACTCACCGATTATCTAACAGCTTCATCTTGTTACATAGCTTATATACGAGTTATTTAATCTTTCTAATAAAATTCATTATGATGGATAATGTACGCTTGAAATTAACATACTATATTTTCTTATTGTCTTAGGTAGATGACAGGCATCCCCAAGCAGTGGGCGCCCGAGGCGTGTTGCCAGTAGCATAGGTCGGTCGTGAGAAACACGCATATAAATACGAATAATCAAGTGACTGGATAAACAATAGGAGCCAGAGATCGATCCCGACATTATTCTATATAATGATATAATGATAGTTGGTCATTTTTTTCTCTAGAAAGGCAGATCTTTTGTTTTTATCCCTTGTCGACAATCATGCAGCACATAAAATAGATTCTCCATACGCCTGTTTGCTTTTGAGAATCTGAGTAGTTCAGGGAGTTATACAACATTTAATATTAGCTATCGATAGGCTTTCGATCATTTGCAAATCAAACCTGACCGATAAAATGAAACGCAGTTTCTTCCAGGCTGCGGTCGTGTCGGTGCTGCTGTATGGATGCACTAGTTAGGCGCTGACTAAACGGTTGTAGAAGAAGCTAGACGGCAATTATACAAGAATGTTGCGAGCAATATTAAACAAGTCCTGGCAGCAACACCTCATAAGGCGCCAACTGTACGGTCACCTACCACCTGTCACGAAAACTATACAAGCTAGACGAACCAGACATGCTGGACACTGCGGGAGAAGCAAGGACGAGATGGTAAGTGATGCGCTCCTATGGACCCCCGCATATGGCCAATCAAAATAGGACGACCAGCTCGAACATACATACAGCAGCTATGATACGGGATGTAACCCTGAAGACCTGTCGGAGGCGATGAATGATAGGGAGACGTTGAGAGAGAGGGTCAGGGATATCAGTGCTAGCCTCACATAATGATGATGATGATGATATATATATATATAATGAAATATTGAGATTCACAAGTGAATTTGGTATTTTAGATTTTTATCTTTTATAACTTTGCATTACACGTGTTTCTGACTACATAGTCGTCTTGTGGAGGCTTACAAATGATCAAAATTAAATAGAATTATTAGTGTTAGTTTGGTTCGGCTTTATGGCATATCGAGCATTGTTGGTTATTTACTGCCAAATACATATTTATACATATATACTGTTCAATTTCAAAAAATTCAGTTTAGCACAAGTACACAGTTTAAATGTTAAAAACATTTCTATTTCAAGCTATTCAGTTTTGTCAAAAAGGTTAAATGGTTCCAAGTATTGCTATTGTGACGCGAAAACTTTACTTTTATCCCAGAACGGGACTTTATTTTCGCACGTGTGAAGACGGGGCAGGTTGGCACTTGATCCCTTGTAGAATAGGTCCTCGTTCAGAGTTTTTCCTCAGGCATATAAGAACTGGCATATTATGTGGGGGATTAATTTATGGCCAGACTGACCGCCGCTTGCAAGGGGTTCCAAATTTCACACTATACACACACCCATCAGGTCGTTAATCTTCCTCCCCTAGACAATGGAAGATATGGACCTCTAGGTTGAGACGTAATAATATTAATTATAGTAGTCGGCAATTCCGGTTTCCCGTGTGATATTTTAAAGGAATTTATCGGACAATTTTAAGCAAGATAACATAAGGCGAACAGAAGCTGGAAAAGAAATATGACACAACAAATTCGTAGCAGACGCCACAAACGACAACTTAGACCACGTGGGAACATTAAAATATATCAATCTTTTACTACACATAGATATACACCTTCAACGTGTCAAATATATAAGAAATGAACAGTCCATGAACATAAATGTCTTTCTTCTTTTCTTTTCTTTCGTTTTCCTTCAAATTGAGAGAGAGAGAGAGAGAGAGGGGGGGGTATATAAAATTGGGTATAAGGAGAAATGGTCCCAAAGTTTACTTATCTTTTTTTCTTTGATGGAGTTATTGTGGAGAATCTTTCTTCTTTTACGGGTTAATAGACTTTATGCTATTTTTAACACTGGCTTGAAGAAAATGGCTTCTTCGTGTCCGAGATATTCTTCGACTACTTTTGCCCGCAGTACTTGGCTTTGGTTCTGTCCCCTACGAGCCCTGTCCAACAACTGACTTTTTTTATTTTCTATTTCCGCTGACGGGAAGGAGTCCCCACTTCCGTTTTGGGGTCCCAGCCAATCATTTGGCTTCTCTCTTCTTCCCCCTGGCCAGGCGATCCATTTGGGCTACTATATGTCACCCAAGTCAGGTTACTGAGTACAGATAGCTTGCCCTAATTTACTATCATGCCTTAACTGTCATTCACCGACGGCTTGCCACTGTTAATCCAAACAGGAGGGCAGTAGTAATCATATTTCAATCGTCTCAGTGGGACATCACGTGACACAATCGCTAACAATTCAATTAAACATCAGTCATTTATTTACGCCCAGTTAAATGTAAAAGCAGTTCTATTTTAAACAATTAATTTAGCATAAGTACGCAGTTTATATGTCAACAAATTTCTATTTCAAACAATTCAGTTTAACGTAAGCACAGTTTAGTTCTATTTGATCCATAGATAGGACCGTATCAAGTGCTACCATACTGGGCCAGATTGAGCCTGAGAGTGATGGCAATAAAGGGGTATTCCCCAAAGCCCCAGAATAACTGTGTCATATCCAGGATCCTGGTTGGCGGAGTCCTACCCCTTTGCAGAGAGGCATTTGGTGTATTCTACAGTCCCGGCCGACTGAGCTATCTTAGTTTTGGATATTATTGTTGAAACCATTTAACTGTGTTGAAATATGTTATTTCGAAACTATCATAAAAAAATCGTATATATTTATAATTCTACTTAACTTTGACCATTTGTTTTCACTCGTTTGAATAGTTCCAAGAACTGCTACTCAACATTAGTTATTCTATCAAGTATTTTCATATTGAATGAATACTTGCAGACAGCTGTATAGTTTCAAAAAACAAGTGACAACAATAATCCCTTGTAAGCAATTGAACAGGTCTATTTGATTCATTAATAGAACCCTAACCGGTACTAACACTCCGGTTTAAAGTGGGAGTGGGAGTAATGGCAATGAAACGGTACTCCATATTTACTAAAATTAAAAACTGAATCCCCGTCATCAGATGCAGTTCCATGTCAAACTCAGGATACATGAAATTTTGGTCCAAATAAACTTTACTAAATAAGCCCACTCTTCCTGGAGGTGGGTGTGACTTCGAAAATCCTGACAAATTTTCTGTATAAGTTATAAAAATTACTATAAACTGGGATTTCCTTCATCTAAATTGTCTTCTTCTTCTTCTTCTTCTTCTTCTTCTTCTTCTTAGTTCTGTCTTTCTTCTACTTCCTTCTTCCCTAATCTGTATTTGTTAGTCTTTCTTAGATTTCGGCCCAAGGTGATAAGTACGGGGCATCCAGTGAGGATTGAACTCATTATTCATTAGGAATAGTTCATGTTAATCCTTACACCCCGACACAATTACTTGATTGCTGAATACATCTTCTGTATTAATTAACCAGAATACACTGTATATTCAGTTGGCCCCAGAGCCTTGTGAATGAGTGTAAGAGAATGACCACAAGCGTAGGACGTGTCAGAACAAGACAGAATTAGCTTTGCTCTGTTCGTACAGTATTGTCTGATCATGCCGGGATTGTGACCATTGTCATCAAGGATGAATTATTCAAGAGGAAAACTACTAAGAAAAACTATCCAAGAAAGATATTGTTAATTATGAATAATTAAGTAACTGGGTTTTAAAAAGAATAGAGTATATATATATATAGAGAGAGAGAGAGAGGGGGGGCGAGAGAGAGGGGGACGAGAGAGAGAGTGTGTGTGTGAGGGGGTATGTCAAGAGGAAACTTGATGAAGAGAGAAAATTCAAATGCGAAAGAATGTTGAAAAGCATGATGGGGGATCAGTTTATGGGTCAATCTAGCAGCATCGTGAAAGCGATGAATTTCCTTAGTTCAGCTTAGCTTTCATAAGAAGTAAAATAAATAAGATACTTCAACGGAAGAAATATGTCCGAGGGACGAAGGTAAAGGAAAGGAGAAAAAGGAATAAAGGAAGTTAGTGGCATTTAATGAAAGGTGGGATCCCCGTGACGTAGTGGCTAACGTGGTAATTTACTAAGCTTTTTACTTAGATGTGGCACAAGGCCATATGAAAGGGGCACCCAATGAGACTCGAACTCACTCGTGTAGGTTTGCTAGTCGAGCTTGCTAACCATTACACCACCGTGGTGGACAACAACGTCGCAGGAAGCGAGTTCGAGCTCCAATCACGATATTACTTTCAGACGAATTCCCGTAGGAAATGTATGAACCACTTCATCTCCAAAGCTATAAGTTAAATCCCTACTGCTCTTCTTTGACAGTAAATAATCCACGGATATTGATATGCCAGTAAACAAAATAAAGCCTAACCTAAATATTTATTGAAAGTCAACCATGAGGGAAAGACAAATCGAGAAATGGGAATGAATAACAAAAAATTCGAGGAAAAGAATAGAAGGACGTAGAAATAGAAAAAATAATAAAGAGAACAATCGATATAGTAGAAGAGAGAGAGAGAGAGAGAGAGAGAGAGAGAGAGAGAGAGATTCAAAGGATTTCGTGCTCTCAGCATAATTTGATGATGACGATGATATATGACCGGGGTTCAATCCCAGGTCGAATCATACCAAAGACTCAAAAAATGGTACTTGATACCCCCTTGTTTAACACAGCATTATGAGGTATACATCGAGGGTAGTGGAGCAATCCAAAGAAAGGAGTAACGCCCCCTACACTTTGGTGTAGTATCTATTGAAAAGGAAGCCTTCGAGTCGCTCTCGACAACGGTCGTCAACTTTACTTATATATATATATATATATATACATATATATATACTTCAGAATGAGCGGCAACATTTTAGCAATGTCAATTAATCCACACTTCCACAGGACCATGCTTGTGCATACTTTCGATACTATCTGCATTTTCGTTGTGCTGCTGACATCAATGAATACTCTGCTCCAACTCACAATGAGATGAAGTTTATTTTTTATGAGTTGTGGACCTCTTTAAGGAGGAAACGGACAAATATGAACAAAAAATATGAAAGTAGGAAAAGCAACGAGAGGGAAAGAGAGTGACCGAGATAGGAAATGGACAGATCTTAATAGAAAACATCTCTAATGAGACAAGAGAAGAAGAAGAAATGAAAGAATATGGAAAATAATAAAATAACAGAGAGAGAGAGAGATAGAGAGAGAGAGAGAGGGAAAGAGGGAAAGAGAGAGAGAGAGAGGGAAAGAAAGAAAGAAAGAAAGAAAGAAAGAAGAAGAAGAAGAAGAAGAAGAAGAAGAAGAAGAAGAAGAAGAAGAAGAAGAAGAAGAAGATGTACAGCGTAAAACAAGAGAAGAAATTAGCATCCGAGCCAGACTTTCAGATGTAGATTTTATCAGTGTCAGCTCAGGTTGATATCACATGAAGTCTTTATCATGTGAAACGGACTACAAAGAATAACATCCACGTTTACATGACAACAAACAAACGAGACTCTTTCCATTTCTCTCATACGTTTAAATGGATAACAAATTTTATGTATTCATACGTACATACCAATCTATACGATACATATACATAGATACGAGAGTCATTCAAGAAATAAGAGACATTTTTCCCAAGGAATTGCCAGTAAGAAGCACTGTTTACAGTTGAAATTTTCCATTGAAACCAAAAGTAGTGGTTCCTGAAGATCGTCAGCATGACTTTTGTGTAAAGACCGCTGCACCCAGAACTTTTAATTTACTGCAGAGTCAGTGTGTTTCCTTTCCATGGACTGTCTTTTCGATTCAGGCTCGCAATGGCGAACCCATTATAAAAACTTTTTTCCACCAAAAAGTCCTTCGTACAAATAACCCATTCTTGTGTAAAGTTCACATGATTTGCACTTATCTGCTATCAAAAATCTAAAAGCAGACCGCTGTTCAAGCTTTGAATACTCTGTTTAATTTGCCGTCATTTTGAATAGACACAAAACAATTATTGCTGTGAGATTATTATTCATTCATTTGATAGTTTTTCACACCAGCATTAGGTGGTAGTTTCTCACTGGAGTTTGAGTGAGAGTCAGTTACCTCAAGTCTCCAGGACTCTACTCAATATTCTGGGGGATCTTGATAATGCTGTAGCCTGGATGGTCTCTACTTGTCCTCTTCCATTCCCTTTACAACTCCTTTGGGGATTGTCTCAAGCACAACAATCACAATTAGTATCACCGTCACCTTCATGTCCCAAAGTTTTTTTTTTTCTAGTTCTCTAGCAAGGTCTTGGTACTTATCTCTCTTCTCTGTCATTTATTTTTACTACGTAGTCTGACTGGGTAGCAATTTCTTTTAATTTTGTGGACTACCACTAGGACTGAGTTATTATTATTATTATTATTATTATTATCATTCCTTGAGTGTCTTTCACATCAGCGTTAGCTGATGATTTTTCACTGGTGTTTTGAGTGACTGCTAGTCTCCTCAAGTCTCTTGGACTCTTCTCAGTATTCTGGCCGATATCAATAGTGAAGTAGTTTGGATGGTCTTCACTTTTTTTTCCAAGTCCTCCAGTCCTTATATTAATCCTTCGGTAACTACACGAAGAGCACAAACTACAATTTATATAATCGTCACTTTCATGTTCCACAGTTTTTTCAATTCCCTAGCAAGGTCGAAGTACTTATCCTTCTTTTCACTTTCTTTCAATTTTACTCTGTCGTTAGCGGGGACAGCAAAGTCCACAATTTTTCAAGTTTCTTTTTTTTTGCTGTTGGTTATTAAAAGGTCTAGACGTCTGGCCGATATTAAGTGATCCGTTTGTATTTCAAAATCCCAGAAGAGTCTATGTGTCTCCTTTCCCGGACAGATGCTGGGTTGTGCATTTACGATTTGTTTATAGGGTTAAATTTCAATTTCTTGCTTAATTTCCAGTGGATCACCTTGCCCACCCTGTCGTGTCTAGTCTTATTGTCTTTCTATGCTAATTTGCTATATTCACTGATTATGTGATTGATCGTTTCATCTCTATCTCCACATAACCTTACAATTGCTGTTTTGTGGCTTCTTATCTATTCTTGCTTTGATATGATTGGTCCTTATGGCGTTGTTTTGTGGCGCTATTTGAAGTGATTCAGTTTCTCTCTTAAAGTTTCCCTGTCTTAGCTACATAAACGTTTTCTCCTGTGAAATATCACTTGTTAGTTGCTTAAAACGTCCATAGTGTTGTTTTTCTTTCCATTTTTGTTTTCTGATTATTTCTCTTCTCTTGTTCTTCGTGTTCTCACTATTGTTTCTGGTAGCTGTAATTAGTTTTCCTCCGCACTTTTCTTCGAGTCGTTGTATCGATGTATCAACGCTATCTTCAATGCTGGTAAGTCCTCTTCCTCCTTCTTTTCTACACTCACATAGTTTGTCAACTATTATTATTATTATTTAATTTTTGTTTTTAAACTAACTCCATACAATGCAGATTTTATATCTATTGAAAAGAAATTTGAAAAAATGCTTAAAATATAATCTAATTTATCAAATCACCCTCTTATAAGTATATATATATATATATATATATATATATGTATACATATATATATATATATATATTGTTGAATAAACAAATCGTTTAAAAATGATTTTCCATAAATCAAAAAAAGGGCTCAAAAGAGGCTAGAAGAGCAGGAGAAAATATAAAATGAATAAATGCTTAATTGCCACTTCCGGTCCGTCTTACTGTGAGTTTCACGTATTTGAATACAATCATTGGATCAATCATTGGATCAATATTTACCTTGTATCTCCGCCACAGAAACTAAACAATTTTTTATGGAATATAAATAATGAAGAGTTTGGTGAAAATAATTAATAATTCCCGTTAAGATAGTATAAAGCTCCAAAGAAATAACAAAATCCGGGTGTATTCTGTTTAAAAGAAAACTTTTTGTTAAAAAAAAAGTAATCAACTTATTTATGAGCGACGTTACCGCCCCCATTTATATATATACTCACACACACACACACACACACACACACACACACACACATATATATATATATATTATTATTATTATTATTATTTTCATGTAAGAATGTTAGTTTCGTGCTAGTATTGAAGTCGGTAAAAATATAAAAAGAAGGTTAGATAGAATGTCACAAAATTTTGAGATTTGCCGACACTTGATGCTGGGAATTGTATAAGACGTTAAAATTTAGCCATGTTGACAAATCCTATATGCCCAAAACAGAATCTGCTCCAGAAAATAAGACAAATAAAAACTCTCTGAGACTTTAAAATGTATGCGACCACCAAATTCCGGCAAGAATACCAGACCTATTGTTAATTAACAAGAAGAAAAGAAATTGTTATTTAGTGTCTCTTGTTTTTTTTTTTTTGTTTTTTTGCTTTTACAGCAGGTCATATATAAAATTAAAAGAAAGCCAAAAGACAGACTCAGATCTTGACAGGGGGCTAAAAAATGTTTTGGAGCATGAATTTGTAGTTGGAATTCTTTGAACGGACTACAAAGGTCTCGAATAGAGACTGGTATAACAGAAGATAAGAAAAAAAACGGAGACCATTTAAAATCAGTTAGGATCCTGAGATATCATGATAACCTTATATTCAGTGGTAGATTATACCGTCAACATTAAAATAATATTAATTATCAAATCCTTTGCATTTACCTAGTCAATCCGATACAGGCAGGTTAAATTTTTAAATTTCAAAAAATTCTCAGACTTCGATCGAAGTTCTGAACAAGTCTTGGAATATAGGGTCAGATTTGTGCCAGTACTTACTGGAACGCTCGCAAATATCCCGAAGATTTTGAAGTTGATTGTTTAGGAAAAACACGTAAGCCAAGTGTTATGAAATAGCCGATGGATTTCGGTTCATGCCTTTGAGTTTAGTTAGGCTGAGAACCTTTCGGCTCAGCACATGGGTTGGTTGGGTGTAAGATTGAAGCAGGTGTTAACGCGGGTGCGCGCGAGCGGATGGAGGTGTCACTCAGATGTCATAACAGTCCGAGACGATACTGGGTGACAAGGTACGGGTGACGTCACGCACCGGAAGCACGCGGAAGTTTGTGTGAAAATTTTGAAGAAAATAGGAGTCGGGTTTTGGACGCCGAACGAGAAGGATCAATTTTTGGAGTTCGCAGACGCGAGGTGAACGTGCGCCCTATGGAGGGCCGATTTAGTTGGGGGCCAAATGAATAAGACAGCATAGAAGATTGTGTCTCTCCTCCTTACGTCGAAACCTTTAACTCAAAGTAAATAAAAAGGTTTCGTACCAGAACAAGAAGTCGTTACGTGTTTTCGAATATTGAGATTCCTATGTTCTTAATATGTTCTATCGTTAATGAACATTACATGTCTATTTCGCACATGGCCATATTCGTGTATATGGCTACGCAACATAGACATATTTGGTGCCAGAACTTGGGCATATCGTTCATGATATGATTTTCGATTGGGTTACCATGGTTCCACGAAGACGATCAGAGAAGCGGCTAAGAACAAGGAGGAATCTATTTCGGAGCGGCTTGTTCAGGCGATCGAGGGAGAGAGAGAGAAAACACAAGGCCCCAGAAAATAAGAAACAAGGAAAAGAGACCAAAAACAAGAGGAGCAAATTCGGCACCCCACAGAATGAAGGAGAAAAGTCCAACATCGAAAAGAGAGAAAAAAACCCAAAAACAGCGCAACTCCAAAAGAAAAAAGAGAAAAAAAAAGGCGTGAAAAGAAAAGAAAAAAAGAAGTAACACAACTCAACTCCAAGAAAAAAAAAGGCATGAAGAAAAGAAAAAGAAAAAGAAGGTATTTGCTCATTTACGTCTGTCATAGTTTAATTTACGAATAGAGTTTGAATGGTTGTGGAGGATAGATTTGGAAATAATTCTTAAATTTGAAAAAAAAAAAAAAGAAAAATCGTTGGTAACATAGAAAATTATGATTACTACTGTATGTGACTTTGTACCGTGGTGGGAGGAGAGAAAGAAAGAGTAACAGAGAAATAAGCTCGCTGTGACAGAGAAGAAAGAAAGGTGGTCGCTGTGGGGACAGAGGATTGTGTCGCACTCATGATTGACAGCAATAGTAAACAATATTTTGTAAAGAAATTTTATAGTAATAACGTATTTTTATGAATGGATTTTACGATAGACGGGGTCATTGTAGGTGAATTTTGTAGTAAATAACGTTTTTATGAATGAAAACTTGTAACTTGATGGTGGTTCGTGCTAATAATATTCGGAGATTAGAATTTTGATTCGAGACCTTGGAGATTTCGCTCATCGATGGGATTGCCGGAAAAATTTCGCATATCTGTAGTTAGGACCTTTGGGACAGGTTTCGATGTTGGATAATCGATATTTTGGGCGCTGAAGAAATCAGGCCAGGTTTTTGTTTAGGTGGTCGAGTCCGACTAATCGGAGGCACAGTGGAATGCTTCGGACGCTTCGTTGTCCGTATCGACTGGAAAATTGTCTCATATCTCGCCAGAGAGGCAGATCAACGAAGAGACGGATGTTTATTGTGCCTGACAGGGCAGACGGTTATTTTGTGAGTTCCCCCTGGAGTGGGACTGTAAGGTTTTGTTGAGGAAGATGTTCGGAAAAACATGGGTTTGGAGATTAGTTAATTAAGATATGCGCAGAGTTTTGTGATCTCATTGGATGTGTTTGGAAAATTCGTGGACTCGATTTTGAGTTGTGTCGAGGGAGAAATTTTATTGAGTGAGCTGATAAAGATTTTGGTGGTTTAGAAAGAACACCCAGTATTTTAAGGGCGAAAGAAAGAAAGAAGATAAGAAAGAAGGGTACTCGTAAGCTGTTAAAAAGATGTGAGATAGACCGTTTGACGGTGGTCAAAAGTTGAAAAAAAAACGGGGAAACATGTATCTTGGTTTGATTACGAGCTATGCTTGGTTGTGGAAGGTTAAAATGTGTACATTAATTAATGACAGATATTACATGAGAAGGAGATATAAAGTTAGCAGTAATAAGTAGGGACGTAGAAGGAAGGCAAAAATGCAAAATACAAAATGAGCAATTGACCTGAGATTTAAAAAAAAAAAAATTTAAATTATGAAAATAAGAGAACAAATTAAAGACTGAAAAAATATACATGCCGAACGAGTGACTGTTGAAAAAATTTTTAAAAAAAAGAAAAAAAATAGAAAAAAGAACCAGAAAATGTGGTCGGAAAAAGAAAAAAAAATGAAAAAAAACAAAAAACGATGGACAATACGAACACTTTTTATTTTTATTTCAGTGACTTTTCAGTTTGGGACTGACGCATGCTTTTTGTTGTATTATTTTGTTGAAATTGTATTGCTGAAGATTTTGTTGCTCAGTTCGACATGGGGGGGAGTGGCACAATAATTTAAGAAAATAATTTGTCATCATCGATGACAAATGATTTTATTGTGGTTGGATAGGTATGTTATGAAATAGCCGAGGGATTTCAGTTCATGCCTTTGAGTTTAGTTAGGCTGAGAACCTTTCGGCTCAGCACATGGGTTGGTTGGGTGTAAGATTGAAGCAGGTGTTAACGCGGGTGCGCGCGGGTGGATAGAGGTGTCACTCAGATGTCATAACAGCCGAGACGATACTGGGTGACAAGGTGCGGGTGACGTCACGCACCGGAAGCACGCGGAAGTTTGTGTGAGAATTTTGAAGAAAATAGGAGTCGGGTTTTGGACGCCGAACGAGAAGGATCGATTTTTGGAGCTCGCAGGCGCGAGGCGAACGTGCGCCCGATAGGGGCCGCTCGAGTTGGGGGCCAAATGAATAAGACAGCGTAGAAGATTGTGTCTCTCCTCCTTACGTCCAAACCTTTAACTCAAAGTTAATAAAAAGGTTTCGTACCTGAACAAGAAGTAGTTACGTGTTTTTGAGATTCCTGTTCTTTATATGTTCTATAGTAATGAACATTACATGTCTATCTCGCACGTGGCCATATTCGTGTATATGGCTACGCAACACAAGGTCGTGTGAAAGTTTGGAAGAATATTGTGAAAGAAATTGACATTTTTTGTTGCTTCTTACAAAAACATTGAAAAAGGATTGAAATATATTTGAAATCAGCGTAAGAATCGAAGTTATCTAAACGGTATCTTCATTAAAATCAGATTGAATACTGAAAAAGGCGTTGGAATATTGAAGAGATACGCAGTAAGTTGATTTCCAGGGAAAGCCACCAGTTACTATTTGCATGAAACGACCACGTGTACAAAAAAAAAAAAAAAAAAAAGGAAAAAAGAAGAAAAAAAAAAGAATAAACATGAAAAGGAAAAAAAATGTATGTTTCGCGGCTGTAATAATGTAAACATCATCATTTTTGTGATGAAAACTTTTTATGGGAATTATTTGTTATCGGCACACAATGATTCAGATTTATTTTTGTTAACTCGGCCCTCTCTATAGAAATATCACGTTTCATTGAGCGAATGAATACAAAATAATGATTAAAAAAATCACCAACAACAAAACATGTTTAATATATTTCATTATACTCCAAAGTGGAAACTATCATTTCAATATGTTCATGAGAAACAACAACAACAACAAAAAGTCTTCATTGTTTCGGCTTTTAGATTAAGTAACATGAATTTACCAAAAAAAAAACAAAAAACAAAATAACCCCCCAAAAAAAACAAAAAGTAAAAAGAAATGCTATGAATCTGCGTTTGGAGAAGCAAAACAATGAGAAAATAAGAAAAAAGTTTTGAAGGCAGTTTCATAAACCCCAATGAGGTCAATATATATATATATATATATGAATTCTGAACGTTGTTTCTTTCTAATTTGTGACATTTCAAAGAGGTTGAGTGTTATTCTGTTTGAGTATTTATGATTTAATTTGTATACTGGTCTGAAAAGAACAAATCGTCGGCGGGCCTCAAACTAAGCCGATTGTATTCCATGCTGTAGAACATGATCATGGTTTTTCAAAAAAAGCTGTCCTTTGTATGACGCTAAACTACTTATGTTCTCCTGTTCTCGAAAACCGGGGAGTTGGGAGTATTTCTTTATTGCCATTACTCCCAGATCCACTCTAACACAAAGTCGTATTATTTATTAGAGTCATATCTATAGCTCAAATAGATCCGTTTGAAAATTAATATTATTGGACAATAATCAGTAAAATCATATAACTGTTTGGTTTGGTTTCTTTGTTTAATGCCATATCAACTTTCGTGGGTTATTTAATGACAAAACTATCCTTGTAGAAGAATAGTAGCGATACTATTTAACCCATTGTACGGGGGATAAGGGGGTTCACAAGTTTCTCATAAGCATTACACTGAAAGTGAACGTAACAGCGTGATTACAGTTCGAACTCGCTTAATACGATTCCCCACTTCAGAACATTAGACATTGCACCTCAAGGATTCACTCCATCCAATATAAACGTGTTCGAACCAATGATTTTAATTACATAGGATTATAAATGTTATGATAACTTGAAGTAAGTCGGCCAACTGTAGTCATTGGTGATTCGAAGGCTCCCTTTTTAATAGCTACTACTTCAAGGTGTAAGAGAGGGAGCTACTCCCTTCCCTGTATTGCTCCAAATACCCTTGATTCGTAAATTATAAGGCTGGGTGTTAAGTAAGAAGGCATGAAGTACCATTTTTTGAGTCTTTTGTATAACTATCCTTGGGATTCAACCTTCGTCTCCTGGACCATTGGCGATCAATCTTACTGTTATCATATTTACCAACCCCTCCGCTCGGGCAGGATATGACACAAGGTCAATTTTTAAGCGGCGTTTAACTGGTTTGAATTCAGAGTTTTCCTTCTCCTAGACTAGTTGCCTCACCAAGGCTGAAGAACCTAGTCTGCCCTACTAGCCGGAGGGAGAATATTTGGATTCATACATTTCCCAAGGATATTAGTGCTATGTGAAATGCAATCAGTCAGGTTCAGGTTTTGAACTCGTGTCACCGTGTCCATATCCTGTGACGATAACCATTACACCACGACCACCTCCACATCAATCTTACTGTTATGCCAATGGATTTAAAGCTTAGGTTTATTAGTATGTATTTGAAACCTTGGCTTTACTTACAAATTATTGATGTTAGATTGGAATAAATGAATAGCTTTGAGAAAATAAATGATTAATGATAAATAGGAATATTGACTTTGAATAATATAATTGATTAGGAATAGGAATAGTTACGTTAAACTATATAACTGCATATAAATTGTTAGAGTAAGATTAGAATACACTTAAAATACGCGGAATACATTCTCTGAAGAGTGGTTGTGTTGCGTGGGACACTAAACAGAATCAAATCTCTAGTTCAAGAAATTTAGTCAGTATCGCGTATCCCTGCTAGTAATCCACATTTCGTGATATCAGTAAGTGTATGTAAACACACACACACACACACACATATATATATTACATGGTACTATACAGACAATACAGTGTAATATATATATATATATATATAATATGTTTATGTATATATTTTAAGATATGTGTTGTTAGGCAGCAGTCATTCATTTAAGCATGCTTGATTAAATAATAAAGACAAATTTTGTCAATATAATTTTAAGATCATTTCAAAATTTCTGATAGGTGTCTTGGTTTCAGGTTGGAATTGATCCGAAAGCGCTTGGGACAATTTTGGTAAATTCATCCACCAATTCTAAACTGAAACCAAGACACTTATCACGAAACTTGAAAGGATCTTATAAGATTATATAGACAAAATGTGTCTTTATTATTTAATCAAACATGCTTAAATGTATATATTTGTATCTATAAATGCTTTATCATTGATATTGAGCATTATATAACAATTTCTGCAGCTTTTGGTTCTCCATTAACTCAATAAGTTAGCTAGTAAGAACCAAGAGCTCTTATAATTATATATATATATATATATATATATATATATATATATATATATATATATATAAGGGTTGAGTTCTCTGGCAAAGAAGTAATCGTGTTGCCATTAGCGTTCATTGCAAGCCTCTTCGTATATGAATTGAGGTCTCGGTAGCCGTTGAACGGATGTATGTAAACAATAGTAATTGTGATTCATAATCGTTTAAAATTTACTTCGCAGCTAATGGCTCCTCGTGGCTAAATGGTTAGAGGTTTTGGCTTGGCGTTTGAGTCAACCAGGGTTTCGATCCCAGCTACGGGAAACTAGTATGTCTAGCCACACTGATGAGTTCTGATAGAACGAAACTGATCTGTCTGTGGATGACTATATATATATATATGTGTGTGTGTGTGTTTGTGTGTGTGTAGCCTTGAGCTACCGAAATTTTGTTATCACCCTGGTTGGCGGTTGATGAGACTAGGGTATCGCACGTACTTTCACACGTTGTATGATGAAAAAAAAAAATATATATATATATATGTGTGTGTGTGTGTGTGTGTAAGAGGAAAAGTGTGTAAATGATTGAATAAAACGCTGAGTGTTGAAAAACAGAAGTCGTAGACTATTTTCTGCTAGAAAAAGATATTATTAGTCAAAGTGTAAATGTTCTTCCATATTTCTATGAGAAGAAATAAAGCTTCATGCATTCATTATAACAATGGGCACCAAAAAATAATGTTCGTTTAACTAATAGATAAGCTACGTGACTGGTCCATTTTTCTTGCTTCTTCTATGGAATATTTAGTCTTTTACAAAATTTAAAAAGAAAAACAAAAACGTTTTTTTTCATCAAAACTTTTCTTCTTACGATGACCTAAGATCAAAACAAGTTGAGAGTAAGATAGAAATAATTTAAAGAAATAGTCATATCTTTTTTATCACTCTTGTTCATATATATATACATATATATATATTAGAAGTCCATAACTTAAGTTTGATGTATCTTTTACAATCTTCAGACGGTCGTCTGATTGTATAAACACATCAAAATGAAATCACTGGCTTATTATATATATATATATATATATATACAAATAGCCAGTGATATATATATATATATATATATATATATATATATATACATATAGAGAGAGAGAGAGAGAGAGAGAGAGAGAGAGGTTTCTACTGACTATGCTGTAAAAGTATTAACCACTTATTCGGGCAACTGCCCTTATTTGCTGTTTATATATATATATATATATATATATATATATATATATATATATAGGGGCAGTGAGATTATTTTCAAGAGAAATGTATGTCTATTTATTATGAATATATGTATGTGTGTGTGTGAGTATATATATATAGATATATATATGCACACACACACTCACGCTTATATATATATATATATATATATATATATATATATATATATATATATATATATATTATGCCTGTTAGTAAGTAAAATCACACAGTTCGAGGTTCATGAGTAGAGTCAATTTTACATATAGGCAGTTTTGATGCTACCACGTAGTGTGCAAACACGCAGAGAAACTTGCTTATATCGGGACATTGGCCCAGCGGTTAGAGTGTTCGCCAATGGCCCGGGAGACCTGGGTTCAATCCCAGGTCGAGTCATACCAAAGACTTTAAAAATGGTACTTGATACCACCTTGCTTAACACTCAGCATTATAAGGTACGGTTCAAGGGTAAAGTGGAGCAATCCTGGGAATGGAGTAGCGCCCTCCCCTACACCTTGGTGTAGTAGCTATCGAAAAGGGAGCCTTCGGGTCACCCTCGACTATGGTCGCTAACTTTACTTTATATATATATATATATATATATATATATATAACCACAAGCTTAGAATTTACCTGCTCATCTACTCATAATGCCTGAAGATACCAATTCCAAATAGTTTGGAAATTCTTTTCTCAATGGTGGTCGTCTGGCAGTGAAAATACCCAGGGATTCCATTTAGCTTTTAAGGAGGAGATAATTACCAGAAGCAGATGCTAAGCACGACTACCGACAGAGGTCTCCACCGTCTGAACTCGAATTTTGCTGGCTGATTAGAACGATAACTACCACCAAGTCAAATCATAGGGGAAATATTATCGAAACTGATCGCTTCTTCTTCTTCTTCTTCTTCTTCTTCTGTTTGTAGGACGATGAAGAAGAAAATAAAGTGGATACGCACCGTGCCAAAAAGTTGTCGGTTTTTCCAAAGGCCCCAGCTAAACGACTTTTTAATATTATTCTGTGTTATCAGTTTATTTTTGACGTAAAGTGGAGCCTGTAGAATTGGGAATGTTTTGGCACTAAAGTTGAGTGTTAAGTCTGAAAAGAAGTTGGTAAAGGAATTGACGTGGGAGTAGATAAAGACGTGTAACTATCACTGAATAATTAAAAAGACCTCCAAATAATTTAGCTCGACTTATAGCAAGGCCAATCAATTTAAGACGTATTAGGTCTTTAAAACAGATAATGTTTAAGGAGCAGAAATGCTTCAAAAGTAAAATAATTACCTTACTTCTTTTCAAAGCATTTCTTTTGTGAAATATTTGTATATAAGAGGTGTCCTCGTGACGTAATGTTTAAAGCGTTTGACTGCAGAATAGTAGTGAGCGAGTTCGAACTCCAGTCACGCTATTAAATTCACTTTCAAACAAATACTATTGAGAAAAGTACGAAACCCCTTATCCTCCAAGCTATGGGTTAAATAGTACCATTACTGTTCTTTTACATGGATGAATATGGCATTAAATAACCCAAGAAGGTTGATATGTTATTAAACAACAAAACAAACATTCAAACAAATTCGTATATATATAAGCCGAGAAAAGTCGTCTAAGAGTTCGAGTAAAAAGTAATAGTCCAAAGAGTATAGGAATATCCACTTGATTGCTCAATGTCAATGGTTATCGAATATATTATTAATTTCAGATTTAAAATATATCGAAATTCACGTGCAGAGCAAAAATATTTTTTTTTAAATAAATCACACGAAAACGAATTCAATTTGTTATTCCATAGTAAATCAATTTCAGCTTCAGATGGTATTTTGACCAGATTGAATTGGAAAAAATACAGTTATATATTTATTTTTAAAAATATGTATAACAGTGTTTTTTTCCCATCCGATGAGGTCATAATACCATCTGAGACTGAAATAAATTTATAATAAATTCAGGAAATAGAATTCTTTTTCGTTTAATTTATATATATATATATATATATATATATATATATATATATATATATATATATATATATATATTCAGGGGTTGAATCTTTTTATAGTTAAATTACTTGCCAACGTTAAACGTTTCGATTATTTGATATTACACTATCATCAGGGCAATGTTAGTATGTATTGTATCTTTTGAATTATATTCACTTAAAGAATGAAAGGAAAAAAGCATAAACAAATTTTTTACATTCTATTACTGTTTGGAGCGTTCTTTTTCAAATATATGTGTCGTAATTAGTGGTCACAATTCATTTTAGAACGTAGCGTATTTAATATGAATTTTTTGTAGCTGCTTGAAACTTTTGGAATTATTTGGATTTGAAGTATTATTGGAAGACAGTTAAGCAGGAATAGTTATATATGAATGAAAATAGTTATGAAAATTAGAAATAATACTATATATATATATATATATATCGAAAAAACGGAGGGATTGTTGCCGCGGGGAATGTATCATATTCGTGCGCCATTCTTCGGTTATTAGTTTATGTAAGAAGTCTCAATGCTTCGAAACAAAACACATCACCTGTTTAGGCAACCCAACATTTGATATTTTCTACCAGACCGTTGAGTCTTCATATAACGAGATTGACTGGAGAGTATATATATATATATATATATATATATATATATATATATATCTTGTAATTTCTCCATCATACAAGAGGAAATATATAAAAAAGATCCAAGATAAGGATATAACTACATCAGCGTCTGGTGGAATTATGAGTTACTGTTTGGGCGCCCTGGGTTAGTGGTAATGATATTTCGGCTCCGAAACCATGCCTGAACTCGTCATCCGATGAAGGTTTTGTTGGAAACAATGTTACTGTATAAGCATCAGTCATTGGTTAATACCTATATGATCGCACTATCACAGATATTGAGCAGAGCACTCTCCAAATTATTCCACATTTGGTCTGCCACAAACTCACCAAGCGAGATAATGACAACCATATACAGATGTTATATTGAAATATATATATATATATATATATATATATATATATATATATATATATATATAAGAAAATAGGAAAATATTGTTTAACATCAGAGAGATATGCTTTGCTATAGGAATTGGGTCATCAGAAAAAAGTTTACTCCAAAAATATTTTCTATAAATTAGTTTAATCATTTCGTTGTGGAAATATGGTAATCTGATTATCCAAACCATCTTTCTTTTTTGTCAGGAGAATTAATGCCAGAAATTAATGAGTTAGCACACTTGGAGGATGTTCACCGTAAGTTTTTTTTTATTTAGCAGTAAATAAACTAGCAGTAAATAAACTACGCAAAATGTAAGGCTTTTTCCTAAGATTGAACTATGCATGGCTTAGAAAGAAATATACTTTTAATTTGAATATTTATCTAGATTTTAAGGGATATTTTAAAAAAGCAAGGATGCTTATATATTGAAAATTTGCTACTTTCTGTAAATAGTTTATTTACTGCTAAATAAACGAAATTAAATGAACTTCACCTTAATGTGTTAATTCCACAATATTTCAAAGGTTTAGTTCCTTTGTCTTACGGTATATCAATCTTCATGAGTTATTTAATGCCAAAGCCATCCTTGTAGAAGAACAGCAGCGATAATATTTAATCAATTGCTTGTGTGTGTGGGGGGGGAGGTTATAGGTTTCCTACTTTTCCTCGGGGTATTAATCCGAGAGTGATCGTAATATTGCGACTGGATTTCAAACTCGCTTACTATGAAGTCCAACACGTAGCAAATTATGCCACGGAGATTACCAGAGGGAATATATTTTGTCTACTCTTACCATAGGATTTTTTCTAAATCTTAGCATAATATATCATCATTATCATCGTCGAACTGACACTCTCTCGCAATCCATCCCTATCGTCCATCGCTTTTAGCAGGCTTTCTAAACTGCATCCAATGTCAACGCAGAGTTGATATATGTCCTTGCTGGTCAGCCAACTCTGGCGCGTCGAGAATGAGTTCGCTCTTACTTCACCAACAGTATTCAGCGTATCTTGTTCCTAGTGCTTGGATGATTTGTGAGATGGAAGTTAAGTGGCCATAGACGCGGAGGAAGCATATGTTCCAGCAGATCTCGCAAATACACCTGCCCTAGAAAACCCCCTGTTGCATAGTCTGGAGCAAATAAAACAGGGTTATTGCGTTTTTAATAAAAAGAAGCATTCTCCACTTTAAGTGACAAAACATTGAAATTACTAGAACAATCTAGATATCTCGGCAGCATCATCTCATCAACTGAAAGTGATTTCACCATAGGCATAGCGTGGACTAGTATTGAAATGTTACCAAACCCAGGGTAGATTGATTTCTCAGTTAATATAAAACGGGGTTCCTTCCAAGGAATAGGTGTGTCAGTATTACTGTATAGGTACACTATCTGGATGGTAAAAAAGCTAAGTAACTACACTAGAATATTACGTGCTCTTTTGAACAAATCCTGTAAGCAACACTTCTCGAAGAAGTAGCAGTAATATGGTCCCTTAGCCCACTTTTCATATATATATATATATATATATATATATATATATATATATATATATATATATATAAGAATTAGCGGAGTGGTCCAAAAGCGATGAATTTATTAAGCAGGAAGGTTGACACTATTACGTTTCAGTATTACTACACCATCATCAGGAGTTTAAAAGAGTGACATCAAGTGTTAAAGGAATAACGATAGATACTTAAAAAATACAGGAAATAATGGAAGAAATATGGAAACTAAAGAAAGTGCATACACTGGTTCAAACATTAAGCTTCCATCATTATTCCTTCAACACTTGACGTCACCTTTTAAAGTCGTGATGATAGTATATTTATACCAAAACATTATAGCGTTGACTTTCTTGCTTAATAAATTCATCACTCTTGGACAACTCTCTTCGACAATTTTTTCCATAATGTCGGATTCTTTTCCAATATTTATCCCTCTTTCTCTCTCTCTCATATATATATATATATATATATATATATATATATATATTCATCACATAATAGTAATATTCCCAGGAAATGAGAAATAAGGTAGGGTGTCCTTGTGGTGTAATAGACAGCGGAATCGTTGTAGGCTCTATTACGTTCATTTTTGACCAAATGCCATTGGGAAAGGTATAAACCCCTTATCCTCCCAACTATGGGTTAAATTAATGTTCTTCAGGATGGCTTTGGCATTAAATAACCTACAAAGGTTGATATACCATTAAGTAACAAAATAAAGAAATATGAATTCAGGATATGAAGAATAAAAAGATACAAAAATACGTGTAAGAAAATAAAAAAAAAAGAATTTCGTTAAAAATCTAATAGAAATAAAGTCAAGGTTTAGTTTTTTTAATTTAATGGCTTGTCAACCCTCACTGGTTTTTAATGCCAAATATTTATATTAACACACACACACACACACATATATATATATATATATATATATGTGTGTGTGTGTGTGTGTGTGTGTGTGTGTGTAATTTCATTTTTAAGTGAGAGCTTATTTCATACATTTGAATTGTTTTAAATATTCTTATTGCTTGTCCACAGTTAAATGGTTCTAAATATTGCAATGTAACATAATTAGTTATATTTGATAATAATCATTTTAAAGTTGTTTCATGTAATGCTAACACTAATAGTTTCATTTACATGATTTTAACTGTTTTTAAGTACCAATATTTAACACAACTTATTCTATTCAACACAATTCCTTTAATTGCACACAGTTAAATGGTTTCAAGTACAGCTATGTAATACCAGGACTTCATTTTGATATCAGCCATTTTTTTCGTATCGTTCAATGGTTTCAATATTACAAATAATTAAGTATTTCTGTTTGACCTATAGATTGGACCTTGACTGGTATTACCACTTCGGTTTAGAGTTGACCTGTGAGTAATGAAAACAAGGAGATACTCCGCATTCCTCTCATCTCTAGCCCTGGGGCCTCATTAGCAGATGGCTTAATGTCTTATCCAGGAGGCTCGTGGTAGTAGTAGGGATATCAAACCTCTCTGAATGGGCTGAATCGTGGCCGTCGCTATAATACCATAATAATATTTTAGCGACGGCCACGGCTGAATAGAAATAAAAAAACGAGTGGAAAATGAAGAAAGAGAAATGGGAGGGTAAGAAAAAGCAAAAGAAATACTGGAAGAGAAAAAGGGAAAATAACGAGAAGGTAACAGTGAAGAAATATAACAAAGAAAGAAACACGGAAAGATAGAATTTGGAAAAAGAATAAAAACATTTGTCGAAATAAAGGACAAAATTAGATAAAGTAAAACTAACATTGATTAATAGATAGATTTTCTCAACATTTTCGGTTGTGTAGGATTATTTTTATGCGTAGAGGTTAGAGAATAGCGTTCACAGTACATCTATATTTACGTTTTTCGTAGCTCTTAAGTTTTTGCACACGAGTCTCATTGGGCGCCCCATTAATTTGGCCTTGTGCCACATCGAAGCAAAAAGAGCTTTGTAAATTAATAAGTTTTTGCACACGAGGATACCAGAAAGGTTATTCCACAGTCTCTAAAAAAAGAGCATCACTGTCTGATACAGTTTAGAGTCAGAATCAGGACACCGCTTCTTGAGTGAAGTTATTGGATGCAGTTAACGTATTGTAAACCCCACTCGCAAGGCATTGAAAAGAAAAAATAAAAGCGAAGAAATTAAGAAAATTAAAAGTTAGAAGGCAAAGAGAAACAGTAAAATAAAAAGGAAAAAAGAAGAGTGTGAAAAGGAATTGCAATTAAAAACTAATTCTATAAAAACCGAAATAATTAAAATACGAAATATGTGAATGAATAAAAGAAACAAAGAAACGAAAGAAAGAAAGACAGAAAAAGAAAAAGAAACAAGAAGAGAAGACAAAAAAAGAGAAAGAAATGAAGCATCTCCTCTGCTTTGTTCAGTGGTTTTACGGCCTGTCAAACTGTGTTGGGGTATTTAATGTCGAAGTTAGATTTTTCTCTTATATGAACTCACCTCTGGTGGTGTAATGTTTAGCGAGCTAGACTAGCAAACCTTCACGAGTGAGTTCGATTCTCATTGGGTGCCCAATTCATATGGCCTTGCGCCATATCTAAGCAAAAAAAAAAAAAAAAAAAAAAAAAAAAAATTATTAAATTAATAGTTATATTCTACAAACATTAAGAGCTTAGAGTAACTATTCTTAATGCAAATAATTTTCCCACAGTTATAAAGTTTCAAGTGTTCCAATCCACTACGAATAGTTTGAATACAATTATATTGGCTTTAGCAGTTAAAGCAATTAAACTGTTTCAAATAACTGATAAATCCTTTGTAAATCATCAGTGCTTCAAATGATTATTATTTATACTAATATTTTTTACAGTAATATTGTTTCAAGTTTTTCGATATAATAGTAATACCTTTTATAGAGACTTTTTTGATTCATAAATGGAAATCTAACAAATGCTAACTTTTATGGCTTAACAAACTTTCTATAGATATACATTAAATGTATATGATTTGGTTTGTTGGGTTTTATGGCATATCAAATCTCGTAGGTTATTTAATGCCAAACCCTCTTCATACATATATATTACATATATCTGATTTGGTTGGGTTTTATGGCATATGAACCATTGTTGGTTATTAAATGCCAACTCCTCTTTATACGTACATATTATATATAAATGATTTGGTTGGGTTGGGTTTTATGGCATATCAACCATTGTAGGTTATTAAATTCCAAATTATTTTATACATATATATTGAATATATATGAATTGTTTGGGTTAGGTTTATGGCATATTAAACCATTGTGAGTTTTTAAAGCCGAACCCTGTTTATCCTTACATGTTAAATATTTGATTTCTGAACACTTTTTATTGAAAACATTTTTAGACGAGCCTGAGCCCATTCTCTTTCACACAATTAAATAGTTTCACTTATTTTTATCTAATCACTATTTATCATTTGCTTGTACACAGTTTAATTTTTCCAAGTGCCTGTATGTATCAGTAACAATTCAATTAAACATCACTAATTTGATAAAGCACAGGTAAATGATCAAACAGTTCTATTTCAAACAATTCAGTTGAGCAGGTCAGCCAAGTTTTATAGTTCCAAGTATTGCAATGTGTCACGAACAATTGAATTAAACGCCAGTCATTTGTCTATACATTGTTAAATGATTTAACAGTTCTATTTTAAACAATTCAATTTAGTAGAAGTACACAGTTTTTTGTTTACAGAGAGTTAAATGATCAAACACTTCTCTTTCAAGCAATTCAGTTATGCATAAGTGCACAGTTTAAATGTCAAGCAGTTACATTTGTCCCAGACATAGGAACCTATCAGGTGATATCACTCCTGGAACGAGTGGACGTGGGACCGATGACAATGATGGAGTACTCTGTATTCCCCAAAATTCCAGTATTACTGGAGCCTCGCCATCAGATGGCTTAATGTCATATCCAGGACTCTCAAAGGGGGAGGCTGAAGAGATGCAGTCAGTGCATTCTACAGCCCCAATAGACTGGGCAGAGCTACTTCAGAACTGGAGCCTCAGATCTAGATAAAGTTTAGTCATACCTGGGACACCCTTTTAAATTTGGGGTGGGTTTACTACGCTTTGGGGTATACGAGATTGCATAATCTAAACTTCACCAACAGAGCAAATGATGAAATGGGGAAGAAATTTTGTCAACAGATTTTGAGGGTGGTAAATTATCACGAATATTCCCTGACATAATAGGACAGATTTCCTCTTCTTCATTGTTATTATTCTCATATTTCTGCCGTTGTGTCGGAAGGTCTTCCACAGTCACCTGCATAAGACCGAAGAGAATAACGTTGGAAATGTTATGACTACGAGGGTCGTTCAAAGTTTCTAAGTCTCACTAGGAAAGAAGAGCCATCGATGAACACATATGTTGTGGTAAGACATTATCACTTTTTATAAAACTAGAAAAGAAGAACAATTCAAATTTCTGTCTTACTTTCAGTGCTGGTGAGGCCCATACAAATGTGAGAAGTGAATGACAAATCCGAAATCAAGGTGAAGTTCTGACTTGTTGTGGGTGGATACGATTACGAGTAACTCAATGAATTATTCTACAGTCAAACTGGACCAGAGAACAATGACTAAATAGGATTTACTGTACACTCTCCAGACCTCTAGAACTTAACCCACACCACCAGATACTGTTCAGTATGATATTGTTATGGTGATATAACTCAGGAAGCCACTACATGGACCCTCCCCGAGTGACTGATTCGATAAACGAGTCAAGCGAATCTAGTCAGTTACTGGTAACCATAACTGTCTATATTTCCGTAAATATATACTGCTGTAAACTTTTGAGTTATTCATTTCTTTGTTATTCATTTCAGGCCCTTCAAGGCCACAACAGATATCCAGGACACTGTTTGAGGGAAATCTTACACCTCTGTAAAGGAAACAGTCCGCGTATTTTCTGCTTGCCAACAGGACGTAAAATGAAAGAGGAATAAATTAAAATCCGGTATCATTGTAGAAAAGAAAGACGCAAAAGAAATGACCTTATAAAGAAAGGAAAGCTAAATATATGTAAAAAGAAAAAAAAAATTCCACAGGGGAAACAAGAATACTCTGATGTTTTAGAAAAATACAAGAATAAAAGACAATAAAAGAAACTAAAAGATATTACGATTAAAAAGGACACATTTGTAAGGAATACCGAAAACGTTTAAAGAAGAGAAAACATGAAAGAAATCTTTAAAATCAAGATAATATATATATATATATATATATATATATATATATATATATATATATATATATTCAGTATCGACAATTCTGTTGACTTTAACTGAATAAAAATGTAATCTTTGTGTCACGTCACTATTACATGCTAATATTGTCCTCAAATTATCATGCGACTCAACGATTACATATTTATTCAGTTGAATTCATCAGGCTTCGGACGTGTCTACACTGGCTCAACTTAGGGTCGGCAACGTGAAACTATGAATAGTGAGTTTTTATTCTACTGGTGTTAGCTTCGTTTTTAGAGGTAAAAATATTGCAAAATTGTTTTGAATATAATACTGCAGGATTTTAATTTAAAAAAAATTAGCGATGACATTTTAATAATAATAATAATCATGATAATGTGTGTGTGTGTGTGTGTGTGTGTGTTCGTGTGGATTATCTTCATTATTTTTAGATCTTTTACCTGAGAGTTTTTGAAAAACATCTGGTATATCCACGAGGACAACCATTATCATCGTCATCATGCCGCGCCATCAACACGGATCTCCCTGAGCCTCTCCCGCCACCCTTCTCTATCGTTTATCGCTTTCAGTACATCTTCAACGCTACATCCTATATCGGCACAGAGCTGTTGTATGTATGTTCGCGCTGGTTGTCCTGCCTTCGATTGTCCATTTGAAAGGGGTCCACAAGAGTATATAACTAATGAGTCCGTCCCTACTTCTCCAGCAGTGTCCCTCATGTCTGTTTCGTCTAACTTGGATAGTTTTGATGATGGGTGGAAAGTGGCCATACACATGCTGCTTTGTGGAGTGCTGCCTTCAGGACTTGTTTAATATTGCTTACAGCATTCTTATGTAGTTCCCGTTGAGCTTTTTCTCCAAACATTCTGTTAGCATCCATGTAGTGCACCCGTACAGCAGTATCGTCACGATCGCTGCTTGAAAAATCTGCATTTCATTTTATCGGTCAGATCTGACTTCCATATAACCGAGAGCCTATCGATAACTGTCAATACCGTTGCTAGTCGAATGTTGATGTCTGTCTCGGTTGATGAGATACTGCTTCCTTGGTAGGTGAACTTGTCTACTAGTTTCAGAGAACTATGGTTTAGTATGGAAATGTCACCTCTTTGATTAAAGCACGTATTCCGTCTTGTGTGCGTCGACAGAGAGGCTTATGCCTGCAGCTGCTCGTTCCAGACTATGTAGCAGGGTTTCGGCTTGGGCAGGTGTATTTACCAGAAGCGCTATGTCATCGGCGTAGGCTGCGCCCGTAATTGTTTGTGCAGTGTACCTTAAGCTTCTTTCCTGGGTCTGCTTGAAACTGCTTTCTTTCATTTCATCAATAGACGTGCTTACTTTACATGTACAGCCACTACACTCTAATTATTGTAAAAATGTTGAGGAGGTAAGATTTTTATTTGAGATAAACCGCAAAGATACAAAATTCTGATTATGGGCATTTCCTGGTGTGTAGTTAGCAAGCTAGACGTGCAAACCTACACGAGTGAGTTCGAGTTCATTAGGTAACCCATTCCAACGGCTTTGATCCACATCTAAAAAAACAAAACAAAACAAAACATAGTAAATTCTACTACTTTTTAATCATTTATAAAGCGCACAGATACAACATTGAATTGCTATCGTCGTATGTAGTGGACTCAGCGATCTGAGTTGAAATCCAGGACTAGGCTACAAGCAATTTTGAATCCAACAATTCTCCCACTAGCTGTGGATAAATAGAAGGACAGACTGAGTCTTTAACCTTGGTATGGCAACCTGTCTAGGATAAGGACAACTCTGAATTCAAACTTGTTAAAGTCCGCTAAAAAACTTGACCTTGTTTCGCATCCTACCCGTGCGGCAGGGGTGGTAAATATATATTATATTCTAATTCTTGATAGAATCCTCAGATTCTATATTCTGATCTAAAGTAGAATGCACAGACTCTGCATTCAGATCCATGATTCGAAGAAGAATGCACAGATACTACAGACTGATCTTAAGATGAGAACAATGATTCTACTTTATTATTCTAGGTAGAAGGCACAGATGCTACATTCTGATCCTAAGTAAAGCGTACAAATACTACATGGATCCAATACGGAATTGTTGATTCATATATAAATAATCCCTGCACAAATCACGTGAAATGTGCCAGAGAAATAATGGACATTTAGAAAAAAAAAAAGAAAAGAAAAAAGAAGTTGAAAGAGAAATAAAAACCGAAAAATTCAGAACAATGAATAATGTCTGAAAATAACAGATGGGATAAGAAGGAATAAAATAAAGAAGATATATATTAAAAGAAGTGACGACAAGATGATTGATAAAAAAGAAAGAAAAAAAAAAGCTAGAAAGAACGAAACAAAAATGAAAGAGAATTAATGTTTCTAAAGAAAGAAAGAATGAATCGACTGAAAAAGATAAGAATAAAACAAAACAAAACAAAAAATAAATAAATAAATAGATAAAAAACAAAATAAAAAAAATAAAAAAGGAAAAGTACGAACAACAAAAACAAAGACAAAGCAATGAAAGGAATTTAGCTGCGGGTTAAAATTACATGGTAAAAAGAGTGTAAAAATACCGCCTGGATAAAGATGGCCAAGTGAAAGAAGTTTATGGATCCTCCCAGAATATACGAGGTTGTGTAAGGTGCCCAGATGGTACTAATTTTTGAAGGTTTCTGACTAAAAACAACCATAGGTAAAGAAATGATATTAAAGCCCTACACATAACCCCAGGAATGAAGGAAAATAAAGACAGACATAGGCATGCGTATTACCAAAATAAACAAACAACCTAAACAATAAAGGACACTTGGAGTGAGGCGTAGGATAAAAGCACATCCGGGTTTTTTCTTTCCCAAATACACATTGTAAGAAGATTGAAACCGCTTATGACAACGTTAACGTTGGAATTGGGTTACTAAATACACTACTCTACAAAAACGAACGACTTTTGGCGGTCATGTTAAAAGTACCGGTTCCCGTCAAATCACCGCCGGTTAAAAGTTATGAATCGGTTCACTATTACATGGGTGACGATTATACACACAGCAGGTACTATGAACGACGTTAGGTTGTGTGCTAGATTAAACAAAGCTAAGTGAATAACTTTGGGAATGGAGTAATTGTTTGCAATCTAGAGTTAGCAGGTCATGGTCAGTAAGTTCGATTCTCGCTGGGACTGAATTTTTGTATTTATTTGGCCACGCATGTGGCCAAGATAGGACGAAAAGTTTGTTTAGTGGTGATGGGGGTACCTTTCAGAAATTGTTTATTTATGTCAGCATGTCTTTGTAAGGGGTGCCATAGGCACCTGGCAACAAACTGACCTTATCCCTTTTAAGTGAGGGGACCGGGGGGTGACAGGTGGAAGTCTTCCGGGAACTGAACTGAGATTAATTCTCACCAACACGGTGTGTCTGCACCTATTTATGAGAACACAATGATTTTATTCACTCTGAATTGATTCACTTTCTTTTCTTTTTATTTTCTAAGATTCAAGCTAAACATGATGAAATGCCTTATCTGAGGGGCTTTGCATATCTTCTGCGGAGGGGTAAGACCCCCACCAAAAAGGATGCCCTTGGCATGATACTAAATAGAATCCAGTACTGAGGCACCAGTTCTGGATCTTTGGGTATTGTGGAGTACCTCTTAATTGCTATTACGCCAAGGTCTACTCTGATTCGGAGTGGTCACAACTGTCAGAGTCCTATCTATGAGCCAAATTGATATATCAAAAAATTATAAGTATTCGACAGGACAGTGTATAATAAACCTCAAAAGAAACAAATAAACAAAAAATGTGAATATTAACGTAGAATGAACGTGATTCTATAACCTCTTGGCATAAAATCAGTCAGTCAGACAATCAGCATGGTTATATTAGCCCCAGCAAATCAATGGATTACAACTTATGTCACACGGAAAACACAAGTTCTCGTTGGATCGCTGAAGTTAAGCAGCGATGATCGTGTTGAATATTAGTAGGGTGATCATATAGAAAAACAGATGCTATTAGCAAACAGTCGTGTTTGCTAGACTAAGTAAAGCTTGGCTAAAAAAATGGAGGCATCACTTAATGGTCAGCAAGATATGATAGTTAGCAAATTAGACGAGCAAATCATTGTTAGTGAGCTTGATTCTCAGTGAGTGCTCCATATTCCAAGCCTTGTGTCAAGTTATACTAAACTTAGGAGATCACTACTCGTCTTAATCTTATAATGATAAAAGAAGCCTCTGTTCTCCATTCTAGATTAGAAACAACGTCACCAGGTCTACATTGTCTAGTTAGAAATATGGGGGTAACGAGGTGACTTGAAAATATTTCAAAAAAAAAAAAAATCATAAGCTTGTAAAGGTTTGAAGGTCAAAAATATACTTTTAAAAAGACAAAACTGAGTCTAAACTTTTGCAATATTTTAGCAACAAGAGACAGTTCAGCCGTTCCGAATGCATTCGTTAAAGTCGTGAAGGGGACTAACCACAG
The DNA here is from genome assembly GCA_963585895.1 of Sepioteuthis lessoniana. NCBI lineage: Eukaryota > Metazoa > Mollusca > Cephalopoda > Myopsida > Loliginidae > Sepioteuthis > Sepioteuthis lessoniana. The sequence continues at coordinate 27,914,149 of OY757914.1, forward strand.
TGTACTGTGAGATGTCGAGCTTGCCTCATACTCTCCGAGTACAAGTCATTTGATTTGACTTTGACCACGGGCTCGGAATCGACGCTTTTAGGGCTACTTGACCATGGCTAATCATTGAGATTTTTGTAACCCGAGCGAAATTTCTTTTACTATCTTGTTTACCGTACTGAGATTAACTGCATTTTTATCTTTCGCACAGCAAATGTTTTCGGTAACTTCCGTTATGTTATAACCTATTATATACGTGTTATAACCGGACAAATGTAGCATAAGGCCTCTTTTAAGGTGGGTCCGGTCGGAGGACTGTGACCCAGACACGCTCGGCATTCCAAAAAAAAAAACAAAAAACAACCTCGGACTCAGTCAGCATTCCTCTAAAAAGGGATATCTCTGGCACCAGGTGATAAACCAGGACCCCCACTCCCTACCGCCGAGAATCTAAGAGATTGGGGGACGGCCTCTGAGGATCGAGGAGTGCCGGTCTCAGTTCGCGTGACATCGACGGCGGCCTCCCGTAATCCATGTCTGGCGGCCATGACCAGCATGACGAGCCAAGCGATCAAGCAACACGAAACGATCCGTGCAACAAGAAAATACGACCGCCGAGTGACTCGATTCGCGAATTAGTCCACATTGCGCGTTAATTTGTGTGGCTTTCAAATTACGCTGAGTGAAGCAGTGCTCAACGTGTCAGAGCATCAAGTATTACGATACTATCAACCCCAACGGGTACATACTATGAACATTACGAGTACGTAAGTTTGGTTTTGTTTGGTTTCTTTATTTAATGGCATATCAACCTTCGTGGGTTATTTAATGCTAAAGCCATTCTCCAAGAATGGTGGTGGTGGTGCTATTTAACCCATAGCTGGGAGGATAAATGGGTTCATACCTTTCCCAAGGGTTTGTCCGAAAGTGAACATAACAACGCGACTGGAGTTCGAACTCGCGTGCTACGATTTCGCAGACCATCATGTCCTTAACCGTTACACCACGGGGACACCCCCGAGTACGTAGCAAATTATTGCTAAACATTTGACTCAGCCAAGGTTGTATGAAAAATGCTTTCGCAGTATTGACCTGAAAATTCGTGGAGACGCTCTTGAGAGCTTATGTACGTTTCTGGTGTTATTGGGTGCTTTAGATTTCAGTGATTCTACATCTTCTGAAGGTTTTCGAATACAATAATCCCACTTCTATCCACTGCGTTTTAGGGGTGTCCTCGTGGTGTACTGGTTAAAGCGATGGACTGCGGAATCGTAGTACGCGAGTTCGTACTCCAGTCGCGTTATTACGTTCACTTTCGGGCAAATACCCTTGGGAAAGGTATGAACCCCCTTATCTCCCTCCAGCTATGGGTAAATAGTAGGGCAGACTAGGTTCTTCAGCCTTGGTTAGGCAACTAGTCTAGGAGAAGGAAAACTCTGAATTAAAACCTGTTAAACTCCGCTTAAAATTTGACCTTGTGTCATATCCTGCCCGAGCGGAGGGGTTGGTAAATAGGATCCACTGCGTTTTAAAATGTCATAATTGACAACTACTGATCATCCTTTTTTGGGATTTATTTCAAGGTGCAAGTCACAGACTTTCAATTTATTTATCCAAGTCTGCCCAGTACGGTCAGATATATTGTTTCATTCCCTTCCAATTTCTGAAATCACCGGGCAGTTTTAGCAGGTTTTAGAAGCAGTTTAAAATTAAGCCGCTAAGATCGTTATCAAGATCAAAAAGAATAATCATATCAACATATTATAAATTATAATAAGATATACATTTTATGAAGGTTAATGATAAACTAGCAAAGCAATATGGAGACATAAACTGTGCAATGAAAAAAAAATTGGGGTGATGGTCTATAAAAATAAAAATGATTTTTATGCACACTAATATAGAAAGAATATTCGGCACACATACAAAAATATTATGTTATTAATCACAACTAACAGTTTGACTTTTTCGTAATCGGCTATAAATGTGTTTGTGGTGTAATGGTTATCGTCGTAGGAAATGGACACGGAGACACGAGTTCAAATCCTGAACGAAACTGATGGCATTTCACATAGCACTAATACCCTTGGGAAAGGTATGAATCCAATTATTCTCCCTCCAGCTATGGGTAAATAGTAGGGCAGACTAGGTTCTTCAGCCTTGGTGAGGCTACTAGTCTAGGAGAAGGAAAAATCTGAGGTGAAACCTGTTAAACTCCGCTTAAAAATTGATCTTGTGTCATATCCTGCCTGAGAGGAGGGGTTGGGTAAATATGATAAATGCGTTTTGTATTTCGAGCTCATTGCATCCGATATCTTAGAGAATGATCAATGTGGGTAGCCGTGTACAAAAAAAAAAAATTAATTTCATAAAATTCGGTTATATATATATAGAGTCATCCACAGACAGACTGTTTCGTTGTATCACAACTCTTCAATGTGGCTAGACGCGCTAGATTGTTAAAGCTGGAATCGAAACCCGACTGACTCAAATGCTAATCCAAGATTTGACGACACAACCGCAAGGAAACCACCGTATGTAAAGGAATTTGAAACGCTTATGTATCACATTTATTTTCTTACCATATATCCGCTTAATGGCTAACGAGAGCTCAATTCATTTGAAGAGCCTTGCCTTACGCTACTGGCTACGAAATTTTTGGTTATATATATATATATATATATATATATATATATATATATATATATATAATCAAAAATTTGAATAATAAAGACTAAGAAAAAGCAAGAGATTTTTCAGATTTACACACAGCCTGGTTATCACTTCAGCGTACACAGTTTTACAACTTAACTCTGATGATTCAAAGAATTTGCTATGCAGTAATGAATGATCGTTGTGGATTCTTTGAAGAACAGAAAATATAAATTTGCATCAGTTAAAATTATTTCATACTCATTTTGGTTTAATCACACACACACACACACACACACACACATATATTTATAAACAAAATGTTGTCCCAAACTTTTGGTAACTAGTATATGAATATATATATATATATGTACAATAAAAAGTAGTAAACTTAACCCAACAAGAGTTGACATGCTGTAAAACCAACCAACCAAGCAACTACCAAACCAGTCAACTAACTCGAATGTGTTATGAAATAATAAAGCAGATATATGTGTATAATTACTAAAAGCCAAACGAAAATATGCTGCGTTTTTGTTCGTTCGTGGAATGAGATTTATCCACCAATTTTAGTTCCAACAAGAAAGACAATTCCATTAATGCCTCATATTAAATATTGACTTAGTAATAATTGCATCGCTGATATTGGCTTCAGCCAGCTAAAGCAATTACAGCAATTGTCTTTGACGATCTGGCGTTATCAGGATTTTAATTTTCAGCCAAACTAATCGTTGGTGGAAGCTGAATATACAAAGATGATTAGACGATTAGTCACCTTCCGGTTCTTCGATAACAGAAGACGCACTGCCCGTAACTCGATTACCAAATCGACCATAATTTTGGCATCAAACCGACTTTGTCATCATCTGCTGAGAATAACCTCCACAAGATGACTGGAATTTTATGGAAATGATGCTCGGTTAATGCTGCGTCTGGATTTGAAGTTTTACCAAAAGGTCTTGGATCAAGAACTGGATTTAACTTTATCTTTTTCAGTTGTAAAATTATGTACATGAACTCAGAGGAATTAATTTTGAATAATGTATGTAATTAGAATTTACTGAGACAAGCTTAGATTATGACACAAGGTCATGTTTATGAGGCACCTCGGATGTATCGAATTCGTTACGAATGAAATATTTCTGTGACCACACACACACACACACAAACGCACATGCACACGTACACAAAATATGGATTAAGATACATATCTTATGGACAGAAAAAGGTCTCGCCGTAAAAACATTTGAATCTAAATCCTGTCGTGAATCTCTCCGATTAACCGTAGCGTTTACAGAGAAGTATTATATATACGTGGTGCTTTCAATAACTTTCCAGCCTTTTTTTGTACAGGCATTCAAAATTGTCGTAAACTCTTGAAAATTCACTGTTATTGCTAGACATCTTATGAAATGACTGACCGATTTGTATAGGTTCAGGTTCAAAAGAACAGCTACATCAGGAATTGGAATACATCTTACTAAATCCTGATTGTCACAGATGGTGAATTTTAAAAATGCAACGAGGACACTCAAAGAACGATATGCAATAAAATTATGTTTTAAACTTAGAAAAAATGCTACAGAAACGTATTGAATGCTTCAGACTGCTTTTTGACCATCTTGCATGAATCAAGCATCAGTTTTTCAGTGGCATAAGAGATTTAAGGAAGGCAGAGAGTCTGTGAGGGATAAAGAGAGGTGTAGGAGGAGTAAGGAAGTCAATACACCAGAGTTGATTGGCTAAAGGGTTAAGGTTAAGGTTACTATGCTGAGGTTTTAAGGGAGTTCAGGAAGAGATTCTGTCGGAAGAGGCCAGCAATCTTCAAATCGGGTCCATGGCATTTCCACCAGGATAATGCACCAGTCCACAATTCCATCTTTGTCACAGAGTATTTGGACAAGATGGGCATCAAGACAGTTCCTCAGCCTCCCGATAGTCCAGACCTTGCAGCTTGTGAATTTTGGTTTCTCCCTAAGCTCAGAGGCTGTCGTTATGAGACAATTGAGGAGATGAAAGAAGCTGTGACGAAAGTGATTGACACGGTCCCACAAGAGGACTTCCATGGGGCCTTCCAGAAGTTGTTTGAACGGTAAAACAAGTGCATTGCAGCCGGAGGAGATTACTTCGAAGGGGACTAGAGTATCATGTGTGTAGTATCAATAAAAGTGGCCAGACGAAAAAAGGCTGGAAACTTATTTAATGATCCTCGTATACATATATATATAGTATTCCTCAGTAAATTGTAATATATATATATATATATATATATAATTGTTTTTGTGTATTTGAATTTATACGTGTGTGTGTGTTTCTTCTCTCTGCGTATGTTTGTGAAGGTGTTTGCTGTGAAATGTAGAATGCTGAATATGATAAAATACATATTTAAATTATACTTAAAGATCTCGGGACCTTTTGACGAATTGTCTCATCATAAAAACATCTCTTTTAACACACACACACACACACACACACACACACATATATATATATATATATGTATTTTTGTGTGTGTCTCCGTGTTTCACTGCGTGCGTGTATGTGTTAGGGTGTTAGGAAATATAGAGTGCAGAATGTTTTAGAATAGAATTTAACTTTATATTTGAATAGAAAGCGACTATTTTCATTGTTACAATGCTAGAATATCTTTTCTGGTGGATATATATATATATATATATATATATATAAATGTGTGTGTGTGTGTGTGTGTGTGTGTTTGTGTGTGTGTGTGTGTGTGTGTGTGTCTACAATGCTTGCTGCTGAAATTGGAGGAAGTGGTTGACAAGAAAAATATGGACTAAATACTCGTAGATGATGGATTAATGGCGCTGGGAAGGAGTAAAAATTTATTCGGCTCTGCACGAATTCAAAATCTAACACAAGTTCAGTTTAATGTGAGGGTACAAAATTGGCTTACTCTCCGTCGTCATGTCTCCTCAGGAGCACCACCGGCACCGGTTACTAAAGTCTACCGTTGCTCTATTTCGGCCCGAGGGCAAAGAAAGCCTCCTTGGGATTAAAAAAATTATAAAATCAAGTTGTAAAATAATGAAATTCCAATTCTAATTCCTTCTGATTAAAAGTATCAATATAAACAGGGCCGCAGTTGTAATGCTCACCCAACTGGTTCGGGGTTATCTAGTTTAGAAAAGAGTTTTGTCTGGAAAGCAATAAATCAAAATCTCGATTAATACAGCAACTTTATCTTTATTGGGTAATTAATTCTAGGTAAATTTTTTACACATTGCCAGCTAAATGTCAAAGGGGGTGATTGTTTCTGAAATAATTTTAAAATATTCGGCAAACTAGGTTTTCTACAAAGAAAATGGGAGCTACACAAGAATTTTACGCGCAATTTTGAATAAATACCAGAAGCAGCACCCAACAAAACAGTAGTCACTTACCTCCAATCTTACAAATCAACCAAGGCTTGTTTTCGTTTGGGTTCTTTTGTTTAATGGCATATAATCCTCCGTGGGTTATTTAATGCCAAAGCCATCCTAGTAGAAGAACTGTAGTCATAATATGTTTTCATAGCTCGGGGGATAATGGGATTCATACCTTTCCCGAGAGTATTAGTCCAAATATGAACGGATTAGCGGGACTAGAATTGCTCCCTTCCATGCCACAGTCTAGTACGCGCTATTTCGCTCCTGGGAATCCCTTAAATCATCCAAGCTGGGCATTGCTTGGGAAAGTAAGAAAGAACTCACTAGCGACGCTTTCGTCACAACTCCTACACATGGACACACCACTAAAAAAATGCATTCCTCTCCTCTTTGTGGACAATTGATGCCGTATAAAGAACTTACCAAGTGTGATGGCCAATAGGAACGATGGAGTGAGAGAGAGAGAGAGAGAGAGAGAGAGACAGAGACAGACAGACAGACAGGGGTATGCGTGCTGTGTGCATGCCTTAATGACGATACTTATAATGAGGAGTTCGTCTACAGGCTGTGAATATACACAGAATAAAAATCGAAAAAATTAGTATAATAAACGTAAAATAACCGAATTATTTACATATCGACCACGTTTCTGATTAGGATAATCTATTTGCTCTAATTGGGATAAATATTACTCACAAGTTCTTTTGCCTAGTATCGGAGGGCAGTACCTACACTCGTGTGAATCCTAGTCATTCGTATCACAGGTGTTCCAATTCTGTAGCCACTTTCCATATTGCATCATAAAGGGAACGTTGTGGACTCTGATCCCCACGTAACTTGAACTTCAGTCTTTGGGGGTATTTTAGGCCCTTGTTTATACGTATCATTCTCTGGTCCCGTTGGAGCGGTACTCATGTAGTGTATCTAGAACAGGACTAACCTGGCAGAGCCTATCCTTTGTCAGCTCTGTAAAAGGTCTTTCCTTCTAGACCTGTTGTTTTTTGGTCATGGTATTTCAATTCACAATATAATTCCTCTGCTTAAAAATATGTCCATCTTTCACGTTGTTCTATAAGGTCATGGAATGCATGAATAAAATTTAATCATCATCATCATCATCAAGGCTTGCTGATAACACGGGTTCCCTTAACTGTCACTCGCCATCCATTGCTATCTGTCATCTTTCAATGGTCCATGTTAAATATAAAAATTTTGAAAATAACAATTCGGAATACGAAAAAGTCTCTGTTCAGACTGTTTTACATTTCCGTATAGCAGTCTGACACAAACACAAGGAGAGAGGAAGGCCTTGTAAGGGTTTATGAGCGAATCTCCCTGGCAGCTACAAAGAGGTACTCTCCTGACAGATTGATTCGCACAAAAGTCCAACCCAACTTATCTCTATGGGTTTCAAATCTCAACTTCCTCTTGAATCCAAAATTATCTTTTCTTTTATGATATCTTAATTATTGCATCGGCAAGTCATATTAGAACACGTATCATTAACTTTTATTTCCCCACTCCGTTCGACAAGACTTGTTTCGTTTATTATCCTTATTCTGCCTTCCCCAAAGTTATTTTGAGGGTCACCAACCTTTGCGAGGTTTGACTTTTGCGAGGAACGACACTAACACTCACAGATTTGTAACCAGTCCACAACCTCATCAAGCTAAATCATAAAAAAATAATCAAATCAATCATCAATAAGATAATTAATATAATTAACTACCACACTGATTATTTTACATCAAGGTAGGTCTTTTAGACTGCCTTTAGTGTTCGCACAGAGCCGATGTATGCATTTTTTTCTGGTCGGTTAAAATAGCTGTGTTCATACGTAAGAATCCATAAAGAACGACGATTATGAATTCATTCTAACTTGTTAGCTATTCTCAGGTTGTCTTGCTTGACTTACTTTGAGGGTAACCGAGATGGTAGTTAAGTGACCATATAGCTAATGTTATTTAGGGTTCTGCTTCAATGATTTGTTGAAAACAGCATGCAGCATCCTTCTATTGTTATCATGAGGCTTTTTAGAAGAACTACTTTGCAGACTGTTTTTAAAGTCTTTCAAAATTTATTATCCCGTTGGAAATTGAACTTTTAATGAATAAAAAAAAAATCTCTATCAGTTTCCTTTAGTAGTTCCTATCAAGCTTTTTTTTTCATGCAATTGGTTAAAGTCAACATGGTGCAACCATATAATAGTACCGACACGGCTAGAGCTTGGAATGATTCATGTTTTATTTAATCAGAGAGAGCAGATTTTCATATGATATTTAACCTGTTAATATCAGTCTATACTTTACCGATGCGTATGTTGACATCACTTACAGTTGATGAGATGATGCTACCAAGGTATATGAACTGGTTCAAATACTTGCTATTTTATGAGGTACAAACACGTGAAGTCTGTATCATTCGAGTTCACGTAAAGACCAATTTCTATTGATGCCTGCTCTAGCCTCTACAGTATGATTTAGGCTTAAGCGGGTGTATTTACAAGAAGCACTAAACAATCTGCATAGTCTGCACCCGTAATAGTTTGTTCGGGATAACGTTTGCTTTTTACAATATTTTAGTGTGAACCAATTTTCTTTTATTAGATCTAGTGACGTTCGTTGTACGTAATCTAGGCAGATTGTGAATAGAAATAGTCCAAATGAAATACAAAACAACGAAAAACAAATCGATGTTTCTAAATATATGGAAGAATAAATCATTTTTAATCTTATTTTATTATATTAAATTATGTTTTCCAACACCAATCAAATACTGATATTTGATTTTTTTTTCTTTTCAGGTTTAGGTTTGGTTGTGTTTTATGGCATACCAACCATTCTAGGTTATCTGATGCCAAATCCTGTTTATACATATTTATGAAATGTATTATTTAAAAAAAAAATTCTGATAACCATTTTAAAAAATCTTAAGCTCATTTTCTACACACTGTTAAATGGTTCAAAGTATTGCTATATACTACCAACCGTTCAATTGAACATCAGTCATTTGTTTACACACAGTTAAATAATCGAACAGTTCTATTTCTAACAATTCAATTTAGCATAAGTTATTTGTTTACACACAGTTTTAATGCCAGACATTTCTATTTGACCCATAGATAGGACCCTATCAGGTGCTACCCCTCTTGGTCAGAGTAGATGTGGGAATAATAGCAATAAAGGTGTACTCATCATTCTCTCAATATCTAATACTTGAGCCTTACCATCAGATGGTTTTCTGTTATATCCAGGATGCTTATTGGAGAGCTTAACGCTCTGCAGAGATGCAGTCGTTGTAGTCTACAGCCTTAATCGACTTAGCTTTTTCCCTTTTAACTTATTGTATTAATATCAAACCAAAGTCCAATTTCTATCAGTTTTTAAACAGCTTGGTTTGGTTTCTTCGTTTAATGACATCTATTTTCTTGATTTATTTAATGCCAAAGCCATCCTAGAAGAACAGAAGTGGTACTGTGAATTGAATTACCATGACCAGAAAATCCGGCGAACACTTGCGTGCGACATACAGAAACACTGGGCAGCTGTTTCGACCTTATGCTGACGAGATCAAATCATGTCGAAACAGTTGTCCAGTGTTTCCGTGTGTCATACGCAGAAGTGGTACTGTTTAACACATAGCTAGGGTAATAAGGGGGTTCATTCCTCTCCCAAGGGTAATAGCCCAAAAGGGAACATATTTGCCTGACTAGATTTCAAACTTGGTTATTACCATGCCGCAGTTCAGAACATTAACCAAGACGGCACGGGCGCACCCTTTTAAGAAATTTTACACGAATTTTTTGTACTATATTACGAATCTGGTAACACTGTAGAACCCTGAAAATTTCCGTTGTTAGGGTAGCATGAGAGATGTATACTTCAAGTGCAATGGAACCAAAATAGATAGGACGTGCTAAATAGACTTACAATATAGATCAATGTGATCCCAATTGTGCCATAAAATATTATGTTGGGGTTGCTGTCAGTAACAAGGTAACTGGTCTTTAACAGGCCCACTGAAGTTTTTTTCTGATATTCACAAGGCCCTAGAGGCAAAGAAAATTCTCGTTTCTTTATCATCTATCAGAGAATAGCTGCACGTTTTAAAACAACTGATAATACCGGCAAAAAAAAAGATAAAAAATCTTGAAGACTAGAGGTTTCATCATGCACTTAAGACTACCTGCTGAAATTTACAGTTGTTAAAATCAAGGAAAACAAAACCCTACAAAAACTGTTCTGGGAATTGTAAACCAAAGTGAAGAAGATATTTTTTGAGAAAAACAAAAAAAAAAAAACAACAAAAAACAAAAACAAAACAACCAGAAATAATCTCGAGCAGCTTCTCTGAGAAGAATAGCGATAAAAGCCATTGTTGTCTCAGAAGGACATCAAAGTCAGAATGAAGTTCTTTGCAGATTATGGAAAGTTTAATTTAGAGTAGTTCAGCAGAGTTTTATACAGAGACGTAAATGAAGATTCCAGATGCCTAATGATGCCCCCAGTGAGACATCTTCAATGATCTGGAGAAAAATATACAATCATCAATCCAACTGTTAGGTTGGTGGAAGGTGTCCTATTATGACACGTTTATTTTAGGATGCTTTTACTTTCAAGCTGATTCATAAAGGTTAGTCAGTTAATAGTTTTGAATATAGAAAAATATTTGGTGGTTTATTTTCGTTTCTTTGTTTAATGTCATATCAGCCCTCGTGATATAAGAAGTAATAAATAAATAGTAAAGACGAATATGGATATTTATCTATAGTGCTTTTACTTTTTTAAATGTTCCCAACGAGTTTTGATCTGAGGAGAAAAGTATTCCGAAGAAAACTTTTAGTGGTGAAAAGTTTACGTGAAGAAACTTTTTGCGAAGTGTTATTGTTTATAAAGTAGTTTTCAAAAGATTTGAAATGACACAAGGTGAGACAAATAATGGACATGCGTCGCGGCATCACTCTTCATTGAATGAAAATGATTTTTTGGTATTGAAATTTCAAGAACTGACCATTTAATTCTGCTTTCGAAAACACTTGAAGTAAATATATATGTATATGTATCTATATATACACGAGATTCATTCAAAAAAGTTCTACGCCTCCCCCCCAAATTTCTGAATTGTTGCTTATCTTGTGGAGTACATTTTGGTGGATATTTTTTTGCTGCATATTTTGCTCCCACAATTTATGAAGGCTTATTATTGAAAAACAAACGAAGCAAAAAATATAAAACGACGCAGACAAAAGAACATTCAAAACAAAACTGTACAAATAAAAATGAATTTATATATCAACAAATACATTAAAAGGAAACATTACAAAACATCACGAATATTCTAATATAGTCAGTTAAATATTCCTCTCTGAGTGTGCGTTTGTGTGTACGTAACTAACACGAATATAATGGTGAAAGACTAAATATTAAAAGTGTCTTGATGACTATAAAATATATGTTGACTAAGTATTTCATGTGAGGTATCAATAGACAGAAATATAGCAAAGTATTCTATGAGAAACGTGTCTTCTCCCATGTTGGTTGTGTGTCTCTTTCGGGATTTGACGATATTTCTGAAGCTGTGTTCTAGACTGCAACAAGTCCTGCCGAAAAGGCAGAACAGGAAAGAAAAAAGTCGCAGAATTTATACGCACCCATGTTACCTGTATTGAGTTGTGTCTTACTAACTGGTAAGGTCAAGCTGTTTCTGGAAGTCGAAATGAAGGGAGAGAGTGCAGTCTATGGAAGTCAAAATGTGAGAGAGAAAGTTACCGCCAGTCACAAGTATATATGGCTAACCCTTGTCATGTGGTCGGTTCCAAATGAGCGGGATAATATCAAAGGTGCGGACGTAGTTGTGAGCACAAATCACGTGACTTTCCTGACCAATAGGTTCTCGAGACTGAGTAGTTTACTGATGTCCACCATCTTTGTTTCGGGAACAAGTTGTATGACGACCATTTTAAAAGTATAGGAGATTAAATTCTTTAATCTTCCAAATTTGTGTCGGCCTCATCTGTACATAAATTTGAATTAGGTTTTTCTCGTTATATAAAAAGCGGTATTACGTTGCTACAGCAAAAATATTCTGCTAACGACCTATCCATATATATGTATGTATGCATGCACGTGTGCATGCTCATGGAAAAACTCGTCATGTACCGTGTCTTACGTACGAATAATCTGGTGGAAC
>OY757914.1:27931366-27993866 GCA_963585895.1 Sepioteuthis lessoniana
GTGAAACTACGAATTATAAACCGTGTAATATCCTTTTAGTGTTCCCGTATAATCAAATATAAATTAGCACACACTCTACAAATTTAGCATTGGTCTTATAATTGATGGATTTCATTTTCCATCAATGCACAACTAACCCTCTCCACAAAGAAAATACACTCACATGAACACACACACACACACACACACACACACACACACACACATATACATATATATATATATACATATATACAATTTGTCATAGACAAAGAGAGCATTTTTTGGCAGACATCTTCCTGGGGTTTTAAGAGTTGGCAATGTATTTTCCCCAGAGAGGATGTCTAGCATTCATAAACATTGTATTTCTTGATGGTAAAAACTAAAGCAATAACAAAATTGTTCAGATAATTTGATAAAAAAAGGAGTCGTAATATATTATGAGTAAGAGTGTCAGAAAAAAAAAAATCAAGGTTTGATTTCTTAACAGAAATATTATTTATGTCGGGTTTCCAAAGCACTCACACACACACACACCAATATATATATATATATATATATATATATATATATATATATGAAGGAATTAATGCTCTCTATCCCTAGTTTTTGAATATTTCATATTAGTTAAACTGGGTGGTGTTCAAGCCTATAATTAATTGAGAAGCGTCTTAAGTGAAACGAACTCAGCCATCTTTGAAAAGAAAATAGCGCAACACAATACCCTGGTTCTTTCTGTTTTTCATCATTTGATTCTGTAACGGATCAAGGTTAGTTTAACCAATATATATATATATATATATATATATATATATTCCCCTACCCCCGTAGGGTCGAGTTCTCTAGCGAAGAAGTAATCGTGTTGCCATTAGCGCCTTTGCAAGTCTCTTCGTATTTGAATTGAGATCGCGACGGCCGTTGAACGGATGTATGTAAACAATAGTAAATGTGATTCATAACCGTTTAAAAATGTACTTCATAGCTAATATCTCCTCGTGGCAAAATGGTTTTGAAACTTTGGCTTGGCGTTTGAGTCAACCAGGGTTTCGATCCCAGCTACGGGGAGATACTGTCTAGCCACACTGATGAGTTCTGATAGAACGAAACAGATCTGTCTGTGGATGACTATATATATATATATATATATATATTATAAGGTCATAACTGACACCAGATACCAATAATAATGACAAAAGGAAAGGCAAAGAAGAGGTATTTTTCTTTCAGCTACTTAAGCATAGAATTCGTATCTAATAAATAAAATTATATTCATTTCTAATGAACTATTCTTAATGCATACTATAAAAATTTAATTTTTCCTATTGGTTTTCCTTTTTCTCTCTTCTTCTTCTCTCTCTCTCTATCTCTCTCTCCTTCCCTCTCTCTCTCTCTCTCTCTCTCGCACCCATACACACATGTATATATATATATATATATATATATATATATATATATATAGTTAGTATTAGGTTGATACTGAGTCAACGGCCCTTTGATTTTGAGGTTTGAGGAGTAAACATATTCGTTAGAGTGTAGTTGAAGTGGGTTTTCTTCATGTCGACGATTATATAACGAAAGCTAAAGTGCTCTACTTATTTTCTAGGTGTCAATAAGGTAGTTGGCTATATTTATCAATAAAGTGTGGTCACTATCAGTGATAGGGCATATATATCTCTGAATTTGATAAGCGTTGACACAGGGACAAAATATATTAGATATATTTGCTTTATTACTGATATTAAGAAATAAATATTTATAAATAAAGTAAACTAAGTGATAAATAGTAGTAAAAATATGTACCCTTCGCTTAAGTAAGGTTAGTTGTGTTTCATAGTTTCTCAAACTTTTTCGGTTTTTTTAATGCCAAATCCTCGTATATATATATATATATATATATATATATATATATATATATATATATATATATATATATATATATAATTGGAAAAGAAGTAGTCTGTGGCTAAGATTTTATTTGTTAGTACTCATTTCATTGTACAGTTGAATAATTGAAACATTTTTATATAATACGAGTATTTGGCCATAGTTGAATGGTTTCAAGTATTGCTAAGAAATACTAATAATTCCATTTAATGTATAAGATGTTTCAATATACAGGGGGCCTATGTGACTGCTAATAACTCTATAACAAATAAGGCTGTGTTCTTTTTTGCTTCAGATTTGAAAATTGTATTCTGTAACAATTATTAATCCTCGGTTAAAATCACTAGACATGGGAGGAAAACTTTTTGCGCCATTACATTTTTGGAGATAAAAATCATTCAAAACAGTCTCAAAATAGATGCAGCCCATAAATATAATTATGATTAATTACTGAGACAAGAACATAAAAAAAATATTGCATGTCCTGGAAGCTGATATAATAAAAATTAAGGAAATCATCGATATGATGTTAAATAATATATATTTTTACTGGACGTTTTCCGGATGACCGCCATTGTACTTTTGTCTGTAACGAATCATCAGCATATTAATGAATTGAATCTATTTTAAGACACCCAGCAAACCATTTGTTTGTACACAGTTATTTATATTTTGTTTTAATTGATTCGAATATAAAATTGTACATAACCTTACTCTTAGTATAGTTGGGCGGGTCTGTAGAATACACCGACTCCATCTCTGTAGAGGGTAAGACAATGAGTTTCCTGGATATGCCATTAAACAATCTGAAGGCAAGGCTTCTTCAAGGCCTTGGAGGTTTGGGGAATGTTGAGTATCCCATCATTGCCATTACTCCCTGGTCCACTCTGACTTAGAGCAGTAGCACCTGATAGGGTCCTATATATGCGTCAAATAAAACACACTATATGTGCAAACAAATGACCGATGTTAAATTGTGACTGTTATGTAGCAATATTTAAACCCTTAAACTGTGAGCTTGAAAGAGTTCAGGCTCCTTTAAGAATGTTATTTACAAAATGTTCAAAAGTCACATATACTTAATTAATAATAAATTGAATTAGGCATTAAATAACCAAGATTAGCTGACGTGCCGTAAAACTAAACTAAACCAAATAGGATTTTAATACGTTTGAGAATAAAACAATAATATTGGAAATCAATAACACGAAGTTAACTTTAGTTAAAAACTGTTTTAAAACCTCTATGCGAATCATCCATCCCATATTCTATGTAAGCGTCTATTTCTTAAAGATCATCATCATCATCATCATCATATCGTGCTGGCAGCACGGATATCCCTGACCCTCTTTCGCCACTCCTCCCTATCGTTCATCGCCCTAGGCAGGTCTTCAGGACAACAACCTGTATCCTCACATAGCTGCTGAATGTACGTTCGTGCTGGTCGTCCTGCTTTTGCGCGGCCGTGTGTGGGGATCCATAAGAGTACATCTCTTATGAGTTCATCTCTGCTTCTCCAGCAATGTCCTGCATGTCTGGTTCGCCTAACTTGAATAGTTTTCGTGATAGGGGGCAGGTGGCCGTACAGTTGGTGTCTTGTTGGGTGTTGCCGCCAGGACTTATAACTCATATTGCAGGATTTTAAACGAATTCGAGAGGAGTCCCCGTAATGTTGTGGCTAATGTGCGATATCGTTGTAAGTGAGTTCGATCACTAGATATACTAAGTTTTCTTCCGGACTTGTGACAATGGGAAAAATAAGAACCTCTTTATCCTCCCAGCTATTGGTAAATAGTACCACTACTGTTTCAGAAAGATGGCTATGAAATTAAATAACCAATGGAATTCATATGCCATTAAACAAAGAAACCAACCGAAATTGAAAACATATTGATTATTTGGCTGATTTGAGGGTAACCTAACTCCACTAGACTTTTAAAGAGGCATCTTTAATAAATAACTTGCTAATCAACATTAAATAACTGTTATCTGATAATCTTCGAGAATATAATGTATATAACTTAGGGAATTTTAACTTTGGTGATGACGTAGTTTCGGTTACAGACAAGCAGAGACATCATCTCTATTTTATATATATATATACTTTTAAGAAAAACAAAAACCGGTCACATTGGGATTATAAATTTATTTCCATCCTGTTATGGTATTGTATTGATATGAATCAATAACACCACAAATAACAGGACTTCTTCTGATCTAATGGATAAAATAATTACAGTCAGAATAAACACAGGGGGGAAGGGTGGGAGGGGGTAGAAGAGGGATGAAGAGTTTCATCCCCATTTGTCCACTTCCGATTTTTCTTTTATTACCGGTTGGAATCACAATAAAGTAACAAGACATATTCCAAACTCACTTTTTACAGCAAATTAAATTTAGAAATTTAAAAAACTTAAATTCTAAATACATTTCGACGTAAACCTCCAGATCTAATTATAATTTAGGGAATTACAACATTTCTTTTCAACCTTACGTAAAGATTATAGTAATACTTATCTTAAATTAAATTCAAAGTTTAAAATTAAAATTTTAAATTAAAAATTTATATTCATGCCCATTAATTCAGTTACCTTTCCATTGAAAACGTACGTTCACATCACATGGTGTCTTCCCATTTATATGTATATATCTATCACCAGCTCATTGGTCTTGTGGGTAGAGTGTTCGCCTATGGTTCAGCAGGAGACTAGGTTTCAATCCCAGCTTGCGTCATACCAACGACTTTAAAAATGGTATTTGATACCTCCTTGTTTAACACTCAGCAAAATAAGATACGTATCAAGGGTAAAGTGGAGCAATCCAGGGAAAGGATTAGCGCCATCCCCTACACCTCAGTGTAGTAGCTATTGAAAAGGGAGCCTTCTGGTCGCCCTCGACTACGGTCGCCATCTTTACAATTTTGTATATATATATATATATATATATTCAGAGAGAGAGAGAGAGAGAGAGAGAGAAAGTGAAAGAGAGAGAGAGAGAATGAGAGAAAAAGCGTGTTTGTGTGTGTGTGTGTGTGTGTGTGTGTGAGAAAAAGAGAGTCTGCAAGGAACATCGTAAATATTTTAACTCCCCTCACGTGTGGAAATAGACTCGACCGGAAGACATATGTGTCGTTATAAGCAAAGATTTTATGTAGGTGTGGCAGCCGTTGAGTGCGAACTGGATTTGGCATCGTTGATTATTGTTGGACCCAAAAATATGCTGCGCTCGATTACCAAGTTACCGAAGATTGTTTTATGTTTTTTTAGAGCACTATTAAAAATCCATACGAGGAATGTGTAAATTCCTGACACTCATCAGCGCTGCATAAACAAAAACAAAAAAGAAATTGTGATTGCTCACTCGTGCTTCAAGAACGGGACCGCCAGCGACTGACATGTACGGAAAACCACCCTACAAAATAGATTATGGTATCATTCCCTACCCGAATAAGACGCTTTTTCCAGACCAACCCAGATGTAAATGACTTTTACAGCCTACAGTGCATTACATTATGTTACAGAGCCGTCAACCAATTAGGCTCATCCCTCAAGCAATCGGTGAAATAGTGCCACAATTGGCCTCCTATAAGGATGGCTTTGGCATTGAATAACCCACGAAGCTTGATATGCCATTAAAAAAAGAAATTAAACCACTCAAATAAAAAGAGTCTATTTACTGAAATAAAAAAAGGTTACCGCTTCTCATAGCCAAAAAACATTTTTTGGGGGGTGTGGGGGATTGTTGAACTGTGAACTGTCTCTTTAGACATTGCTACCAGTGGTGTTTATTCTATCGTAACTGAAAGAAAAGACATTCGAAAATATGATAAAATAAAGGACATTAAATTTCAGTCGGAAATCTGACATAGATAGACTAATGAATCTGTTTTAAAAAGTCTTCTTTTTTTTAGATTAGGGATCCAAACCATCTAATAAACACCGAACTAGCGTTGCTATCATTCTTGTTCTTTCGCGAACCCTAAGCCTCTAAAATAGAAATCTTTTTGCTAACGTTCGTGTTATCGAAAAACCGATTTCGTCTCCACGTGTAATGTTTTATGTGAAACCACCCGTACGAGGAAGTGGCCGTTGCGTGGTGGCTAACGTGGTGAACTGCGACATCGTAGTAAGCGAGTTCGAATTCCAGTCGAAATCAATAACCCTAAGTAATTATTTTTATACCCGATTTTGTTAAAACCAGTATGCAAATTATCGACATCATATAAATCGTTATTTCCAAGGGACACACGTTACAGGATGTTAAATGTCTTCGTGGGGGATCCTCGTGGTGTAGTAGCTAATGTGTGGGACAGTGACATCGTAAGTAAGCGAGTTCGAACTCCAGTCACATTATTTCGTTCACTTTCAGATTAATACGCTAATAATACTAATCCTTACAGCTATGGGTTGAATAATAATGCTCTACTACAAAGATGACTTTGGGATTAAATCACCCACGAAGGTTGATATGCAATTAAATAAATATACCAAAACGGAAACATCGTCAGAGGTATTTTCTCCTTTGTAATTAGTGTTTCCACAAAATTTTAACTAAAATCCAGCCAAACATCTGGGAAAAGGTTGCAAATAAAATTCACTTAATCGAGCCTCAATCTCGACTGTATATGTACCATTACTTAACCTAGACTTCTCGTTTTGCAGAAAATCGGTAAACGTAACCGGCCTCGACGTCGGCCTTTAATAAACTTATCTAAGTGTGGCACATATCGGCGTGGAAATCGTGGTTGCTCACTCTTGCTACAAGAGAACAGTCCTATTTTACCGTGGTAGATGTACGCCGCAAGGCTCGTTCCTTATCTAATTCTTTCAGAAACTTGTTCTCGCCAAGTTCAAGTTCAATTGTGCATGCATTTATTGAACTCCACTTTTTCGGACAGGAGGGGACACTAACTCAGTTTTTATCCAATTTACCCAACCCCTCTTCTCGAGCAGGATATGACACAAGGTCAATTTTTAAGCGGAGTTTAACAGGTTTGAATTCAGTGTTTTCCTTCTCCTAGACTAGTTGCCTAACCAAGACTGAAGAACCTAGTCTCTCCTACTATTTACCCATAGCTGGGGGGAGAATAATTGGATTTATACCTTTCCCAAGGGTATTAGTGCTATGTGAAATGCAATCAGTCTCGTCCAGGATTTGAACTCGTGTCGCTGTGTTCATTTCCTACGACGATAACAATTACACCACGGGCACCTCCACTAACTCAGTTTTTATATGGCGTAAAAGAGGTTGGCATTCAGAGTTTTCCTTCTTCTAAACCGGTTGCCTACCCAAGGTTAAAGAATTTAGTCTGACCTTCTGTTTATTCATTGTTAAGATGGGAAAGAATGGGTTTCATATCTTTCCCGAGGGCATTAGTACACAGTGAAATATGGATAACCGCGTCCACGTTTTGAACTCCGGTCACTGATTACATTTCCAATAGCTATAACTGTTGCACAAAGAGCACATTCCGTCTTTACCGACCAGTCTGCTACGAGCAGATATGCCATTAGGTCAACATTGAAAAAAAAAAAAAAACAGTGAAGCTAGTTTGAATAGTATGTTCTCCTCTTCCTAGACTGGTTGCCGACCAAAGGCTAAAGAAACCAGTCTGTCTTATATACCCGTAGTTTCCGGGAGAACAGATGGATTATTTGGGTATAGGACATGATCCAAACCTTACTAAATTTCAGATATTCACATCCATCAAATGCAAGCAATTTATCGACAATACGGAATACACCTGGAAGATATACGCATGCAACGACTCTAACGACTGGTAAATTCTGTGTCATATCATGTTACGGCCGTTAATCAGGTAAAGATAGGAGCTGCACATTCGATAACCGTCGTTAATATTTTTGCACATTAGTATATAAGAATTTATTTACCCAATCCTCAACAATGGACATGATGCGTTAGCAAGATCAATCTATAAGCAAAGTAAAGCTGTTTTTGATTTCAGAATTTCCCATCTCCTTGAGCGGTTGCCAAGAAAATGTTAAAAAAAACTGGATCTCCCGTGAGCTTTCTATTCCTGATGAGAGAATAGCAAGATGGGTCCACCGAGTAAGAGACATGATATTTATTTAACTAAATTTCCCATATTCACATCCAGCAAATAGGCTTATTATTGATAACACTGGAATATGCTTGGATAGATATACCCATTCAGCGACTCCAGCACCCGCTAAACTCTAATGCCACCTCCGTTGTTGAGGTGAAGAGAAGAGCTACTTATTAAGAACCATCTGTAGCTTAATGGTTACTATCGTAGGAAATAGACAAAGTGACCCGAGTTCAACTCCTTGTTTACATTTTTCATAATGCTAATACCTTTGGGAAAGATATGGTGCCCCTCATATTCCTTCCAGGGGTGGGCAAATAGCAGGGCAGACTAGGCATTTTAACCTTGGTATGCCAACCGGTTTAGGAGAAAGAAAAACTCTAAATTTAAAGTTTAAAAATGGCCCTTGTGTTTCATCCTGCTCGTCGGTAGGTGTTGGTAAATATATTTTGGGTAAGGGTGCTTATTATTTTCAAGCATTAGTTCCCATGTGCGTTGTTAATAACAATTCGTTCATGACAATCAAATATCTCGAACCATTGCAAAAGCCATTTAACATAACTGGTAATGGACTCATATCAATTGGCAAGTTTGTGTGGCGAATGGATAAACACTAAATGAAAAACTTCATGCCAGAAAAAAGAAGTATCGCGTTTTCGACATCAGCACACTCTGCCATTTTCCAGTGCATCCACCATATTTTTAACATATCTTGCCTTTTGGTAATTTGCCATTAAAACAAAACAAAATAAAAAAATCAAACAAACGAAAACAACAAAGAATAATGGTGTTTTGTTGAACGTAGTTATTCATCATTAAAAACAAAAGGTCTACTTGACAGCAACGATGGGTGCCTCAACTGCTGTTATAAGGTACTCTAGCAGGCCGTTATTAATGAGTTCGATTCTCACAGGATGCCACTTATTTCTGACTTTGTGCGAAGCTACGCTATGTTATGTTTAGTAGAGAACTACGAAACCGTAGCGAAACTAACTTAACCGTGTGTGTGTGTGTGTGTGTTGCTGTGCATAAGTGTGTTTGTACGTGTGTTTGTTAGTAGGTGTTTGTCTGTTTTTCTGTCTACGTTTGCTTGTGTGTATGTTTTTGTGTATGTATTTGTGTCATTATGTTTATTTGAATCTCTGTGTGTGTGTGTGTGTGTGTGTGCATGTGCGTTTTCGTGTATATAGATCTGTGTATATGTGTATTTGCCTGCGTGCTTGTGTATTTGTTGTGTACGCATGGGAACATGTGTGTTTGCGTATGTATTCGTGTTTCTGTTATTGTATGAGTGGGTGTATTCTGGAGTGTGTGCTTATGTATTTGTGAAGAAGCGTTTTTGTGTATTTGTGTTTGTGTCTGTATTTGCCTGCGTTTGTGCGTGATTGTGTGTGTATGTATTTGTGTGTGTGTGTGTGCTCACGGGCGTACTTTTATGCGTGCGTGGGTTATATATCAATTAATAAAAACAGATATTAATTTTACTGACAGAGAAAGAAAAACATCTCTTGATATACTCTAAGAAAACCTCAATAGGCACTTAGTTTTGTCCTTCAGGTCAACACAAGAAACTTTATCACAAGAAAGTCAGTTTTCTCGCATTTTTTCCTTCTTTTTTCTCTTGATTCTTGAAATTCTAGTTTTCTTTTTTTTTTCCTAGTATCTTCAGTTTCTTGCTTTGAATGGACAATTCTGTATATAGTTATCAATCGAAGATCCATATTTTTTTAGCTTCTTGTTGGCGAACCTAAGACTACGTGCTTCCCAACAAAGCACCGGGTTCTTTTCTCCTTTTGGAAAGTGACGGCTGATTACTTAATTAACAAATCCAATTAAAAATTTAAGGTTTAATTACACGTGAATAACTATTTATATTGGTTGGTCGGGCGTTTTGATGTACGGCGCATCAACCATTTTCGGGTCACTTAACGCCGAATTAAGTCATTTTGATAAAAGTTTTAAACACTTCAGTTTAGTATGAGTACATTCTTTTTTACACTAACTTAAATATCAAAACAGTTAATTTATCAATTTTATACATATAAACAGTTCTATTTCAAAAAATTCAGTCTAGCCTAAGTACGCAGTTTAGTTTTATCTTACCCATAGATAGGACCCTATCAGATGCTACCACTTGGGGCCAGAGTGGACCAAGGAGCAGTGGCAATGAAGTGATACTCCGCATTCCCCAAAGGTCCAGCATTACTGGAACCTCAACATCAAATTGTTTAGTGTAATATTCAGGATACTCGTTGGGGAGGTCTTACATCTCTGCAGAGAAGCAGTTGGTGTATTCTACAGTCCCAGCTGACTAGACAAAATTATTTTTGTAAGTCAAATTCTTCGTTAACATGTTTTTTTATTACATAGAACAGTGTTAAGTAATAGAGTTTTTTTTATCTATCATGTGAGATGTAATGTAGAATTTGTAAAAGTGAATTAAAAAAAAAATTACTCAGAGATATGGGGCTCAACTGAATATGAGTGACAGGTTATGACCTCGAGATCAGTTTGAGAGCTTGAATGGGATTGGATAATCTCTATCATGTGATCCCCAAGTTTTTGATTTTAGAAAAAATTGTCTAATCTTTAATCGGTTTGTCTCAAGGAGCTGAGATGTACACACGAGTGAAAATATTTTTAAATTTTTCGAAAAAGTGATGGTCTATCGAAAAAAAAATTACACGACGTGGCAGCCGAAGCGAACATTATCATCGTCCCAAAATATAGCAGACACTCAAC
This sequence comes from Sepioteuthis lessoniana, assembly GCA_963585895.1. Classification (NCBI taxonomy): domain Eukaryota; kingdom Metazoa; phylum Mollusca; class Cephalopoda; order Myopsida; family Loliginidae; genus Sepioteuthis; species Sepioteuthis lessoniana. The sequence goes on from OY757914.1 coordinate 27,942,039, forward strand.
ATAGTATTTGATTATCTAACAATGTGAGTGAGCATACATTCATGAAATAATTCATGTATTAGATGATGTATATATGTGGGTATGTATGAATGTGTTTAGCAATCTCTCCGCTCGGGCACGAAATGATATATGGAAACTTTATAAAACAGGGTTTGACAGCTTTCAATTTAGAATTCTCATTCTAGACCAGTTGCCATGCCAGGGTTAAAAAGCCTAGTGTTGGCTATTCTTTACTCTTAGATGGAGGGAGAAAAGCTGGATTAATACTGTTCTTAAAGGTATTAGCGCTAAGTAAAATAGAAACAGCATCATCTAATGTTTGAACTCCATTAAACATTACACCTCACGGGCCTCCAGTGTATATATATATATATATGATGGAATGATTCATAACGGGAGCTAATAACAGCACTGGTGACATGAGTACATCTGGGAAACATAGCTGGGAAGAAAAACAACTGCATGGATATTTCAAGCGATAAACTAACGAATTTTCACACGTGAATACATGAACACGGATACAAAAGGGAAATCTCAAAAGATGAGTTGAATTACTTCTGAAAGCATCACAAAACAATGCCATAAAGGCCAATTATGTGAAAGCGAAAATCGATACCTCGCAACAGAATAGTAAGTGTAGTTTATGTGGAGAAATAGATGAAGTAGTTAATGCCATAATAAGCAAATGCAGCAAAATTAGTCAAAAAGAGGACAAGACAAGGCACGATTGGGTAGGAAAAATGATCCACTGTGAATTGTACGAAAATTGAATTTTGACCATACTACCAAACGTTATATACACTAACCAGAATCCGTCCAAGAAAACGAGATTCATAAAATTCATTGGAATTTTGAAATTCAAATAATTGTCAGAAAATAAGACCTCATGTTAGTAAACAAACAAACAACAACAAAAAAGCAATAATAATAATAATAATAATAATCCAGTTAATTTTGCTGTCCCAATGGACTACAGAGGAAAAAAAGTGAGCGAACAGACAGACAGATACTTGAACCTTGCATGAGAACTTGCTGCGGAGCAATCTATAGTAGCCAAGCGGACAGACTTTTTAGAATAAGTGAAATTACATTGGAAAGGCACGGATTACAAAAGGTGAAGTGGCTATGCTAAAAGAGTCAGTTTTTATTAGGTAAGAAATTACGAGAAAAGTGTTTGATAAGAATTCCTGTTTATGTCGAAAGCATAAACTCCACTGGCTTTTTCTTCTTGATGAGAGTAAGTCTGGATGATATTTGAATAGGTTTGTTAGTACAGCTGTGTGTGTCCAGGTAGTCTGAGGACAGCCCGAGTTTTAGACGCGTCGAGTCGCTGAGGCAATCTAGGCAATGTCTCGGTGTTTGAATCGGCAATTAACCCCGGTTTTGGTCGGTGTTAGCTGTGAGCGAGATGATTTATTGTAGATACAAGTAGTATCACTTTGTTGGCAAGAGAATAAAGCCTGAGGTGCCAGGCATTGCTGCATTATTGGTGAAGTCGTCGGTTGACCGAGTGGTGTCTACCGCTCGCAGTCTGGTGTCATCAGTAGGTAAGTCTAGTCGTTCGTAGGCCTGGGAATATGACCTGAGGTGCTTGGTGCCTCCGCACTGGGTTAAATGGTTTGCCACTGTATCGAGTTGGCTGTCCAGAACAGCCTGAGTGAGCTGCTAAACGGTCATCGCCACCGTCACTGTTGGCCCCAGGCGGTAGTTACTTTGCTCTGAAAAGGACGCAATTACAGGGATCAGACAAGTGCTCTGAAAAGGACAGTAGTAGTAGTAGTAGTAAGCCAAGTATCGAGAAAAGAACAGTTGTTGTAGGGGTGAGACGAGTGCCCTGAAAAGGACAATAATAGTTGTGGTGAGACAAGTGCCCTGAATAGAATAGTTGTCGTAGTGGTGGTAAGACAAGTGCTCTGAAGAGAACAGTTGTGATACTGGTAGGACAAGTGATCAAAAAAGGACAGTTGTAGTAGAGGTAAGACAAGTGCCCCCAAAAAACAATATTTGTAGTAGTATTGAAATGCAGTTTAAAATCAAAATCCGATAGATAGATGAAGGGATGCATCCTACCTTTCCCTAAAAAGGGTGACCTCTGATTAGCCAAGAACTACAGAGGTATAACATTTACACCCATAGCAGCCAAAATATACAATGCCCTACTACGCAACCACATAAAACCCAAGATTGACAACATTTTTAGGAAGAACCAAAATGGTTGTCTAGACTACGTGCTTCGAATATCGATCGATAAAATCAAAGAAAACAGTTTCGAGCTGACAAAGAAAAGAAGCGAAAAGTATCCCGCAAAAACAATTATTGACTCTGACTACGCCGATGACATAGTGATTCTGGAAAATACACCCGCCCAAGCCGAAACCCAACTGCATAGTCTGGAAAGAGCTGCCGCAGGCATTGGCCTCCATGTCAATGCACACAAAACGGAATATATGTGCTTTAATCAAACAGGCGATATTTCCACACTAAACCGTAGCTCTCTGAAACTAGTAGACAAGTTCACCTAACTAGAAAGCAGTGTTTCATCGACCGAGATAGACATCGACACGCGACTAACAAAGGTATGGACGGCTATCTATAGGCTATCGGTCATATGGAAGTCAGACCTGACTGATAAAATGTGCTATGATGTTAATTTGTGGTTTGTAAAGACAAACACTAAATAACATGTAACAATAAAAAGGGTTTATTTGGCTGGTAATAAAAGGTACAAAAGTCACGTGAGTAGTAAGACTAGCTCAGCGTACTGCCCTATGTCAATTGATAGGCTTTTACTTAAAGCCTTCATTCATCAACTCCACAAGCAGAACAGTTCACTTTCAAGAGGGGTGGAAGGTTTCCTACAAAACAAAATGAAACGCAGTTTATTCCAAGCAGCGATTGTATCGATACTGCTATATGGATGAACTACATGGACGCTAACTAGACGGCTGGAGAAAAACCTTGATGGCAACTACACAAGAATGCTGCAAGAAATTCTGAATAAGTCCTGGAAGCAACACTCCACAAAGAAGCAGCTGTACGGCCACCTACCACCCATCACGAAAACTATCCAAGTTATACGAACCAGACTTGCAGGACTCTACACGAGAAGTATGGACGAGCTCGTAAGTGATGTACTCAAAAGGACCTCTTCACATGGCCGTGCAAAAGCAGAGCGGCCAGCTCGAACCTACATACAGCAGCTTTGTGAGGATAAGGGGTGTAGCCCTGGGGACCTACCGGAAGCGATGAACGATAGGGAGGGTGGCAAGAGAGGGTCAGGGATATCTGTGCTGATGGCACGACAAGATGAGATGATGACAAGTGCTCAGAAAAGGATAATCAAAAATAGCTGACTGACGATTTCACTGGGATTCTCTGAGAATCCAAGGTGGTGACGTATGGTTGCCTGAAACTTGAAAGGTTGTACCAGTGAAATTAACCAAGTGGCCGACTCACTTTAATCCTTTCGTCTCTGCCCATGACCGTTACCAAATTGATTCACTGTTGTCTTATAGCAAAGCTAGTTACTTTTTCACCAAATTCGAATACGTCAGATGTTAGCAGAAATATTTCTCTTTAATTTTTGTTGTACAATGAAACTGGTCATTATACGATGAAGATAAGGTCATAAATATTACTTGCTATATGCAGCAGTCAGTAAATACCTCCAAGACGACTCGATGAATTAATGCTCTCTGAAATAGTTTACGGCTTGTCGTGCAAAATTCCATTCGCTGACTACATCAGGTGATGGTGATGCACTGATATCTAACCTCTGCAACGTGAGTAACTACTGATAACAATCAACGGAAAAAATGTGGAATATAAGAATGATGATGACACCGATTCTAGTTGCTGAGTGTTTAGTGTGGAACGGTTCTGAAAGGGTTGAAAAGGTGATTGGATCAATAGGAAATCAAAGGAAGAACCAAGACCATCAAGACTACAGCATTGTTGAGTTAGGCCAGAATACTGAGAAGAATTCAGGACACCCGATGAGTGAAAGCCCACCGACCAACGCTGGTGTAAAAAACAACTCAAAAGTAAAAGGATACAATAACATGTCAAAACTGGTGCGAAAATCTCGCATTGACTAGAAATCATCATAAAATAATCATTGCGCAAATAACTAAAATTTAGACATATTTACAAAAAAACAAAATCAATCCTCGAATTTAATAGACTCTTGCCCAGTCTGCAAAATACACTGACTGCATCTCTGCAGAGGGGTAATACTCCCCCAAACGAGTGTCCAGATAATGACACTAAAAAATCTGATGGTGAGGTTCCAGTAATGCTGGAGGTTTGGGGAATGCAGAGCACCCTCCATTGCCATCGCCCCCAAATACAGTTTGGCCCAGAGTGGTACAACTTGATAGAACTAAACTGTATACTTGTGCTAAACTGAATTGTTGGAAATAGAACTGTTTTTACATTTAAACTACGAATTTATGCTGAACTGAATTGTTTGAAATGGAACTGTTTTTGTATGCTAAACTGGATTGTTTGAAATAGAAATGTTCTTGACATTGAAACTGTATTCATGCTAAACTGAATATAACTGTGTGTAAACAAAAATTGTAATTACCCAAAACCGAATTGTTTGAATTAGAATAGTTTAGATGAATTGAATTGCTTGAAATAGAAATGCTTTTGGCAATTAAACTGTGTATTTATGCTAAACTGAACTGTTTGACATAGAACTGTTTATTTAAATGAAATGGATTTGGCATAAAATAACCTACAAATGTTGATATTGCCATAAAACCCAAACAAAGAAACAAACCTTGAAGATCAGACCCATAAAATTATCTTGGTTTTTAATATGATAGAAGTTTACGTGAATGTGAATTCAATTTATTTACCCTTTATGAAACTCCTTGTACGTTATCAAAATATTTTGTGTAGACTGAAGGAGTTTTTTTTTTAATATTTGTAAATGAATACAAACTATCGGTTGTAAATAAACTAATGACGACCTACAAGAATATTTGTCGGGATCACTTTAATTTATCAGGTTTTTAGAATTAGTTTGTTTGTCAAGAGTAAGGGTTAAATGTTTTACTTTACAATGCTTAACGGCTCAGAAAAAAAAAGAAGAAAAATAGTAGCAAATAACAAACTTAGGCAGAAAAATGTAAACAGTTTAAGAACTCTCACTGACCCACTATCCTTGTTCACTTCCAACTTTAGTCACCTCATTTTTTCGACAATATTTCACTCTCGACCTCCATCTCCGTCATCCTGTCTTTCACTCTTCCCCTTCCTCTTCACCTTCTACAAGTCAAATGGACTTATCAGGTCGGGTGGTGCATTGGCAAAAACACGTGTTCGAAGCTGTGTTATATGGCCAAATGGAGAGAAGAGAGGAAATTTGCTTGAGTCGGGCCGGATGCCTCAACGAAATAGATAAATACACAAGAAAAATATTAGCTTATCCCATTTAACCATACTTAGATCAGCAAAGTGTATGTGTGTTTGTGTTTGTTCTTGTGTGTGTTTGTGTTTGTGTGTCTGCTTTTACGTGCGTGTGTACAAATATATGAGCAGCACTGAATTTAGCTAGCATGGCACAAGTAAAATGAAGGAATGATCATTTACTGAGCAGTTTGCTCTGATGTGGCATAAGGCCGTATGAATGAGGCACCCAATGAGAATCGAACTCACTCGTGAAGGTTTGCTCGTCTAGTTTGCTAACCATTACAACACCTGATATGCCCAGTAAAATAATGGAGTATGTCGATCAGGAAGAGAGTGTTGCACCGAATTCTCAAGTGGGGACTGTTTACTTTCTCTCTCTCTCTCTCTCTCTCTCTCTCTCTCATACACACACACACACACACACACACACACATATATATATATATATATATATATATATATAAATTCATAACAATGTCATTCAGTAAGTGAGTATATATATATATATATATATGACGAACAAAAGTGATAAGACAATGAGGAATATTACGCTTATCTAGTTTATTTTCTTTTCATTGTTCTCGACTAGTTTCGACCTTAGATCACCATCAAAAGAAAAATTAGTTGGCTGTGTTTAATGGCATGTCAACCATTGTGTTATTTACCGTAGAATTCTGTTCCCACACACACACATATACACACACACACACGCGCACTTATATATATATATATATATATATATATATATATTTATGATTTGTAAGTGAATAGTTTGTAGGTAGCATTTTTAAACGAGCCAAAGCTATTTTTTGTTGATAGTTCGATGGTCTCAGTATTGTTTTTCATTGTTAGAGCGTACAGTTGAATGGTTTCAACTATTGTAAAGCATTAAACATTTCTATTAACCCATACCAAGAATCAGAAGAAAACGTTTTGGTGGAAAAAATTGTGTTTTAGAAAGTTTTAAAAGATTCTTTCTTTTTGAAAAACGAATTAATATGCTAAACAAAAAACAATGGGAAATATACTGTCGATGTATCATATTGATTGTTGTCATAAAAAATGTTTTATATGAGATTTGGCAATAATATATACTGTTTATTCCGATTTTCACGCATTTCTAGTCGGGGAAATCGATCATCATAATATCCAACCGACAACTGTGAGGTCCAAATGCGTGAAAGTCCAGGTAATGGATAGTAATGGATATTGCTGATATTTTCTGACATTTTAGTTTTTAGAGCTACATCAGTTCGATAAAAGCATTAAGCACAGATTTAAACACATCTTTTTTTATTTCTATTTTGGGCAATCTTTTGCGCAAAACTATATATATATATATATATATATAAATATTATCGTGCCTGTATTTTTACTTGTTTGTCCAGGTTTGCATAAAATTTCAGTGTGGACAGCTGATTGGCAGATAATTATTTTTTCTTAGTGGTGTTAGCTAATTTATATATTTTCATCAGAAATCATCTAATATAAAAAAAAAATTATGGAATAAAGGCAAACAAAGAAAAAAAAAAAAGAAGAAAAAAGAGTGAAACTGAACTCATATATTTTATGGTAAATCTTGTGTTCTTCTCGTTTTCTTTTCTTTTTTTTTTGTTTTTGCTTTATTTTTGGTTGCTCAGTCAATGTTTTTCTGTGAACTGATAATGTTTCTTTCTGTGGACTTCTAATCATGTGCAGGACGTATTTTGTTCCGTAACTTTAACATAATTATCGTTGTTTTCCAGGTGGCCTATACTGGTCTGTAAAGGTAAAACTCTTTCCCTTTCGAGCTTGGAAAATTTTGTTTCCTGTACAACTCCTCTCCTTTATTTTTTTTTATGATAATTGCACTTCATATTCCTGCACCTGACGATAACGGGGTTATTTCCAGATCATTACACAACCCATTTGCAGTGCCCGATGAAATGTGTGTTCGACAACATCGAGGTACCATATTACAATTTGTTAGTGTTCCTGGAACAAAGCACTGTTAAGAAAGGAGACTTGTGAGAATAATTGCTGATATAAACATCTTTGATAAAAACAAAAAACAAAAAACAAAAAATGGAGCTTTACGTCTTCGTGTCAGACTCGAACTGTCTGAAATAAAATTTATTGTTAAAAAAAGGTTTTGAAGCTCCTTTATGGATATGATAATATCTGAGTGTCAAACACGGTTCAGATTAGCGTAACCGTTATTGTAGTAAATAGAGTAAATAAGTGATGTTGGCGACCATAATCGAGGGCGACCAGAAGGCTTTCTTTTCAATAGCTACTACACCGAGGTGTAGGGAGGACGCCATGCCATTCCAGGATTGCTCCTCTTTATCCTTTATTGGTACCTTATAGAGCTGAATGTTAAGCAAGGCGGTATCAAGTGGCATTTTTTTAATCTTTGGTATGACTCCACCTGGGATTGAACCCCTCTCTTGGAAAAAGCCCGAATCTCATAAGGTATTGGTGAATAGAAGATTAAATTCAATTCTTTTGCCTTGATTAGGCAACCACTGTAGAAGAAAAGAAGTCAATGAATTTAAAGAAGGCGTAGTCCACTGAATTTTTTTTTTACTTGTGTCACATTCTATGGGTAGCGGAGCGGTTATGTGAATACTTACTTGGGGTATAGATGTCTATGATGTTAAGCCTAGTGTGCAACATATCCAGAAGTGTGTAGTAATGAGGAGGAATCAAACTCATTAACAATCTTCACCAAGCCTAGCTTGTCAGCCATTACACAAAACAATATACCCAACTTGGCGTAGATTTCTAGTTAAAACATCTACTTTTTGTCAACGATTCTTCCACATATATATTTACCAACCCCCACTTCACGAGCAGGGGCCTTGTTTTGTTTAATGCTTCTTTGTATAATAGCATGATAACTGCCGTGGGTTATTTGATTCCAAAGTCATCCTTGTTGAAGTAGAGCAATGATACTACTTAACCTAGGGATGGGGGTATAAGGAGGCTCATAGCTTTCCCAAAGGCATCAGCCCGAAAGTAAACGTCATTGTGTGACTGTAGTTCCAACACATTTACTTTGAGTTCGCAAGCCAGCACTTTTGATATTACGTCATAGAGACTCTTCCAAACCAGAATGTGACACACGGCCAATTTTTAAGCGTTGATCAACGGCTTTGAATGCAGATTTTCCTGCTAATAAACCGGTTAACATTTAAATGTTGAAGAGATCTATATAGCCGACTATTTACCAATAACCGGAAGGAGAATTATTGGATTCATACCTTCCCCACGAGTATTAATGCTATGTGAAATACTAAATCTTATCCAGGATTTGAACTCTGGTCACCATGCGCATTTCCTACGATGATAACCATTACACCAGTAGCACCTCCTCTTTTCCCTTAGAATATTTGTGATAACAATAGATTCAGCGGTAAGTGTGGATCCGAACTTATCTCAGTAAAGTCTAACTCAATCTGGAGTGAAGTTATTCTTAATAAGCTATTTTTTCGAGACCATTCACTTTATTTGCGAGGGATTCTATTTGAAAGCTCTGCAGTTCTGACCGATGGTAATTTTTTTTATTATATCGCCTGCTGTATATTGATTATCTAAAAAAGAGATCCAGTTACTGGATTCTTTAATTTTGAGGCCCTCTGCCTGACAAAGTCAAACTAGAAACTTTGCCATGAAATGATTCATGAAGATTCAAATATCGAGTGATTAAAAAACGTTACCCTTATTCGATGATAAATTTATTACGACTTCAAACCGTCTCTACGAATTCCTCACCAAGAAGCGTTCATAGAATAATCGTTATGGTGCAGAAAATGTAATCCGAGTTCCCAGTTCAAATTCTTGACGAATCTGTGTTTCGCTTCGTTCTAATGCCCTTGGGAAAAAAACCCAGCTTAGGGTAAATAGTTGGGCAGATTGGGCTTTTAAGCCTTGGCTTAGCAACTAGTCTAAGGAAAGGAACACACTGATATGCAGACCACTTGCATTCCCGATTAAAAATGACCTTGTGGCGTATCTTATTCGGGGCTAAGGAGGTTGGTACTTGTTCTTTATCCATGTCACCATATTTGCGGAATTTTCCATAGGTCATTATATGTATATATCATCGATATCAAGTCGCGCTGCTTGCACGAATTTCCCTGATTCTCTCTCGCCCTTCGTCTATATCACCTATCCCTCCCAGCAGGTTTTCCTGACTATATCCTCTGTCCGTACAGAACTGGTGTAGGTAAGTTCCTGCTGGCCGGCCAACACTGGCACGTCTTTGTGAAGGCGTCCATAGTAGAACATTAGTCGGGAGTTTGCCCTATTTTCTCCCGCTCGCCCTGATATATAATCGTTTCTTTATATCAGTAGCATTTTAGAAAAGGAAATGGCTGCTTCAAGTCGTATTATGGTTAACAATTAGCAGACCTTTATGAGAGAGTTCGAGTCACACTGGCTGCTTATTTCATACGGCTTTGTGGTACATCTAAAACGAAAAGCTTAGTAAACTACTATTAGAAAAGATAATGTACCTCCCGGGTGATGTCATCAACATCATCATGTCGTGCCGCCAGCACGGGTATCCCTGACCCTCTCTCGTCACTTCTCCCTATCGTTCATCGTCTCTGGCAGGTCTTCAGAGCTACATCCCGTATTCTCACAGAGCTGCTGTATGTATGTTCGAGCTGGTCGTCCTGCTTTTGCTCGGCCATATGTCGGGGTCCATAGAAGTACATCACTTATGAGCTCGTCCCTGCTTCTCCAGCAGTGTCCTGCATGTCTAGTTGGTCTAACTTGGATAGTTTTCGTGATGGGAGGCAGGTGGCCGTATAGTTGGTGCTTTGTTGAGTGTTGCCACCAGGAATTGTTCAATATTTCCCGCACCATTCTTGTGTAAGTGCCGTCAAGGTTTTTCTCCAGCCGTTTAGTTAGCGTCCAAGTTGTGCATCCATATAGCAGTATCGATACGACCGCTGCTTGGAAGAAACTGCATTTCATTTTATCGGTCAGGTCTGACTTCCGTATGATCGATAGCTTATCGATAGCTGTCCATGCCTTCGTTAGCCGTGTGTCGATGTCTTTTTCGGTTGATGAGACAGTGCTTCCTAGGTTGGTGAACTTATCTACCAGTTTCAGAGAGCTTCCGTCTTGTGTGGAAATGTCGCCTGAGTCACCATTGGTGCCACTTTCACACGGCCTCGTGTCACGTGTAAAAAAATCCCCCAAAATTACTATTAGAAAAAGAAAATGTGTATTTTGGGGACAATTTGTGGAATGTTTTCACTTGGTTGGTAGAGGGCTGTTTAAAATCATATCATAAAAGTATTTCCACAGAAATGTTAACATTCATAAAATTGTCTTTAAGGTTTCGGAATGTTACTAGGTGAATTAAAATGAGTGATTGGTTTTAATGGTATGTAAACCCATCGGAGTAATTTAATGCTTAGAGGTTATGGAATTGTGCACATTGTATATTTATACATATTTTTTTCTTTTGTTTTTTTTTGGTTAATCGTCTATCAGCCTTCATGAGTATTCTAATGCTGGAACCATCCTAGTTTCAGGGATAAGGGAATTCATACCTTTTCCAAGGGTATTAGTCCGAAAGGGAATGTAATAAACCGAGTGGGGTTCGAACTGATTTGCAACTATTTTGCAGTCCAGCACCTTAACCTCTACCCTACAGATTCACTCTCTTAAATTTTTGTGTAGATTCTTGTTTTTTGCATTCGGTTATATGATTTAAAATTTCTTACTTATACAAATTATGTGCTAATACAACGTTTTGATCCATAGCTGGGACCCTAACACGAACTGAAACTTCGGGTCCGAGTGGATCAGGAGGTAATGGCAATGAAGAGGTACTCCACAATCACAAGAACCTTAGAACTAGAGACTCACCAACAGATACAGTATGATGTCATATTAAAGGCACTATTTTGCAAGGGAAGATCTTAACTAACTGATGGTGATACAGTCAACTTATTGTACAAATTAGGTATTGTATATATATATATATTTTTTTTATTTAGAAAAGTATTGCGAAGGAAAATTCGAGAAGTTGTAAGGGATAAATTTATGTAGCAACCTAAATAGAAATTAATCTTAAAAAAGTAGTTATAAAAAGAAAATTAAAGAATAAGATAAAATTCACATAAATAGTCATTAAAAGGTAAAATAAAAAAAACAAAACAAAAAACATTGCTACTGATTTTTGGGCATCTTTATTTACCAAGTATATTTCTATGAGAAATTATCCTGGAATGAATACAAATACAGCTCGTTCTGATATTTTTCCTCTTTCATTTTCCTTTGATTCCTATTTATCTCTATTTTTTATTTTTTTATTTTTTTGTAAGCAATGCTTTGAGGACAGCAATAAAACCAAAGTGGACAAGATGGCTGTCGCTAAAATAAATGTCGTCCATAAAAAAAGGAAAGACGTTGCTTCTAATGGCCACTTTCCATTTTTTGAAAGCGTGACTGTTGTACAATTGTTGACGCCGTTTGGCTAGCTGACAGTGAGGCATCGGAGAAAGCAGATGCGCATGCGTGGCAAGAAAAAAAAAAGAGAAAGAGACAGAGGGGTGTGTTGGAGGAGTCAGAATGGCAAGAAACGGATATAAAAGAGAATTCTAGGTGCTAAAAAAGTGTAAATGAGTAATCTTCATTATTTGCCCTCATTTCTAAACGAATTCTTCAAATGAATTCTGATTGGGTTTGTACATACACGTTTGAACAAATGAAGTAAACACTTTTCATTTATACTCCGTGATATTTCTTGTTGCTGTTCCCATTTTATCTTTCACCGAGGCGTTTCGTCAACAACCAAGAGGTGAAACTATACAATAGTACTACACGGCTACAGCTTTAAAGAACTTTACTTCATCGCTGAGATCAAGTATCCACAAAGCTGTTAAATCGTGATTAGCTGTCCATGTTTTACAATGTGTGCGTTGATATCGATTTCAGTTGATGAGATATTGCTATTAAGGTATAAAAACAGATATACCTACAACTATTTCATCAGAGTTCATGTAAAGAACAATGTCTCTTGTTGACCGTTCCAGGTGATGCGGCAGAGGTTTGACCTGGCAATTACACTAGAATTATACGTGCTGTTTTGAAAAAATCAAGGAAGCAACACCTAAGAAAACACCAGCAGTACGGCCACTTACCTCCTATCTTCAAAACCATCCAAGTAAAACAAGCAATGTATGCTTGCAATTGCTGGGGAAGTAAGGATTGACTCATAAGCGACGTTGGATACACTAGCGAAATATTAAATTCGTCAGCTTTGAGCAAATACTGGATGAGGACATGAAGACTTACTACGAGTGATAGCCAATAAAGTCAGATGGTGAGAGAATGAGTCAAGGAACTCATGCTTTTAGCTCGCTTTGAGTATGATAATGATGATGACTTCTTGGTGTCATTAGATGAAAGCAAAATATATAACAGCGAAAAAAAAAAAGGTTCCCGTGGTGTAATGGTTATCGTCGTTGGAAATGGACACGGCGACACGAGTTCAAATCCAGGACGAGACTTATTTCATTTCACATTGCACTAATACCCTTGGGAGAGGTATGAATCCAATTATTCTCCCTCTAGCTATGGGTAAATAGTTGGGCAGATTAGGTTCTTCAGCCTTGGTGAGGAAACTAGTCAGAGAGAATGAAAACTCTGAATTTAAACTTGTTAAACTCTTCTTAAAAAAATGACTTCGTGTCATATCCTGCCCAAGAGGAGGGGTTGGTAAATATGTATTTAATAGTAATAAAGAACAAATATATTAATTTTCTGCGTAGGCAAATTTTCAAAAACTCCTTCAAATTATTGAATTTCATATTATTGATAACATATTACATTCTTAAGAATCCCAGTCCAATATGTGGTACAATTTGTTGATACATAAACAAACATGGAGTGCAAAACAAGAAATTAAAAAAGAAGTGATTATTGCAAAAAAAAAAAAGATCTTCTTGACCTATGGAAGAGACTCTGGGAAATACTTGAATTCTGTGTCAGATTTGATCTCAGAACAATGGCAAACAAGTGTAACTTTACACTCTACAGGGCTCCAAAACCTGAGCCACGCCACCAGATGCAGTACAGTGTTATACCCAGGACACCCCATTTGAAGTTAGGGATTCAGAGGTAAGACGCTTCTTTGACGGGGCTATATCCATGGTTAACGGCAGTGCTAAAGATTGCTTGGTTCCGTTGGCATTCGTATCATTGGTAGATGTTTCCGGCAATAAAAGTGTCCAATGTTTTTTGAGGGTTTAGGTTTGGTTTGGTTTTATGGCATATCAACCATTGTAGGTTATTTAATACCAAATTATATATATATATATATATATATATATATATATATATATATATATATATGATTATATTGGGTTTTATGGCATATCAACCATTGTAGGTTATTTAATGACAAATCGTCTTTGTACATATATATTAAAGATATATGATTTGGTTTGGCATAACAACCATTGTGGGTTAGTTAATGCCAAATCCTCTTCATACATATACATTAAATATATTTGGTATGGTTTGATTCAGTTTTAAGGCATATCAGCCATAATTATTCAATGCTGAATCCTGTTTATAACTATATATTAACATTGATTTGTAAAAGCATTTTGTTTATGATATCTTAAAATGAGACAGAGCTCTATTTTGCTTAAACTTCAATGTTTTCAAGTATTTCTATCTAACACCAATAATTCTGTCGATCTTTAATCATTTGTTTGCACACTGCAAAATGGTACCATGAATTGCAATAATAATTCAATTAAATATCAGTCGTTTGTTTACACTCTGTTAAATAATCAAACAGTTCTATTTCTGACAATTCTATTTAGCATGCAATTTGTTTGCTCACTGTTTAAATATCAAGGTTCTTTTTGAACCATAGATAGGACCCTATCAGGTGCTACCACTCAGAGCCAGAGCGGGCTTGAGAGCAATGGCTACGAAGGGTACTCCACATTATCCAAACTCTAGGATCACAGCCTCACCATCAGATTGTTTAATGTTATATCCAGAACACTCGTTCGGAGGCGATTTTACTCGTCAGCAGTGATGCAGTCAGGGTATTCTACAGCTGATTGGAACACCCTGACATGTGAAGAAAAGGATCCGGTACTGTTTGTAAAAAGGTCCTGAAAACCAAGCGTTTCAAAGTTGGAATTACCTAACAAATGACAAGGCGTAAAATTGGCATACCGATATCTGCTAAGTTTAAATTAGTTTAGCCAAAGCTTGAAAAAAGGGGCACCCAGTGAGAATCGAAGAACGATCTGGTAACCTAAACTGTTAACCATAACACCTCAAGAATTAACTCAAGGAGTGATTTTAACGGCTTCGCAGCGCGTATGAGGTAATTTTTTGTTATGAGGTTAGGGAATCATGTTCATTGTACGTTTATATTTACATTTTTTAAAAATTTCAGACTTCCATGAAATACAAATAATTCTTAAACAGATCTATTAGACCCATAAATCGGACCAAAACAGGCACTACCATTTCAAGTAAGGGAGGGTCTGAGAGAGGTACTCTACACTCCCTGTCCCAAGATCTCGAAAACCAGATCCTCATAAGAAGATGCAGTGTAGAATCATACCCAGGAATATTCTTTTTTGCGGTTTGAGTGGGGAGATAGAGTCACTTTATACAAAACTTTGTCTTCAGAGCTGGTAAATTACTTGAATGATCCTCGTAGAAGGTGTTGTAAGAAAAGCAATTTGCGTATTCTCTAAGAAACTTTTACAAGAAGTACCAAAACAAATTATTCTCAGAAATAGGCACAATACAAATCGACCTAGAGAAGGCGGAATGTATTTTCTGCCGGGGGTTGGGGGGACCCCACCCGCCAAAAAAACGCAATAAAAAAAAAAGGACGTGGCAGACGAAAACGAAATGCCAGAAAAAGTCAGACCGGTTGCCATTTGCTCAAATGAAGATCAATCGAAGTAGACCTCTACGACACAATAAGAAAATGAAAAAAACCGTCAAAGAAAGAAAAACAGCCGACATGACATGCTCTTGTCGTTTTGACCAGAAAGCAAGGAAAATCGGACGTTTCCATATTATTAATAAAACTAGCGAAGAGATGTCTCTTCTCACAAAAAATGTGAGAGAAGATTTTTGTTTCGTGATCTAGTATTCTTTGCGCTAATATATAATATATAAAAAAGCCACTAGTCAAAAGAAAGAGGAGTTGATAGAATTCTACATCTCTTCAAGTACGCTAGCTGTAATAGTGATTGATCTAGCACCCCTGATCTCGGATCTTGCTGAACTTACTAAGTCTAAGGGGTGACTGGAGCTAAATATGTCACCCAGAGAAGAACGAGGAACCAACCAACCAACCAACCAACCAACCAATCAAAGTCACCTAAAGTGGCAGTTCCTTCCAAAACGAAGAAAGATAAGTCGCATGTTGTATCCGTTTTTTTTCAGCTTCCCATGCTTCAGAAATTAAACGGAACAGAAATAAAACAACGAAGGTGCAAACGATGAAACGAGTTGTGTTTTTAAGTCTTTTTTCTCTTGAGCTGACAATTAGTCATCCCTGAAATAGCAGTCTCTGGTAACTTTGCTATAATAATCAATTCGCTTACCCAATCGTTTGTTGAAACAAAACGTTTAAGTGAAGATCAGATGTGTATAAAGGATGTATAAATGTCCTTGTGGGAAGCTTAGTAAATAACAAGTGGAACGAACAATTGGTACATAGAAGATACGGAATGTAAAAGGTGCTTAACGTAACGGTTATCGTCAAGGGAAATGAAACCGGCAATCCAAGTTTAAATTCTAGACAGTTCTGTTTAATTTTCCCTTTTGAAAGAAAAGTTTATCTTTTCCTTAGGAAAGAAATGAATGTTTCCCTTCAGTTATGGGTAAGTAATAGTTTTGACTTAATTCGGAATAGCAAAACGCTGAATTTAATCCAAGTGTGATCTGCAATGAACTGAACTTGTGTCACATCCTTCCCATGAATTTTTTAAAGAAGTAAACGTTTTTCCGACATAATAAATAAAAAAAAAATAAAAAAAGTCTTCATCATCATCATCATCATCATCATGTCGCGCCATCAGCACGTATATCCCTGACCCTCTCTCGCCAACCCTCCCTATCGTTCATTGCTTCCGGCAGGTCTTCAGGACTACATCCTGTATCGGCACAGAGCTGCTATATGTAGGTTCGAGCTGTCTTCCTGTCTTAGCTCGGCCATGTAAAGGGGTTCACAGGAGTACATCACTTATGAGCTCGAAGGTAATCTTACCGATAGATATTTTTTTTAAATTATCAATTTGATTCAACAACATAATGCATACGCTGTTAAATCTAAATGAATATTCAAATAAATGAATAAAATGTCCCTATCAAAAAATATTTAAAAAATAACAGCAGAATAATTAATTTAAAAAAATACTTAACATTTACTTATTTCCTTTTTTTAATGCCTCAGTTATATTCGCGCATGCGCGTGTGTGTATGTGTGTGTGCGCGCGCGCGTGTGTATTTGTGTGTGAAAATATCACTTTTATTAATCAAAGAAAAACTTGTAGGTTGAAGCATGAACCTCAGTTCCTCAGGAAATGTCAAGGATCTTTCGTAATTTTCTTTGGTCCAGTGACCTTTTTCAGGTTTGAATAGTATTGTATCAAGAACTTGTGGAGAGGGTCGTTTCGGATACACTCATTAAACAACTCGGTTGGTCTTTTGGGAAAGTTCACTTCCAGTGGAACTAGGCGCCAGTTTCAAGTTTTCTTAATTACTTTTAGTTTTCGCTCACCTGGTAACTCATTAGAAATGCGCTACCCCTTGCTGACGTGACCTTCAAAGCGGGCACGACAGATATGCCCGATTGCGCACGTTATGACGGAAGATTAACGGAAGCGGATGAGCATGGCTTTTATTGCTATGACTAGGTTCGCTTGCTTTGAGACAACATCAATGAGGTCACGGCTTGCATAGGTCTCAAGCAGCTAGTGTAGTTCGACGTAGCGTATGTCGTTGACAACATTGATCCTTCGGGTGGCAAACGGTTGGTGTTTATTGAGATCTTAGCCGTGGCTCAAATGGTGATTTGGATGACGCAACTGAGAGTATTGTATGACAATGAGTCTTTTTCTCATCATGATCAAAATAGATTCTTCAAGCATCATCTAAGGGATAAAATCAGATGTTATACAAAAAGTCTTGATCACATAACATTCGGCAAAGGAATAAGCTTAGTCGCACGAAAAGGGGTTTGACTGGAGGTTACATTAATTAATGCTGCACACTGTTGGGATCCTATTTTGGGACCCCATCCTGGGTAAGTAGCTTTTTTTAAATATTGTCTTATTAGTATGACTGTGTCCTGTCCCTGGCTTTTTACCCGTAAAGACTTCTAAAGGAATTCCACTCCTAATCCTTTCTTTTATCCCTGCAGTCTTTTTTTTTTATCCTGGTAGGAATCAACAAGACTATTTGAATACATCCAAACCCTTTTTTATTTTTGTTTCTAATCTTTCGGACCCACTACCAGTTGAAGACCAATTGGCGTGATTTTGGGCTTATAATCGAAAAACAGTCGGATATCTTCTAGAGAAATGCAAATAGGGAAAACCAACCTACTCCCAATTTTGTTAAGTTTCTTTTCTTTTAAGGGTTGCTTCATATCTTAATCACCCTTCTATATATTCATATGGTAAATGCCATTTCCTTTTCCTCATTATTGAGGTTTACGTTGCGTTGCTCATAGATAGCATGAGGTATTTCAGTGCAAGTTTGGATGGAAGGTTATCATAAGAGTATATATATTGTAAACATGATAGGGCTAAGGAACGATACTAGCTTATGTAACAAAGTTAATTAAATGTTATCTGATGACCACTCGGCTTCACTTTTCCTGGGGCTACAGAATACGTCGAAGTATCTCTACAGGGAGGTAAAACCCCTCCCCCAATGGGTGTCTGCATCTGAGAGAGAAGCTCTAGTCCTGGAGCTTTGGGGAATGAGGAGTTCTTTTTTTATTGCCATTACTCTCAGCTCCATTCTGACCCGGAATTGAAGTAGTATCTGTTAAGGTCCCATTTATGTGTTGAAAAAGAATATTTAATTATTTATTATGCTTGAAACCATATAACTGTTTGAAATCAACTGATTAATTTGGAGTTGAAAGGGGGTACAACACATTCCATAAAGTTCCAGGACTTGAGCCTAACCATCAGATGATTTAGTCATATACTGAAGACTTGTTGGGTCAGGTATTTCATCTCTGTTGAGATTAATTCAGCATTTTTGACGACTCTAGTCGACTGTGACTAAACAATAAATAGCAGTACTTGAAACCACTAAACTGTTTGCAAACAAATGAGCTAAAACTCGTTTAAAAATAAAGTTACCAACACTTGAAATTATATTCATATATATATATATATATATATATATTATCAAATAATTTAATGACTAATAGCACTAACGGTAAGGGGAAAACCGCAAGTAATTCGAAGATAAAAATATACAACGAATCACGGTCTAGGGGGAAAATGTATATATATGTATATATATATATATATTGGGAAAAAAAGAAAAGGCCAACCTTGTCATACCAATTGAAAAAAAATCAACAGATACGCAATTGATTGGTTAAAAGAAAAAAAAACACCGTAATTGCTGCTAAGCTACAAGTGAAAAAAGTGCTCAATACTAAGTAGAGTAAAATAGTGACAACATTATTTCATGAGGCAGGAACTAATCCCGATTAGGTACCCTGATGAGCCGCTTAGGCAAAACTGTAGTACGTTAGTTCCTGACTCACGAACTAATGTTGTTACTATATATATAAATAAATATATATATAAACAGGATTTAGCATTAAACAATGTTTGATATGCCATTAAACCAAATAACCCAAGTGTTTTTTTCTCTTGGGCCTAATGCTCAAATGTAAATTTATAATCATTTATTTTGATGAAAGCGTGCAGATGAGAACAACAGTATTAATAATATAAAACAATTTTAATTCTTTTTAGATTCAAATAAAAACAAAATCATGGTGAATGTGACGTAAATAACTACAAGAATTTTGACTTCGGTGATAACGTACTTTCAGTTACAGACGGACATAATCTCCCTTATAATCAGATAATGGTCTATTATTTTTTTAAAAAAGCTAAAATTACGAATAAGAAAATCCTAATTATAAATTAACAATATCATTCCTGACAAAAGTTATGGAATTACTACATTGTTTAGAGGTGAAAGCAACTTTTCAAATAGAAATCTCATTTCTTTTTTACACATTAAATCAAATGACACATCTTTACTAGATAGCTCTCCTTTCATAATAGATTAATTAATAAATAGATAAAAATTAAAAAAACATATTTCTCGACTAATTAATATTTAATTGTCAGATGTACTTTGGCAATTTTTCAGATTTAAAATATATTGATTTTCGATGGTGGTAAGAGATTCCTATTTACAATATAAATCCAATGTCGAAACCTTCTCTTATTTTCTAACATGTATATGCATGTCGGAAAGTAAGAGCTAGTTTCGACATTGTATTATTGGGGAGGTTGAAACTAGAGGGGATATTTACTCACCTCTCAACTCACGAAAGTTTTAATTAGTTCAATGTTATACTAACAATGATTGTCCAGTCGGCTGGGGCTGTATAATACACCGACTGCACCTCTGTAGAGGAGTATGATCCTCCCAACGAGTATCCTGGATATGACAATAAATAATCTGATGGCGAGGTTCCAGTAATGATGAAGCTTTGGGGAATGCGGAATACCCCTTCATTACCATTGCTCCCTGGTCCACTCTGGCCTGGAGTGGTAGCACCTTATAAGAGTCCTATGTATGAGTTAAATAGAACTAAACCGCGCTTCCTTCACAATACTGATTTTTCCATTTAAACTGCGTATTTATGCTAAATTGAATTGTTTAGAATAGAACTGTTTTGACATTTAAACTGCGAACTTATGCTAAACTTAATTGCTCGAAATAGAACTGTCTTGACGTCTAAACTGTGTATTTCTGCTAAACTGAATAATCCGAAATAAAATGGATTTGACGTTAAATAACCTACAAAGGTTGATATGCCATAAAAATCCAACCAACCAACCAACCAACACTGAATAGACGGAAAGAAACATGAGATATGCTCATTGCCACACTTGGAATATTGACTACATGTCTGTAGTGTAATGGTTATCGCTGTAGGAAATAGACACGGCGAAACGAGTTCAAATCCTGAACAAACTGAGTGCATTTCACACAGCACTACTACTCTCCCGAAAAGTATGAATCCAACGATTCTTCTTCCATGGGTAAATAATTGGGCAGACTGGGTTCTTTAACCTTGGTATAGCAACCGGCCTGGGAGAGGAAAACTCAGAATTCCAACCTGTTAAACTTTGCTTAAAATTTGACCTCGTGTCATCCAATCCACGGGAATGTGTTGGTAAATAAAAACATAATAAGCATACAAGAAATAGTACAAGAATACGATAAGATATATTCATATTCTATGAACAAGCAGTATATAAAAGGGGGTCCAGAAAGGGTAAAAAGTCTTATTTGTCCTCTTTGTCTCATTGGGTGTCCCATTCATTTGGCCTTGGGTCACATCTAAGCCAAAAGCTTAGTAAATTACTACTTGTTCTCTTTGGTAGGCAAAACACTATGAACCTTGCCGAGGCAAGACGAATTCTCTTCCATGGAAAAAATAACACGTCTTTATAGCTTAAAGAAGAAAGACTAGAAAAACCATGTCTTCACCATTTGAAGAAAGGGGGACAAAAGGGGCCGATTTACATTATGGTTTAAGATGTAACCATGACGTATCCAAAGACATTCCCCTCAAATCAAGGGAAGACAATTATTTATTGTTTCCCTAAAGTATCTATATTGTAAATAGGCCACTGTGCCTTATGAAACTAGAATATTAAGTTATTAAAGAATGCGAAGAAAAAAAAATCAGTGAGAAATAGTCAACTTAGCAAGCTGTAAATAAAACAATCCCAAAGGATTTTGTGTCTTGCATATTTTAAGAGTTGGTTTCGACATGGTTTACATATTGAAAATAGGACCCCTCTGCTCAAAACAAATCTTATTTTTTCAAATTTGATAAATTACCAGAGTAGATGGTTAAGTTAGGTTATTCAGTTTAATGGCGTATTACCACATGAGGGTTTTTTAAAGCCACATACTTTTGTACATGCATATATAAATGATACGCCAGAGAATAGCTTGCAAATAACGTTGTTTTTGCACACATTTTAATTGTTTTAAGTAATGCTAATTCTATTTAGTATCAATCATTAAATCATTTGTTTGCCCGCAGGTTGATTGTTTCAAGTATTTTTATTTTATACTAATAATCTTACTCAATATTAAGCATTTATTTTTACATAGATGATGGTTTCAAGAATAAATGAGTAAATAGATTTGTTTAATCCATCAATGAGACCCTATCAAGTGCTTCCACTCCGGATAAAAGAGGATCTAAGAGTAATGGCAGTGTAGAAGTAATCCACATTCCCCAAAGCACTAGGACCGGAGTCTTGCCATCAGATGATTTATTGTC
Organism: Sepioteuthis lessoniana; assembly: GCA_963585895.1. Lineage (NCBI taxonomy): Eukaryota > Metazoa > Mollusca > Cephalopoda > Myopsida > Loliginidae > Sepioteuthis > Sepioteuthis lessoniana. The sequence goes on from OY757914.1 coordinate 27,964,030, forward strand.
AGACGAGTCGTGGGTGGTATCTTATTTCTCTGAAGAAACGCAGTCGGCGCATTCTTCAGCTCCAGCCGATAGGGTGGTGTCTGAGTAGAAGAAAGTTAAGCAATAAAAAATCCCGGAACTAAAAATAACTTTCTGTCTTTGTTTAATTTATTGTTTTATTGGACCATTTCAGTTTGGAGGTGCCACAGAAATTGTTTTAGTTTCCGTAATGACTACCAATTTTTTACAGGAGAACGTCGTCTCCTCATTCCAGAAAAAAGCACCAGCGGGAACGCTTGTGTCTCCTCGGGTCGATTTCACTTTTGAAAACCCTGGGTCATATGGGACAAAAAAAATACATGTCATTAGCGTTGATATTAAATCATATGGGCTCTCATATACTTTTTCAGACCTGGTGTAGATCAGCATAATCTGTTTGAGAATTGATACGAATAACCTGAAGGTTACAGTGGAATGAACTGTGATTGTTTGCTCTCATAAGATATATCTAGCAACGATAGTTTTAAACAGTTGACCTTACAATAAATGTTGCAAAAATGGCCAGTCTTAAACCTTTTCTAGACAAAATCCCAAATGGTTTAACTAAGTCTGCAGGGACTGTAGAATACATCTACTGCATCTCTACAGAGGAATAAGACCATTCCCAACGAATGTCCTGATATGACACTGAAAAATCTGATACTGAGGCTCCAATAAGGCTCGAGCATTGGGGACTATGGAGTGCCCTTTCATCCACTGAGATCCAGAGTGGTAGCACCTGATTGGGTCCTATCTAAGGTTAAAATAAAACTGTTTGAAATTTAAAGTATGTGAAAACAAATAACTTATTCAGAATTAAATTGTTTTAAATTGAGATCCTTTAACTGAGTCTAAAAAAATGACTGATGTTTAATTGAATTGTTTGTGAAACATAGCAATCTAATTTAGCTTTTTAATGTGTGCATACAAATGCTTATTTTTGAATAGAATTATGAGTGTTGGATACCAGAAATCAAAGCTGTTTGCCTGTATTGAAACAATAGCAATACAAATGTGTAAAAAATAGTTCTAACATTTAAAAATAAAATCACCGACAAACTAAATTCTTAGATATCATGTATATCTATTTAAATGTGTGAAAACAAAGGACTGATGTTAAATTGTGACTATTATATAGCAAACTTGAAACCATTTAACGGTGTACAAAAAATAAGCACAAACCTTTCAAAAAATGTTATCAACAAAATATTTACAAATACATTTAATATATATGTATAAACAGAATTTGACATGAAATAACCTACAATGGTTGATATGCCATACAACCAAACCAAACAAATAATTATATTATATTTTTCTACACAATGTTTTTCCTTAGGAATGACAAAATGTTCAATACTATGATAATAACACTTTCAGAAGTTACGACCTTTTAATATATATATATATATATATATATATATTAGAAATATTGTGTTTGTTACTATATTCTAGTTAGACAAACCAGACATGCAGGACACTGCTGGAGAAGCAGGGACGAACTCATAAGAGATGTACTCTTATGGACCCCCACACATGGCCGTGCAAAAGCAGGACGACCAGCACGAACATACATTCAGCAGCTATGTGGGGATACGGGATGTTGTCCTGAAGACCTACCTAGGGCGATGAACGATAGGGAGGAGTGGCGAGAGAGGGTCAGGGATATCCGTGCTACCAGCGCGATATGATGATGATGATGATGATGACTATATTCTGTTTGTGCTATGGAGAGGGGTGCATAGTGGTGGTGGGGGTTCTGTTGAACTAGGCTCTGCAAATATATTATTGCAAAAGAAGCACTAAATGAATTACTTGGAATTCGAACTCGTTCCGAAAAATCTATTTTCCATCGACTGACTGATTGACTTTAACGGCATATTAGCACGTCTGAGAAAAGTAGGTTAGAGAATCGCGTTTACTTTACAGTTTTAGTGACATTTTTTGGATAATTGTTTTTAAGGGTGCTTCCTCACATTTATATTAAGTATTTTTATTCAACACGAATGATTTTCCAAACATCTATTTGAACCTATAGGACACAAACAGGTCCTAACACTCCAGATCTCCAGATATGGAGCCTCACCATCAAATGCCGTTTAGGGTCATATCTAGACGCTTCTTTTTTTGATGGGGGAGGATGGACTAATTCCTCTAGAGAGGATATACTCTGTGGATTCTATGCTTCTCTGACAGGACGGAAATCTATTTTCAGAACCGTTAACTGTTTAGCCAAGTAGTATCAGCCATAACGTTAATTAAATCTGAAAAAAAAAGCTAACTTAGCTAGAAAGAAAAAAATGCCAAAGGAGTTTGTGTCTGCCATATTTTAAGACAGACACAATCATTACCTTTTTTTTTGTTCATTTCTTCTCACGTATCTATTCCTACCTTGTCAAAATTAATTTTCGTATTTGCACTCTTTTATTAAGAAATTTTTTGCTTGTTTTTTTTTTTTTGTTTTGCTGCAAAATCTCGGTTATAGAAGACTAGCATATTGAGTTTGCTGTCACTGACTGGTAAATAGAAAAAAAAGAGTATGAATGAGAGAGAGCATGATATATATATATATATATATATATATATATATATATATATATATATATATATATAAGTAATAGCCATTATAATACTCTGTACTACAAATAGCAGGGGTGGATTTGATTTGATTTTTTGGCAAATAAAGGCATGTAAGCAAAACTTCACCACATGACAGCAAATTAATGCACATGGCATAAATTGTGCATTGTCTAGTGCGCATGCTCTGTTGATGAAGCTTTGAATGCTCTGACTGTATCCCTTGAAGAGGCATTAGACTCACAAAAAGGTGTCCTTCTTTGGTTTCGTATATCTTAAGATAAGGACCCAGTTTGAGAGATCAGAAGTGTATAGAATACCCCTCATTGCCTTTACTCCCAAATCAACTCTGACCTGATCGGATAGTATCAGTTAAGACTCAATCGATGGGTCAAATAGGTCTTTTTAATAATTGTGTTTAATAGGAATGCTTGAACCCGTCTAACTGTGTAAACAAATGATTATTATCAAATTGAATTACTCTTGAAAATTAAGTATCCTTATTAGTTATCTGAATCTTGCTTGAAAAATCTTAAGAATTATCATTAGTGAAACTTGCATGGTGGTACCAGCAGAGGTGGCAGTATCACTTTAGCTACTGGTCTAAGGCCGATTTGGCTGCCGAGTCCGCTCTTTCGTTTCCGCTCACTCCGATGTGGCTTGGAATCCAACCCAAAATTATTTTCAAACAATTCAATTAAACATCATTCATTTGTTTAGACTCAGTTAAAGGATCAACCAGTTAAATATTAAACAATTTAATTCAGAATAAGTTATTTGTTTTCACACAGTCTAAATGTCAAACAGTTTGTTATCAGCAAATTATGTACGTAAAAACGAGATTTAGTATTAAATAAGCCATTCGGATCGATTTGCCATTAAATAAAATTACCGAAATAACCTAACCCAGACCATTGTTGCGGTACCTGTTTGGGTGTTATCTATGTTTCTGTTTAAAAATAATACCTGTAATTGAAAATATATAACTTTATCCAAATTGATGACTATTATTAAAAATGAATTATCTGAAGCCATAAAATTCGCGGGGAGATTATAAGTATAAAATCGAAATCCTTGAAACCATATAACTGAATTTTAATAATTTGTATTAAGATGCTTCAATATTTTATAAATAATTAATCATGGATTTATAGTCCGGCTCATTGGCCTAGTGGGTAGAGTGTACGCCAATGGCCCGGGAGACCAGGGTTCACTCCCAGGTCGAGTCATACAAAAGACTTGAAAAATGGTACTTTGTAATTCCTAGCTTAACACTCAGCATTATAAGGTAAGGATCAAGGTAAAGTGGAGCAATCCAGGGAAAGAAGTAGCGCCCTCCCCAACACCTTCGAGTTGTAGCTATCGGAAAGGGACTACGGTCGCGAACTTTACTTATATATATATATAAGTTTTAACACACACACACACACACACACACGTACATATATATATATATATATATATATATTGTCTGTAGAGAAGGAATTAACAGTTGCCACTCGCCTAATACAAAACTGTTCCAATGAACTGAGCTCCTGATAGCCGTTAAGCAAAGATATGTAAACAAACAAAAGTGATACATATGCATTAAAAATCCCTTTGTTTACATTAGGTTTCCTTGTGGTTGTGCGGTAGATATTCCGGCGGGCGTAAAAGTCTACCGGGTTTCGATTCGAGCATCTTGCGTTTCTAGCCACATTGAAGTGTTATGACACAACGTAAAAGTCTGTCAATGGATAATATATATTTATATACCTTTAAGAAAAACCAAAAAACAGTCACATTAGAATTATAAATTTATTTCCATCCTGTTATCGGTATTGATATGAATATTGATATAAATAAATAAGTCCTGCTACTTTTGGTGTTATTGATTCATATCAAAACCCATTACAGGATGGAAATAAATTCATAATCCTAATGTGAGTGTTTTTTTTTTTTTTTCTTTAAGGAATTATTGCTCTGTGATGTCAGTTACATTGAGCTCTTTACCAGGAAAATGTAAATGTTCTTAGTTGAATGATTTTATTGTCCTGGCGGAATAACACACACACACACACACACACATATATATATATATATATGCATAAAACTTGTAAATGTTTGTAAGTTTTATTAATAGAGTGATTCTTAAAATATTGAGATTGAAAGTAAGCACGAATTGTTTAACTGTTTAGAATGATTGTAAACTTGATACATTCTTTCTTTAATACTGAAATTATCATAGACTGCAACGTATTAGTCGACTGTTGTAGTTTGAAAAAGTCTCCTCATAACTAACGGCTAACTTCAACGGCACGGCTAAAATCCAAAACCACTAACACAGAATACTCAACAAGTGGTAAAGGTTAGAATTTTATCTCGGTCGTATAAGTCGACCCTAGTTTTGTAGAGATATTTTTTCCGGTTTAAAAGGTCCGCTTAACCACTGCAATTTATGAGGAGTATAAAGTGTTTACCTGATGATAATGATTGTAAAATTTATTTGAGGGTGGGTTCGCGTATCATAATAACCAAGATGCTGGACTGTGGACTCAAAGTAGACCAGTTCGAACTCTAGCGTTCACTTTTGGGGTAATACCCTTTGCAAAAGTATGAACTCCTTCTCCTCTCAATAATGATTTAAATCGTATCACTACTGATCTTCTACCAATATTAAATCGTATCACTACTGATATTCTATCAATATGACCTTGGCATTAAATAGCTCATGAATATTGATATGCTATTAAAACAACAAAAGGAAACTAATACATTGGCTCTAAAACATTGATATTGTGACTAATTATGATGTGTTTATCTCTTTAAAATGACTACAGATATATTTTGTATCGTTTATAATTGGTGGCCATAATAGTCAGGAGGGGCGTCGTCGTGGTGTAATGGTTAAAGCGATGGACTGCGGAATCGTAGTAAGCGAGTTCGTACTCCAGTCGCGCTATTACGTTCACTTTCGAGCAAATACCCTTGGGAAAGGTATGAAACCCCTTATCCTCGTAGCTATGGGTTAAATAGTACCACTACAGTTTTTCTAGGAGAATGGCTCTGGCATTAAGTAAGCTACGAAGGTTGATATGCCATTAAACAAAGAAACCAAACCAAACCATAATTGTCATAGTGATTTTGGCATAAAAATAGTAGAATAAGAATTGACTTTGTCTAAAACCAACTAAATCGAATGATTGACTCTTCCCCAAAAATGTGTAGTATGAGACAACAAGATGGCTGCTTGATACATACCATTTATAGACGGTAAAACGAATAGTGTTGTGTTAAAAATATATTTAACTGTTTTCAATTATAATTGTTGTTCGTAATATTTAGGATCCAAACAAATTCTTTATCGAAAAGATGATAATAAAAAAAAATGGCGATATCGCCATACATGCTGAAAGAAATATTGAATCCAGAAGAAGAGTTTTGAAAGTTACAACAACAGTTGTTGACTATGATGACTCGTCAGTTCAGTCACCAACTGGAAATTTTACAAGAAAGAAAGAATTTAAATACAAATTCTGTGGATTATATTGAAAAGAAATCTAAGACTAATTAACCAACCAATCAACTTTTATTTACGCTTGTATAGAAGCAAATATGAGTAAGATGAAAATTAATCTAATTTTTATTGCGGACTTTTGTCCTCATCTTGGTATTTTTTTTTGTTCTTTTTTTTTCTCACTACGTTTCGGCCAAATTTCACCTCTGTCCGTCTTCAGGTGATTAACTGCAACCTCAGATAGGAATGCTGAGTCTTGTAACCGTATCCCCTCTAATTTCTGCCTTCCATAGTTGTTGTCTATCGCACCACGTTTTTGACCAAGTAACTCTCTGGCCGGCTTGAGTAGGAATTGAAACTTCTATCTTCTGACAATGCTCACCTGGAACCGTAGAGACTCAACGCCCTATCCGCTGTGCCACGGGCCCAAAAGGGGGATCAAGGTTGGATTTTTTGGTCTTATAAATCCAATTATTTCTTCTCCTTATCTGGTCTTCCATAGTCGGGTCCGTACCGAATTTGTAATTGTCTTTAATGAGAATCTTTTTGAGATAAGGCTTCTTAATCTAAGAATTAATTTTATTTTTATTGCGGACTTTTTTCCTCATCTTGGTAGTTTTTTTTTGGTGGGGGGGGGTTCTCACTACGTTTCGGCCAAATTTCACCTCTAGCCGTCTTCAGATGATTAACCGCGACCTCGGGGGAAAAAAACTACCAAGATGAGGACAAAAGTACGTAATAAAAATAAAATTAATTCTCAGATTAAGAAGCCTCTTCTCAAAAGGATTCCCAATAAAGACAATGAGTAAGATCTATCAAGTTATTTCCAACCAGTGACATATCAATTAGCTGTTATTCTATCTGATCCTTTTTCTGCAACTTAGTTTTTTTATTCATATGAATTAAATACTTTGAAAGGAAAGAGTTAATTTTTGAAAAAATAGATATTTCTTTTGCAATTTTTTTATTATACGTATGCTGAAAATTGAATAATAATTACTTCTAATAGCAGCAAAAAATAACGCTGTAAGGACCAAATATGTTAACGTGAAAATAGATAAGACCACAGAATACTAGTGTAGGTTATGTGGGGAATGAGACAAAACGACTAATCACATTATAAACGAATGCAGCAAATTAGCTTAAAAAAAAAAACAAGACTAGACACGACTGGGTGGGAAAGGTAATCCACTGGGAATAGTGCAAGAAATTGAAATTATCTGGTACTTTGAGATACAAACAGATTAGCTAACCCTAGCTGGAAAATTAGACCAACCGATACTTAAAAAAACCTGCCGAATAGTGAACTTTTCTCGCTTAGCGGACAATAAAGTCAAAATAAAAAAAATAAAAAATAAAAAATCGAACAGAAACCCTAGAACATAGACCTTGTCAGAGAACAAAGTGGAAGTGATGCTATTTGTAATTCATACCCTCAGAACAATCCCCAAAAGCTTAACAAGGGAATTGAAAGAGTTAGAAATCGGAGATTGAGCAGAGACCATACAAACTACAGAATTACTCCGACCGATAAGAATACTGAGAAGAGTCCTGGAGACTTGAGAGTACTTGCTGTCATTCAGACTCCAGTGAAAGATCATCAGCTAAACCAGGTGTGAAGATCTCGCAAGGAGTGAAAATTATATTGATAATAACAGTAATTTATATTTATATATATATGTATTACCAGGGTTCAATCCCAGGTCGAGTCATACCAAAGACTCAAAAAATGGTACATGATGCCACCTTCCTTTACACTCAGCATTATAAGGTAAGGATCAAGTGTAAAGTGGAGCAATCCAGGGAATAGAATAGCAGCTTTCCCTACACCTCAGTGTAGTAGCTATTGAAAAGGGGGCCTTTCGGTCACCCTCGACTATGGTCGCCAACCTTACATTTATATATATATATATATATATATATGTGTGTGTGTGTGTGTGTGTGTGTGTGTGTGTGTGTGTGTGTGTGTGTGTGTGTGTGTGCCTCTGTACAGTTATCCAAACACATATCTCATATGGATAACAATATGCTAAAATTCTAAACATAAAAAAAAAAGATCACGTGTGGATTTCCACCCACAAACACACATGCATACATTAGAATACATTTTCTTTCAGCTAATTCATAGGGATATGAATAAACACGAATTAAGTCACGCAGGGACTGACTCCATTACAACGAATCCTTTTTCTCTTTTTCTTTTTGTTCCGTGATAAGACCCCGCAGCCAGCAAGCCTCGTTTTCGAGCTCCGGTCGGCTTCCTGTAGTGCACTCTTTCATTTTGCTTAACTCAAGAGATCTCTATAAAAACATTTAAAAAAAAAAAAAACAGAATTATTTTTGGTGGGAGTCGGATTTATAGGATTTTCAATAGAATGCTTTTCAGGCAATCCCGTCAATTTTTGTGAAGTATGCATTAGCGGTAATGATATTTGTAACCGACTGTTCGTTCATCCTATTCACATATCTATCTATGGAAGTTGCTTAATAGGCTGAAATAATTGGGAGTCTCTTCCCCTGGTGCCTGGAGTTCATATTCCGGTTTAGATAAGATCCAGGAATACGAATGTCGATTTATAAGACAACTAAGTCCGAATGCAGTAAGGTAGATACAAAATTTCCAACTCTGAAACCTGTTCCGGAATCCACAGGAAAAGTGTACAGTATCGCTCTCAAATAAATACTTGTGTGTCATATATTTATTTATCTATTATTATTATTATTACAATAACAACAACAACAAATGGAGAGAGAGATAGATAGATAGATAGATAGATAGAGAGAGAGAGAGAGAGAGAGAGAGAGAGAGAGTCAGTTGAGGGGAAACATGAAATGTTTATTTCGGAAACGCGGTTTGGTATTGTTTATAGTTGGGATGTGTTTTATGGCATATCAACCCCTGTGGGGTATTTAATTCCGAATCCTGTTTATATGTACGAAACATCTTCAAACGATTCAAATGCTCATTTGTTTGCACACAGTTAAATAGGTTTACGGTATAGCTATTTAACACTATTAGGTCTTTTTTTCAAATTTAAATGGCTTAAACTTTTGATGTTTTTTACTTGCATCCAGATAAATTGTTTCAAGTATTGCTATCTAATCCTAATCATTCAAGTTGATATCTTATAATTGAATGGTTTCGCGTATAGAAAATGATTAAATACTTCTAGTTGATCCATAGGTGGGACACTAACAGGTACTACCAGTCCGAGTCAGAGTGGACCTGAGTGTAATAGCCATAAAAGAGTACTCCATTTTCTACAAATGTTAAGGACTGGAGCCTCACCATCAGATGGCTTAGTTATATACAAAAGACTTTTGTTGGACAGGGGGAATTGCCCTTCTGCTAAAATGCAGTAGGCTTATTCTACATCTCCAGCCGACGGGGCTAGTTTATTTTGGAAAGTTAGGTTGGTTACTTGCTTGAGTTTTATGGTATATTAACGTTTATAGTTTATCTAATATCTAATCCTATTCATACCTGCATTAAATATGCTTTCTAAACAAATAGTTTGTTGGTGACATTGTTAAACGAGCCAGAACTCATTTTTTTTGCACGCATTTAAATGGTTATACATACGAGGATCATTAAATAAGTTTCCAGACTTTTTTTGTATGGGCACTTTTATTGATAGTACACACATGAAACTCTAGTCCCCTTCGAAGTAATCTCCCCCGGCTGCAATGCACTTGCTGTACCGTTCTAACAACTTCTGGAAGGCCCCATGGAAGTCCTCTTGTATGACCGTGTCAATCACCTTCGTCATAGCCTCTTTCATCTCCTCAATTGTCTCATAACGACAGCCTCTGAGCTTAGGAAATAACCAAAAGTCACAGGGAGCAAGGTCTGGATAATAGGGAGGGTGAGGCACTGTCTTGATTCCCATCTTGGTCAAATAGTCTGTGGCAAGGATGCACTTGTGGACTGGTGCATTGTCCTGGTTGAAATGCCACTGACCCGATTTGAAGAGTGCTGGCCTCTTTCGAAGGAATCTCTTCCTGAACTCCCTTAAAACCTCAACATAGTAACCCTTACCCAAACCCTAACCCTTTGGCCAATCAACTCTGGTGCATTGACTTCCTTACTCCTCCCACACTTCTTATCATTTCATCACAGGCTCCCTGCCTTCCTTGAATCTCTTATACCACTCAAAAACTGATGCTCGGTTCATGGAAGATGGTCGAAAAGCAGTCTGAAACATTCCATGCGTTTCTGTGGCATTTTTTTCCAAGTTTAAAACAGAATTTTATTGCATATCGTTCTTCTAAAGTGTCCTCTCGTCCAGATTGCGTATTTGAAAATCACCAGCTGTGACAGTCAGGCTTTAGAACACATTTGCTTGCACACATTTAAATGGTTATACATATATAATTTGTAAGAGAATAGTTTTTTGGTAATCTTAATTCTAAATGGATTAGTGCTAATTCTTTCTTACTCAAGAAATACTACTGCTTGTACACTGTAAAGTGGTTTCAAGTATTTCTCACGCATATTTTTATTAGCGCACAGTTAAATGATCCCAATTATTGCTATACAACACGAACGATTCAATTTAACATTAGTCATCTGTTTGCACACACTTAAATGGCCAAACAGGTTTATTTAACCCATTGATAGCACTCCATGATGTACTACCACTTTGGGTCAGAGCGGAACTGGGCGTAATGGCAATGAAGGATTACAACTCAATCCACTTCAGGACTGGAGCCTCACCATCAGATAGTTTTGTGTCGTACCCATGTTCTACCCCTCAGCAGAGACAGAGCAAGTATATTTCACTGCCCTAACCGACTAGACTTTCGGAAGGTTGTTTTCAATAGCAAAAGACGTCATATTTCAAAGATATGATTAAAATCTAACGAAACCAAAAAAAAAAAAAAAAGAAAAAAAGAATTTAAATGTTCCGTGTTTATTCATTAACAGTTTCAATTAAAAGTAACATAAAATCTTAACTTGTCCGGTTACCATGATATATGTTTTGTTTATTTTCAAGAAAGTGGAAATTTTTCATAAACTCCTTATAATAATAATGATAATGTGATCTAGACAATTGCTCTATGTTACAAAACGGATCAAAAAGACGGTTGCACTGAGGATTGTGCATATGCAACCATTTAAGGATTAAGAACACTCACCAGCATTGAGGGCAGCATTGATGTTACAATTTAAAAACTCAAAAAATACACTAAAACAAGAAAAAACTGAATAATGAAAGCAACTAATAAGAGCAATGACAATATAAAGAAAAGCAGTAAAACAACAACAAATAGAAAACCAAAACGAAAAGAAAGACAACTGTACGGATATTTCAAGCGACTAAATAAAGAAAAGTAATTCCTTTTGATAAAAGCACGAAATAATACCAGAGGATTCCGCATGGTATATTGGTTATAGCGTTGGACTGCAGAGTCGTAGTATGCGAGTTCGAACATCAGTCGAATTATTACGTTCACTTTCGGACAAATACCCTTGGGAAAGGCATGAACCCCCTTATCCCTATCCCCTTATCACTACTGTCCTTCTAGAAGGATGGATTTGGCATCAAATAAGCCTAGAGGGTTGATATGCCATTAAACAAAACAAACAAACAAAATATACCGTACGAATAATTAAATCAAAGCGATAAATGATAATACTCTATAGAAAATAACCCAGCCGGTTGGGTAAGTAAAATACACTGACTGCATCTCTGCAGAGGGTTAAGCGCCCACAAATAAGTGTCCCAATTTGACTCTAAACAATCTGATAGTGAGGTTCCAGTAATGCTTTGGTGAATGCAGAATATCTCTTCATTGCCATCGCTCCCAGTTCCAATGTGGTTCGGAGTGGTAGCACCTGAATGGGTCCCATCTATGGGTCAAATAGGGCTATTTGACATTTTAACGAAGTGCAAACAAATGGCTTATGCTAAATTGAATTGTTTGATCATTTAACTCTGCGTATACAAATGACTGAATTTAATTGATAGTTTGGTTTCTTTGTTTAATGGCGTATCAACACTTTTTAGGTTATTTGATGCCAAAGCCATTCTCCTAGAAGAACAGTAGTGGTACTATTTAACCCATAGCTGGGAGGATGAGGGGGTTCATACCTTTCCTAATGGTATTTGCCCGAAAGTGAACATAATATCGTGACTGGAGTACGAACTCGCGTACTACGATTCCGCAGTCCATCGCTTTAACCATTACACCAGGAGGACACCCCCACGAATTTAATTGAATTGTTAGTGATACATTGCAATAATTGGAATCATTTAGCTTTGTGGATTTATGCTTAACTGAATGTTTGAAATAGAACTGTTTCATAATCTGTGTATATTGAAAATATGTTTTGAAATCCTGTATTAATTATAAATGTAAAAACAGGATTTGACATTAAATAACAAACAATGGTTGTTATGCCATAAAACCCAACCCAATCAAACCATCTACAGAATAACAAGTTTAGATTTTGTGGAGATAGAGATGCGATAGTCAATCTCATAATAAGCTAATGCAGCAAACTGGTAGAAAAGGAATACAAGACGAGTCATGGCAACACAAATTCGACTTGGTGAGAAGAACTCATAAAGCGTTGAATATAAGAGAATCAACCGTCTTGTTGATTTTACCGTTCCGGCAGAGCAGAAAGTGAAATAAAAGAAAGCGAAAAATATTAAGAGATTCTTTATTAGAGAACAGGGAAAAAAAAAAACAAAATGGAATATGAAGGTCAAGGTAATTCCAATTGTAAATGGTGCTCCTGGAACCTTCCCCAAGAGTCTGAAAAAGAGACTGGAGGAATTTGAAATTGGTTTGGTTTTATGGTACATCAACTATTCTTGGTTATTTAATGCCAAATCCATTTTTATACATGTATGCAGTTCTATTTTACAGAATTCAGTTTTGTATAAGTATAGGTTTTTTTCGTTTAAACACAGCTAAATTTCAAAATAGTTCTATCTCAAAGAATTCGAAAACATCACCATTGGTGAGATCGGCCAGAACACTGAGTTAAGTCCTGGAAGTTTAAAGATACTTGCTGTCACTCAGACTCGAGTGAAAATTTCGCGTGAAAATCATGCATGGATAGAAAGGGCCTGGAGGATTTGGAAGTTGGCGGCCGAGTAGAGACCATCCAAACAACAGCATTATTGAAGACGGCCAGAATACTGAGAAGAGTCCTGGAGATTTTAGGAGACTTGCTGTCACTCAGTCTCCAGTGAAAGACCATCAGCTAACGCTGATGTGAAAAACTCTAATGAGTAAATAATAATAATAATAATAATAATAATAATAATTCTTCGCTGGGAATTATATAAGCGACTAAAATACGACCACACAGAACAATTGTACATAGAAACACGAGAATCTATCCTAGCAGATAAGATCCTGAAATTTATCTGCCACTATGAGATACGATAGGATTCCCTAATCCCACTCAGAAGACCAGACTAATTTAATTAAACACGTATAAATACCCTTCCAAATGATCGCAGATTTAAAATAAAGGAAAGCAATATCTAGATGAACACCGACACCTTGCTAAAGCGCTGCCCTATGTGAAGAAAAGGAAGATGACAGTAATACCAATTAAAGTTGGAGCACTTGAAACAATCCCGAAGAAGCTAGAAAAGAGTCTGTAGGAATTCGAAACCCGAAAAAAGAAGTGAGACTCTCGAAATTACATCGCTGCTAGAAAGCTGAGAAGACTTGCTGTCACTTGTACTTCTGTGAAAACTGCCATTGTGTGTTAAACGTACAAAGAAAATTAGTAAAAAAAAGTATTGCACCAGAATCATGTTATAAAAAAAGTAACATTAACAAGAGGAAAATAATTGTCGTAGAAATAGAAATAATAAAGAATTTACAGTGTTTTGGCAGCCCACTCGGCTGGCACTGGAGAAAACACCGAGTGCATCTCTGTAGGAGCCCTTCCCACCAACTTGTGTCCTGGATTATGACATTAAACAATCTGATGGTGAGGCTCCAGCTTTGGAAATTTGGGGAATGTGGAGTACATCTTCATTGCTAGTGCTCCCAGTTCCATTCTGACCCGGACTGGTCGCACCTATAAAAGGGTCAAATAAAACAAACTGTGTGCAAACAAATGTTAAATTGTGACAAGTATATAGCAATACATGTAACCATTTAACTGTGTGCAAAAAAAAGCTTGCAAATCCTATATATATATGTGTGTGTGTGTGTGTGTGGATATAAAGTGGGTTTTGCATTTAATAACTTGCAATGGCTGATATGCTATACAACATAACCAAACCAAACCAAACTTTTTTGATTTATTGTTTGATTTTAAAGGTATGTCAACCTTTTTCAGGCTATTTTATGCCTAGAGGTTACGTTCATTGTATGTTCGTATTTACATTTTTTATGAAGTTGGTTCTTAAGAGAATAATACTGTTGTGTACGAAACCTTCCACCCCTCTTGAAAGTCAACTGTTCTGCTCGTGGAGTTGATAAATGAAGGCTTTAAGTAGAAGCCTAACAATTGACATAGTGGGGTACGGGGAGTTTAACAGGTTTGAATTCAGAGTTTTCCTTCTCCTAGACTAGTTTGTCACCAAGGCTGAAGAACCCAGTCTGCCCTACTATTTACCCATAGCTGGAGAGTGAATGTTACCCGCCTAATAAACCCTTTTTATTGTTACATGTTATTTAGTTTTTGTCTTTACAAACCCCAAATTAACATCATAACAAATACGAAGTATACAAATATTTTTTATCCGGGTTTATTTGAATGCCTGACAGGTACTACCACTCTGCGTCAATAAACGGAGTTCTCCTCATTCCCAAGGTTTCGACGACTGCAGCTTCACAACCAGATGCTGTTTTGTGTCTTAGGTTGGAAAGTCTTACCCCTCTGCAGAGGATATAATCCATGTATTCTCAACCCTGCTGGCAGTGAGCCTGCTCAAAGTATTTTGACAAAAGACAAAATAATCCGATAGTGGAAAACAAGAAACAAAATTAATTTGATTAATTTAAATTTTACCACTCTAGGTGGATTTATAACTTGACGTCAATTTCCTCTTCAAAATATTCAAATAGCTGATTATGTTTCATAGGAAGCGTCGGCGATGATAACTCATTCGATCTTGAAAAGCGTCAAATTCTTCTTCAAAGAAATGCTTCCCCAAAATTAGAACACAAGCCTATGTGGCCTGCATCCAATTCATCTGACATAAATGCATTTGCTAAATAGGAAATTTTAAAAATAAGAACTTGTCTCAAAGTGAAAAGTGTCTCTAATGACTGTGCTATTATTTTGATTGGATGTTAGTGTCTGATATCGCATCGTTAATTTGACTAGCGGTAAATTAGTCTTAATTTGAATAATTGCAGAGATAATTAGTTGGCCTGTTTACGTAATTTAGTATGAGGTTGTAAATGCTATTTGACCATGGCTAATGCCTCTTCTAGGAAGGTTTCTTCTTTTATCTCCCACTCACTTCGTATTTATTTGTGTGCACGTTCTCGTACACACCTAGGTACAAAAAATATCAGACTAGTATTTTTCATCAAATTTTGTACAATTAATCTTTTGTTTTATTAAATAGAGGCAAAAGATGTGACAATAATATAAAACTAATGTTCTCGCCCTGTGTGAAAATCTATCTGAAATTACAGGTTATCGATTTTTGGAGACAATATATGAATAATATACTTATATTTACGTAATCATTTTCTTCTTGAACAGTAATATCTCAGGCTTTAAACGACAGATTTTTTCATAATATTAAACCATCTTGGATTATTTCCTGCCAGCTGGTTAGGAAATCGCGTTCATTGTACATTCAAATTTACCATATTTACCCAATCCCTCCGCTCGAGCAGGATATGACACAAGGTCATTTTTAAGCGGAGTTTAAGAGGTTTGAATTCAGAGTTTTCCTTCTCCTAGACTAGTTGCCTCACCAAGGCTGAAGAATTCAGTCTGCCCTACTATTTAGCTGGAGGGTGAATAATTGGATTCATACCTTTCCCAAGTGTATTAGTGCTATGTGAAATGGAATCAGTCTCGGCCAGGATTTGAACTTGTCACCGTGTCCATTTCCTACGACGATAACCATTACACCACGGGCACCTCCATTCAAATTTACAATTTTTGTGTAGACGTTGCTGAAGGGATATTTCATTCTTTTAAACACACGGTACTATCGAATATGCATAATTCTTAAACAGATATGACGTATCAATGTGACATAGCAGGTATTACAACACTGGATCAGAGTGGATATGGGATTAATGATTTTGAATGGGTACATTGAATTATCCACAGAGCTCGAGAAGTGGAGTCTTGTCATTAGTTGTAGTTGAGTGCCATAATTTGTTTGATGGAGGTGCCCGTGGTGTAATGGTTATCGTCGCAGGATAGGGACACGACGACACGAGTTCAAATCCTGGACCTGACTGATTGCATTTCACATAGCACTAATACCCTTGGAAAAGGTATGAATCCAATTATTCACCCTCCAGCTATGGGTAAATAGTAGGGCAGACTAGGTTCTTCAGCCTTGGTGAGGCAACTAGTCTAGGAGAAGGAAAACTCTGAATTCAAACCTGTTAAACTCCGCTTAAAAATTACCGTGTGTCATATTCTGCCCGAGCGGAGGGGTTGGTAAATATGATAATTTGTTTGCAGTGGAGAGGGATCTTACTCCATACACTGCAGGGTATGCAGTCAGTTTATTCAAATACCCGACAACAGGTAAATTAAGTGCTTTAAAGTAAAATCTTGATGTTTCCTTGCTTAGAAGTTACCTGTTAGAACTACAGTCTCTCCTGTAAATAAGTTCTCGATGTCAATGTTTAAGCAGGGCTTAACAGATTTGAATTTAGAGTTTTTTTTTTTCTTTTCCTAGATAGGTTGCCAATTACCAGTTCTGTTAAATGGCTTTTGCCATGGAACGAGATATTTGATTGTTCTTTACAAATTGCTATTAACCACGGACAAAGGGACTAATGCATGAGAATAGTAAATGCATTTAGCTCATAAATATTTCCCAACCCTTCAGCACGAGCAAGAAGCGGCACAAGGTCAATTTTTAAACTAAGTTTAACAGCTTTAAGATTAAAGTTTTTTCTCCTTGACTGATTGGCATTGCAAGGTCAAATAACCCAGTCTGCTCAACTATTTGCGTATGACTGGAGGGATAATAATAAGTTAGTTGGTTGTTTGGGTTTTATGGCATACCAACCTTTGTAGGTTATATAACGCAAAATCCCTTTTTATGCAAATTGTTTCATTTCAGACAATTCAGGATAGCATGGGTACACAGTTTAATTGTGAAAAAACATTTCTATTTCAAGCAATTTTGTTTAATCAAACAATTCTAATTCAGCAAATTCAGCTTAGTATAAGTATAGATTTTGTTTACACACAGTTAAATGTCAAAACAGTTCTATATTAAACAATTCCGTTTACTGAAAGTAGAGTTTCAATGTAAAAACATTTCTATTTCAAACAATTCAGTTTAGCATAAGCACGCAGTTTAAATGTAATTACAGAACGTTTCTATTTCAAGCTATTCGATTAAGTTAAAAAGTTATAATTCAAACAATTCAGTTTAGCATAAGTATGCAGTTAGTTCTATTTAACCCATAGACTGGGTCCTATCACGTGCTACAATTCCTGTCCAGAGTTGATCTGGGAGCAATGGCAATGAAGGGGTGCCCCGCATTTTTTATTTCAGATAATTCAGTTTAATCTAGAAACACATTTTAGATGTCAAAAGGGTTCTATTTCCGCAATTCAGTTTAGCATATGTACGCGTTTGAATGTCCAAACAGTTCTATTTTAAACAATTCAGTTTAGCATAAATACGCAGTTTAAATGCAAAAAACAGTAAACTCAAACCACTGTTTACTTCTACTTAACCCATAGATAGGGCCCTATCAGGTGCTACCACTCCTGGCCAGAGTGAACCTGGGAACGATGGCTATAAGGAGGTACTTCGCATTCCCCAAAACTCCAGCATTACTGGAATCTCACGATCAGATTGTTTAGTGTCATAAGCAGGACACTCGTTGGTGGGGTCTTACCCATTTGCAGAGAAGCAGTCGATGTATTCTACTGGGCAAGAGAACAGTAGGTTTCATTCGTTTCCCAAAAGAATTAGCGTGATGTGAAATGTAAATAGCCTCGTCCAGAATTCGACCGCGGTTCGCCATAACAATTTCATAACGACGATAACCATTACATCACCGACACCATCATCAATCGTAGATTTATTCTATAGATATATGTATTATTCTATAGATATATTTATTATACTATAGATATATGTATTAGTGCAAATTGTAACATAAACATAAGCGACGCCCAGGGCTTGAACTCGGGTCAAGTCCTTTACCTTTGACGACAGACGTTCCGTAAATGTCTGTCTGTCTCTGTCTGTCTGTCTGTCTGTCTGTCTCTCTCTCTCTATATATATATATATAAGTATCATCAAGTCAGAAAATATCTCCATAAAACGGCATACATTTGATATTGAGAATGTAAATCGGTCCAAGGATCCATAATCAGAAATTCTACACTCTACACAGGACTGCTTAGGGTTAATGTATGATTTGGCCCCGAAATCATTGCTGGTACCAAAATCATCATCTGCTTTTGTCGGCCCACACAGTAGCTCTTTGTTTTCCTTTTCAGCTTGTCATTATATATATATATATATATATATATATACATATATATATATATATATATATATATATATATATAACGCTGCTTATCATTCTCTCAGATCTCAGAAAAAAAAGTCTTTCAAATCCATCTGAAAGATCTTCTTGGTTATTTGATCGAAAAAACGGATGAAAAGCTCTGACACCATTACGAACAAACGCTGAAAAGATATTAATTTGTCGCGTCAGGAAGAGCGTGCCGGAAATGATATATTCCGAAATATTCGCATGCACAAAAGAAGGTTCTTGCTTTTATTTACTTGACGCCTTTCATCTTCATTTTCACTGCGTCTGTTTCGCACCTTTTTGTCGTTTTTGCAAATACCACAAGGTGAAATATCAACAACCCGGCCCCTTCAATTTATACATTAACATCCCTAAGAGTAAGAAAGTGTGTCAGATTTGGAGGAAATATCTTTTGAGGCTGACGAACAATAAGTATGATTTGTTCAGATTTGTTTAGGTGTGATGACTTGACCGGACCCCCATGGATGTCATCAAAAAAAGCTGACAATTAGTATAACAGAAAACAGCAATATATATATATATATATATATATATATATATATATTTATTAGTAAGTTGAATGACCGTAGTCTAGGGCCATGCAAAGACTCTCTTTTCAATAGCGACTACACTGAAGCATAGGGGAGAGCACTACTCCTTTCCTTCGTTTGCTCCATTTACCCTTGACCCATTTATTATAATACTGAGGAGGTGCCCGTGGTGTAATGGTTATCGTTACAGGATATGGACACGGCGATACGAGTTCAATTCCTGGACAAGACTGATTGCATTTCACATAGCACTAATACCCTTGGGAAAGGTATGAATCCAATTATTCTCCCTTCAGCTATGGATAAATAGTAGGGCAGACTAGGTTCTTCAGCCTTGGTGAGGCAACTAGTCTAGGAGAAGGAAAACTCTGAATTCAAACCTCTTAAACTCCGCTTTAAAAAATTGACCTTGTGTCATATCCTGCCCGAGCGGAGGGGTTGGGTAAATAGGATAATACTGAGTGTTAAGCAAGAAGTCATCGAGTACAATTTTTGGAGTCTTTGTTATGACTCGACCAGGGATTGAACCCCAGTCTCCAGGAGCATTAGCAAACAAACAAAAAAATAATGGATTTTCAACGTTGGCTCTATGCCTTTTATGCTGCTGTTTGATATGTACGCTAGTTTTTTCCTTTATTATCAATCTATCTTTCTTGTTTAATTTTTTTTCATTTCCTATCAGTTGCACTTCATTTGTCTCTGCAGAGACAAAGCTACTCCGGCTCTTTATAAGACCATCTGCATCCGACGAGCCGTTGTCGGAAGATTTTGCTTTAAAACAACGACATGATATTCGGACTGATTCTGTGGTTTTAAAAAGTGTTAAAAAAAAAGAAAACTAAACAAAAGAAAAGAAAAACAAAGAACAAAAACAAACCAAGAAAAAAATAACACCCCCCCAAATAAATAAATAAATAAAAAAAACGAAAGCGAAATATATAATCATATTTTTTCTTAACAACTAGACGCTAGGTTCGCTAACTTTTCTTTATATTTGACAATATCAAGGCATGGTTCATGAGGAAAATATTTGCAAAGCCAAAGTTGTGGAACGAAACAATATAGAAAGCCAGGACACTTAAAAATTTTGAAAATCATATATATATATATATATATATATATATATATATATATATATGTGTGTGTGTGTGTGTGTGTGTGTGTGTGTGTGTGTATCCAACTATCTAATAACTATCTCATTATAACTGGTTGTCGGCTAAAGAACAGATGGATTCATGCCTTTCCTGTGTGCATTTCTGCGGAGTGAAATTCAAACAACTTCACGATTTCAGCTCCGTCGGTGGGGAATAGAATATGCTGACTATATTTCCCGACAGAAGAGTAAGACACCCTTAAAAGTGGTGTTCTTGGACTGACACAAAATTGCATCTGATAGCGAGGCTCCAGTTCTGGAAATATGGGGAGTGTAGAGTACCTCTGCATTGCCATTACTTCTACATCCTTCCTGAAAAAGAGTCGTAGTATCTATTAGGGCCCCAACTATGGGTCAAATAGTTTTGTTTAAAGATCATTTCTATTCGATAGAACCGCGTGCAAAAATAAGTAAATAGATAAAATGAAAAAAAGTTAAAACAAAGAAAACAAGTAAAAAAAAATGAAATCGGCTCACCGATTCCATTTTCTGCGATGACAATATATATATATATATGTGTGTGTGTGTGTGTGTGTGTGTGTGTGTGTGTGTGTGTGTGTGTGTGTGTGTGTGTGCTCGATGCAAAAGATATATATATATATATATAGTGAAATAATAGCACCGTGAAACAGTCTTCGGTTCGCCTGTATGCTGGTCTTAACTTTAAACAGAAGCCCTAAAGACAAGATAAGAAAGACAAATTACTTTGGGCGATTGCCGAGAAAAGCCATTATATGAATGAGGAAAGTGTGAAACTTTGTCTATATCGCTGTGTGCAGTTATTTACTATTCTGTAAATTAGTTTACTGAATTGGCGTATGCGCAAAGATAGGGAAATGTACAAATCTGTTTTATGTGAATGCTTATCTTTTCTGAGTGTCGGCATTTTTTAAGGGAGTATGCATGTGTAAACCCTTTGTGAGTATATATATATATATATATATATATATAGATATATATTATTACTTTTCCTCTTAGTTATTTAGAGGACTATTTTAATCCGTCTCAGTCTTATAACTGCTTCTACCCGTATGTATTTCATCAAGAAATCTACGTATTATGGATATTCTAGATATTGGCGCCAGTAAATCTTGAAGGCAACATAGCTTTTAAAAGAAGTCACAAAATCAAGAGTATCCAGGATTACATAAATGAAAGAAAAGCAGATCACTCTCTTTGAGATTTATATTTTCCTAACCGTTCAGCCACGGGCAGGATGTGACACAAGGTCAATATTGTAGAGCAGGGTTTTATCTGGTTTGAAATTAGAGTTTTCCTTCCAAATTGATTGTCTAACTAAGGCTAAAGGACAAAGTCTGTCCTACTATTTATCTTGGAACGAGAGGGAGTGAAGATTCATGTCTTAATCAAGAACATTAACGAGTCCAGGATTTTTACTCGGGTCACCGATCCTATTTCCTTCGACGATAACTGTTATGCGTATAGCTCGTTCTTAGAGATCAAGTCAGAATAAAATGTGTGCAAAGTGTGTGAAGTTAATGTAGCCGCTTCCTTAAAGCTAAGAAACGATTAAAAAAACAATCAATGGTTTTAACATGTACGATTTCGTAATTAGAATAATTTGCCAGTGGATTCGTGAGGCTAGCATCAACCGTATTAATTATCTGAGAACACAGAAACATCAGTCGACTGAAATCTTTTCATAGAACAGAAACAAAAAGCACAGATAAGAAACTAGCATGTTTAAAAATAGTATTTTTCCAGTCATCAATGATTTGCTTATCGAAGTAAGTATCAGAATTTCCACGTATTATAAGATGCTGCCAGGATTCAAACTCAGGTCACCGACCATTCGTAATAATGCTAAGCAATATCTCTCTTTTCAAAATTCAAATCAGCTGTTCTCCACTTAAGTTTACCTTGGTGTAGTCGTTATCGCCGTAGGAAATGAACACGGCGATACGAGTTCAAATCCTGGACGATACTGATTGCATTTCACATAGCACTAATACCCTTGGGAAAGGTATGAATCCAATTATTCTCCCCCCAGCTATGGGTAAATAGTTGGGCAGACTAGGTTCTTCAGCCTTGGTAAAGCAACTAGTCTAGGAGAAGGACAACTCTGAATTCAAACCTGTATAAACTCCGCTTAAAAATTGACCTTGTGTCGTATCCTGCCCGAGCGGAGGGGTTGGGTAAATATTACCTTGTGTCACACTCTGTTGATAGATAAGTGTGACTTATATTGAATTTATAAATATAAAAATATATATTCTCATTCAATCTTATTTGAAGAGTTACCGTGACGTAGTGGCTTACGTCCTTTACAGCAACATTGTAGTACGCAAGATCGAACTCCAGTTATGCTATTACGTTCATTTATTTAAAACTAAAAATGATGTTAAAGGTAAAATCCCCTTATCCCTACCAAGTAAGTGTCAAATATTACCTCTACTGTTCTTCTACAAAGATGGTCTGGGCATCAACTAACCAATGAAGGCTGATATGCCATTATAACAAAAAAAAAAAAAAAATCTAAGCTAAGGGTTTAAATCATGCTAGATGCACAGGTTCTCCTCCGAATACTAAAGTTAAGCATCAAGGATCCGGTTCAATTCGTAAATGGATGGCTGTTTAGAAACCAGAGGTACTGTTAGAAATAATTGTAATATATATATATATATATATATATATATATATATATATATATATATATATGGTGGTGTCTGTGACTCTGGGTTTCATGCTTAACACATTCATTAGATATGAACGCGCATAACTGGTCCTCCATTAACTCACGAAATGAGCAAGTAATAACCGCAAACAATTCCAATATATATATATATATATATATATCGATTGAGAGTGAGTGAGACAGAGAGAGAGAAAGAGAGAGAGAGAGGCGTAAAAATGCTATGAATTAAAGTACGCTCACTCCAGCTATGATTTAATAGTGAGGCTGACTAGATTCTTTAACCTTGGTATGGCACCCGGAGAAGAGAAGGAAATCTCAAAATTCCAACCGGTCAAACCCCACTAAAAATTGACCTTGTGTTTCATTCTGTTCGTTTGGTGGGTTTGGTATATATATATGTATATATATATAATTTTTTCACGTTAAATCTATCTATTTATGTGTGTATGTGTGTATGCATTTACCAACCCCTTAGCACGGGCAGAATGTGACACAAAGTCAATTTTTTGCAGAGGTTAACAGTTTTGAGTACAGAGTATTCCTTCTCTTAGACTGGTTGCCTAACAAAGTCTTACCTTGCTATACTATTTACCTATCGTTGTGTTGTATATTGACCTACGACCCGGCTGGGCTGTCAAAATAGGAAATGCACCTGTGTAAATAACAGGTGCATCCGGTCGAGGAATATCAGAATATAACCCTGACCGTGGACGGGTTGAATGAGTGCGATTTGTGACACCCACAAGAAGGTGGACGTTGAATTATTATATACCCCGGGTGAAGACAGGAAGTCAGTCAATTTAGAGATCAGACCAGTTGGAGATCAGATGAGTTGGAGATAAGATGTGGTAGAGAAAACCAGCACCCAGAGAGGCTAGGCCCCCAGGCCACCAGGCCCCGGTTGAGCAGCCCAGGAGAACGGGAAAGAAACGTGGTTATGGCCAATAGAGTGGGGGGTCAATATGTTGCAGTTCTGTTCGATCTCCAACTCCCTCTCACACACAACCCTTTCAATAAAGTGAGAGGTATATTTTTCTAAAGAACTGTGTCGCTCGTCTTTATTGTGTCGTCGTTATGATTCCACATGTATATGCATACGTATTATGTGGCTATACAACAGCTGGAGGGAGAATGGTTGGTTTAATACCGTTCCCAAGGGTATAGTAATTATGTGAAAAGCGATCAGCCTCGTTCAGGACTTGAACTTGCGTCATCATGTCCCTTTTCTACGACGTTAACCATTACAGCACAGGCACCTCCAAATGGTATTTACATAAGTGTAAGTGTTTGTGTGCGTGCGTTTGTGTACAGAATTTGAGAGAAGTGGGAGTATGAAGGACTAAATTTTGCCTCGCTCTGTAATTGAAAAGACGTGTAACCGAGTGCTTAGGGTTGTGAGTTCAAGTCACGTCAGAAGTGAACGTCTTTCTAGTCCAGTTGAGTAGTCTTAGCACATGAGAACATATAGTTCATCGATTGAAACCTTAGATAAATGTCAGCGTAGATAAGATCGACTGCCTCTAATAAAATAAAAGTAAAGCTTGAGTTATTTGAACAAACAGGTTTTACGATCAAGTCTTGCTGAAATCGCCGGTTCCCACCAGATCTCAAAAGTTGAACTACGATAATCATGTTCAGAATTTAAATGTCAGACTAATTACCTCCTATCCTGTTCAAGCAAATCAATTTAAATCTTTTTTATATTAAATTCGAACAGTTGATATCTTATAACTGTGCAAACATTTATTCAAATAAACACTACTGAAAAATATAAATAGATAAGAGGAATAGTTAGACGAACCAGACATGCAGGACACTGCTGGAGAAGCAGGGACGAACACATAAGAGATGTACTCTTATGGACCCCCACACATGGCCGTGCAAAAGCAGGACGACCAGCACGAACATATATTCAGCAGCTATGTGGGGATAGGGGATGTTGTCCTGAAGACCTAACTAGGGCGATGAACGATAGGGAGGAGTGGCGAGAGAGGGTCAGGGATATCCGTGCTACCAGCGCGACATGATGATGATGATGATTCTTAGAAAGCAAAATTATCTTTTTATTCGGATTTTTTTTCATAGATATAAACTCTGTAGAGTGTGGAAATGAGTTATAGCAAAATTATTTTAATCTCACAAAGTTATTTGTTTTGAGTCGACTTAAAATAGCGGAAAATCAAACGGAGACTTTTAGTCTTTAACTGAGGTCTGTCATCAAATCTTTGGTGGCTGAGAAATGCGCACAATGTGGAATTTACAGAAATGGATTAGATGAAACATGTTTTAGTGAAAAAAAGATATTCATAAATGGGTTAAACATGGTCTTGCCACAACGAGTATGAAACGAAAATACATTTCCCCGAGGAGAAACACACAGACTCTCTGATACAGAAACATTCCCCGGTGAAGAGGTCCGTAAAGAAGGTCATGTTGACAAACTTCTGGTATATGAAAGGTTTGATCTTTTTTCTTTGATTGATGTCATATCAAGTCTTCGTGGTTTATTTAATGTAAATTATACATCCTAAGATATGAAAGAACTCAGTCCTATTGATTACTTGAAAAATACATCTGTAAATAGTACTTCTTATTACCGACTCTTTTTACCATAACTCCCTTTTTTATTGAATAACATTCGTAGATTTTGTGTGCCTAATGTCCATGCATGCACAAAATTTGGTTTATGGACATTGAACTATTTGAATCTAGGTTATTTCAGGAGTCAACTTACCATTTCTTAATTGAATTACTTTGGCCAAGTGGTTGGAATGTTCGCCACAGGCCTAGGAGACCGGAGTTTAATCCCAGGTTGAGTAATACCAAAGACTCAAAAAATGGTACTTGATGCCTCCTTGCCTAACACTCAGTATTATGAGGTATGGATAAAGGGTAAAGTGGAGCAATCCAGGAAAAGGAATAGCGTCCTACCCTACACCTTGGTGTAGTAGCTATTGAAAAGGGAGCCTTTCGGGTTGCCTTCGACTATGGTCGCCAATTTTACTTACTTATCCATAGTTATGTTTGTTCGAAGCAAATATTTCATAAGAAAACGTATAGGAATTGCTGTGACTCATAAACTAATCCTTTTCCTGGGGGATTTCCTGGCATAGAAATGGTGCATTTATGCTCAAAGAATTAGAATAACTTAGCTCTGATTTTCAGGTTAAATTCAAATACTTCATGTCATGATTTTGCCACGATGAATCTCTTAAAATTAAAGTAACAGCAATGAACACACACACACACACACACACACACACACATATATATATATATATATATATATATATATACGAGGTGCATACGATAAGTTTCCAGACGTTCTTTGGTACAGGAATTTAAAATTGTCGTAGACTCTTGAAAATTCAGTATGCTATTACTATACATCATATGAGATGGCTGACCAATTTTTTTGATTTCAACTTCAAATGAACAGCTAAAGCAGCAATTGGAATAAACCCTACTAAAACCAGATTGTCACAGCTGGTGAATTTCAAAAATACTATCTGACACTTTAGAAGAACGATATGCAATAAAATTCTTTTTTAAACTTGGAAAGAATGCCACAGAAACGTATATAATGCTTCACACTGCTTTTGGACCATCTTGCATGAATCGAGCATCAGTTTGTCAGTGGCATAAGAGATTCAAGGAAGGCAGGGAGTCTCTGAGGGATGATGAGATGTGTGGGAGGAATAAGGAAGTCAATACACCAGAGCTGATTGACCAAAGGTTTAGGGTTAGAGTTACTATGTTGAGGTTTTATGGGAGTTCAGGAAGAGATTCCGTCGGAAGAGGCCAGTGCTCTTCAAATCGGGTCAGTGGCATTTCCACCAGGAAAATACACCTGTCCACAACTCCATCCTCCTCACAGCCTGACTAAGATGGGTATCAAGGTAGTTCCTAAGCCTCCCTATAGTCCAAACCTTGTTCCCCGTGACTTTTGCTTATTCTCTAAGCTCAGAGGCTGTCGTTATGTGACAACTGAGGAGATGAAAGAGGCTGTGACGAAGGTGATTGACACGGTCACACAAGAGGACTTCCACGGGGCCTTCCAGAAGTTGTTGGAACGCTACAACAAGTGCATTGCAGCTGGGGGAAATTACTTCGAAGGGGACTAGGGTTTCATGTGTGTACTATCGATAAAAGTGCCCATACGAAGAAAGTCTGGAAACTTATTGAATGCACATCGTATATTAATAGAGCAACTGATTGGAAACCCGACGCATACGTATACTTATACACACACATATACTCACACAGAGAGACATGTATGTATATGTGTGTGTGTGTGTGTGTGTGTGTGTGTGTGTGTGAGAGAGAGAGAGAGAAAGAGAGAGGAAAGGATAAACACTGAATCAACGATGCTTGATGATTGTCAGTTTCTTGCCAGGACCAATTATCACATACGCTAGAAATTGACAGTCACAAAACTCCGATGACTATATGTCAAGGCTATACAATCTTATACATGGTTGGTTGGTTTATATGGTATTGTAGGGTATTTAATTCCAAATACTGATTAAAAATCGACTTGATATATATTATTTATAAACGAATGGTTCAATATCAAAGAAGAGCTCATTTCTTTGCAAAGTTAAATGTTTTCAAGAATCGCTATATAACATTATCAATTCAATTTAATATCAGTCGTTTGTTTTCACACAATTAAATGGTCGAACAGTTCTATTTAACTAATAGATGAGTTTGGTTTCTTTGTTTAATGGCATATCAAACTTAGTAGGTTATTCAATCCCAAAGTCATCCTTCTAGAAGAATAGTAGTGGTACTATGTAAAGTGTAGCTGGGAGGATAAGATGTTCATACCTTTTCCAAGGGCATTTGTCCGAAAAAAAATGTAATGGCGTCACTGGAGTTTGAACTCGATTACCACGATTCCGCAGTCCTCAGTAGATTGGACACTAACAGGCACTATCACACCGAGTGAAAGTGGACATGGGAGTCATGGCAATGAAGGGGTATTTCACATTCTCCAAACTCCAGGACTGAAGCCTCACTATCAGATGCAACTTAGTATCATATTTAGGACACACATGGGTTTATCCCACAGCGGAGATGAAACCGGCGTAATCTACAACCCCGGCCGATTGGGCAAAAAATGAAGTCGGCATATTCTACATGCCCAGCTGACTGGGCTTAAACTTAAATATATGCATACAGATACTGAGCACTCTCTATTGACAAATATACCAAACTATATATATATATATATATATATATATATGTATATATATATATATATATGTATATGTGTGTGTGTGTGTGTGTGTGTGTGTGTGTGTGTGTGTGTGTGTGTGTGTGTGTATGTATTATTCGGTCCAGTTAAACCAGAGTTGGGAGGAATTCCATCAGGACAACAAAAAAAAAAAAAAAATTCAACAGTGAACATTTACATTTTTCTGGTAAAGAGCTCAGTTTATTTTATCCATTAGATCTGAAGAAGTCCTGTTAATTTTTTTCGTGTTTTTTTGATTTCATCAAAAAACACATAACAGGAGGGAAATAAATTTATAATCCTAATGTTACCTGTTTTGTTTTTTCTTAAAGAAATATATATATATATATATATATATAGTATTGCCTATAAGATATAAGTAACCATGAAATCTAAAGTAAAATTCTCTTTGGTTTGAATGGTGACATGAAAAGTGCTCAGCATGGCATTGTGATACCGTAATGGGGCAATCTTAATTTACGTCGATTAATAAGAACAAATTAAAATCATAATTCTTTTCTTCTCTATCAATCTCTATTTAATTCCTACTATCCTTCTTTCCTTCTTTTCTTCTTTCCGTATTTATTCAGTCTTTCTCTCATCACTTTTTAACTACTTCTTTTCAGTTTGTCTGTTAAAGAAATGAGACATTTTCCTTGAAATTATATATATATATATATATATATATGCTGATATCCATAAACTGATGTATCTCAATATTTCAGTACGCGTCAGTATATCCCAAAACAATTCTACCCTCGGGACTCTTAACCCATTTAATGAACGACTTCAGCTTCGTCACGAAATTGACGTAGATATATTAAATTTAAATGAGAAACATTCGTGTAGCAGTTGAATTAAGATGAGACAAGACCCAAAAGCATATACCATTTCCACACGAGTTTTCGACTTAACATATATAGGCAAGGTTTGGAATTATATCCGACATGAAATAAAAAAAAATAGGAAGACAATAGAGATATACTTAAATTGATTTATGTCACTTTAAAATGCGCATCATCTGAAATTAAATTTATTTTCACAAAAAATGATCTATACACCGACAAGAAAAATGATAAACCTAAATCATCTTAATCGAAATACAATGATAAACCCTTTCCGAACTATAAAAAAATAGAATCAATAACAGCACACACACACACACACACACACACACACATATATATATATATATATATATATATATATATATATATATACACGAAAGATTGATTATTCATTTTTTGATTTTAAGGGCATTCGAACTAGTCCAGTGTTATTTTACGTTTACTTTTATGTTTCGACCTGTTGCTTCTTCAGAGTATTTTGCTCATATCAATAAGTAAAGTTGGCGACTTAAGTCGAGGGCGACCAGAAGGCTCCCTTTTCAATCGCTACCACACCGAGGTGTTGGGAAGCGCGCAACTCCTGTCCCTGGATTGCTCCACTTTACCCTT
>OY757914.1:27998866-28183866 GCA_963585895.1 Sepioteuthis lessoniana
TCTCTCCAGCTTTAGCTGATTGACTTTCGCTGGAGTCTGAGTGACTGCAAGTCTCCTCAGGTTTCCGGGACCCTTTTCAGTATTCGGGCTGTAGTTTGGATGTCTTCATTCGTCCTTTAATTTCAAACTCTTCAAGATCTAACACAAACGTACCAAATGATCTTAGTATATCCATATTTACCAACCTCTCCGCTCGGGCAGGATTTGACAAGGTCAGTTTTTAAGTGGAATATAACAGGTTTGAATTCAGTTTTCCTTCTCCTAAACTAGTTGCCTCACCAAGGCTGAAGAACCCTGTGTGTCATACTATTTACCCATAGCTGAAGGGAAAATAATTGGATTCATACCTTTCCCAAGGGAATTAAGGCTATGTGACATGCAATTAGTCTGGTCCAAGTTTTGAACTCGTGTCGCCGTGTCCATTTCCTACAACGATAACCATTACACCACGGGCACCTCCAAATGGTCTTGGTATCGCCGTCAGCGTCCATAGTTTCTGGAAAGGTCTAAGTACTTGTCTTTGTTTTTGTTTTCTTTGATTTTCGCTCTGTTGTCTACAAAGACGGCAAAGTCCACAATACGTCGAGTTCTCTTTTCTTTCGTTTTATTTGTTAACTATCACAAGGTTTCGTCTTTGTGGCCGGCATTGGGTATCTATTTGTGCCACAAATTCACAGAGAATTTTATGTGTTTCATTCCCCAGGACGGATTCTAGTTTGTGCATGTACTATGTTGTGTAATGGTCGATTTTAAATTTCTTGCAGAATTCCCAGTGGATCATCTTTTCCACCCAGTCATATCTAGTCTTATACACTTGCGATTCTGTAACGTATAATCAATTTTGGCTTCAATATAATTGGTCCTTATGACTTTTTTGTGCTACAACTGCTTATTATTATAATTATTATTATTATTATTATTATTATTATTATTATTATTATTATTATTATCACTTTTAGAGTTTTCACATCAGCGTTAGCTGATGGTTTTTCATTGGAGTTTGAGTGACAGCAAGCCTCCTGAAGTTTCCAGGACTCTTCTCAATATTCTGGCCCTTCTCAATAATGCTGTCGTTTGGATGGTCTCCACTCGGCCGCCAACTTCCAATTCCTCCAGTCCCTTTAATTATCCTTTATTTACTATGCCAAAAGCTCCAATTACAATTGGTATAATTGTCACCTTCATGTTCCATAATCTTTTCAATTCTCTAGCAAGGTCGAAGTATTATTATTATTCACTCATTAGAGCTTTTCACGTCAGCGTTAGCCGATGATTTTTCACTGGAGTCTGAGTGACAGCAAGTCTCCTCAGGTCTCCAGGACTCTTATTAGTATTCTGGCCGTTCTCAACAATGCTGTCGTTTGGATGGTCTCCACTCGTCCGCCAACTTCCAAGTCCTCTAGTCCCTTTGGCAATTCTTTAGTTACTGTTCCAAACGCACCAATTACAATTGGTATAATTGTCACCTGCAGACAGAAAAATCTGTATGTCCGTTAATTTGTTGAGATAGGATTTTTTTCCTCAACAGAACAATTTATTGTGGTAGAGTAAATCGTAATAAAGAGATCACTCTAGGATGGAAAAATTCGGAATCTAGAGCATTGGTATGATTTTCCTTTTATTCTTCTTCTCTTCCTCTATTGGCAAAACTGTGTTGGTGTGTCGGGGATTCGGGGCGTGATGGTTATCGTTTTGGGAACAGTAGCCGGGGAGGCAAGTTCAAATCCTGACCGAGGTTCTTTTCGATTCACTTTCGATTCACTGACCTTGAGTAAGGCGTGAATCAGTTTCTCCATCCAGTTATTGGTAAGTACTTGTGCGGAATGGCATTTTTTCAAACTTAGTATAGCAACCGGTCTTGGTGAAGGAAAAGAAATTATACTGATAGAAGGTTAGCAATTCAACCCGATGAAAAACAACTTGGTACGTGTAACATCTCCACGGCCCTATACCCAGTAAGCCGTCGGAAATTTGTGTGTATATTATTTAGTCAGAAGTCTTATTCGTTTTGTAAAAAAACCACCAATACATCATTTAATTTTTTTTTACATTTCTTCGCATGAAAATACCTATCCTAAGTTCAGTCTTATGCAAAAAATCAACTATAATGTTCCCGCCTAAAGCTTTCACCATTACTAGATATCATTAATGGTAAATTGTGAAGATGTTTTTGAATTTATGAATGTGTTTTTCTTGGTGACAGCTAGTTTCTTCCGTTTGCAACCATAAGACCCCACTCCAAAAAAGAAAAAAAGAAAGAAAAAAATTAACTGTCACTAAACTTTCTTGGCACTGCGTCTATTCTTTCCTGAAATTATAATGGTTCTGGAGACCGTTGTTCAATCCCAGGTCAAGTTATACCAAAGACTAAAAAATGGTACGTAATGACTCCTTGCTAATCACTCAGCATTATAAGGTAAGGATCAAGGGTAAAGTGGAGCAATCTAGGGAAAGGAGTAGCACCCTCCCCTACACCATGGTGTAGTAGCTATTGAAAAGGGAGCCTTTGGTTCACCTTCTACTGGGTCGACAACTTTACTTTTACTTATATATATATATATATATATATATATATATATATAATTGAGAAAAACATGACAAACTGTCGTTTGCTTATTATAAATTTACTTCAGCTGGACACTCCATAAGAGGAACCAACCTCTTCAGATGACCATCACACAATAGAGAGAAAAAAGTTATTTAAAATTTTAATATTTTTTTTAATGTTACTCGTTAATGAAATTGAGCGGAAGACAAAATATATGAACTAGAAGTGTACATATAGAAAAAATTGATAACAAGGTAATCGAAGTCGAAGGAGAGATTTATTGAGAAGCTAAGTCAACACTGTAGCGTTTCGGTTTTAATGAACTATCATCAGGACTGTTTCTGTGTGTTGTGTGTTGTGTGTTTGTGTTAGAGTTAATATTAATTATTGAAGGTAAAGATTATATGTGTGTGCGCGCGGGTGTATGTGTGTGCCTGAGAGAGAGAGAGAGAGAGAGAGACTATTAATAGTAATATTAATGTATACATTTGTTTATCTATCTTTCTTTCTCTTTGTTTACATTTTCATTTCTCCATAATCAGTCTTTTCACACATACATAATATATATATATATATATATATATATATATATATGATTTTTACCTTCAACCACCAGATTATACTTGTCGATTTTCCCGATTTATATATATATGTATAAAACTGGTTTAAATTGAGAGTTTTCTTTCTCCTTGACTGGTTGTCTTATCAAAGATAAAGACCTGAGTCTGGCTCACTATTTACCCATAGCTTGGAGGAGAACAGAAGGATTCATGCCTTTCCCGTGAGAATTGAAACGCGATCTTGTCCAGGATTAGAACTTGAGTGGTCGCGTCCATTTTCTCCGGCACTAACTTTTATTATAAGAGCACCTCCTGTATGTATGTACGTATGTATAAATCTATCTATCAATCTACCTATCTTTTTATCTATCTGTTTAACAAGCTTCTTTTCATCTGACGCTCTCTTCTGTTTATTTCTTTTTTCCCACTGTCTCTAGGATGATGCACTTATTTTGAGTTCACTCTGCCATATTAGCCTCCCAACACAGGCAAGCGTGCGTGTAAGCAGTAAAAAAAGAAACGGAATTGCAGGAAAAGACACCTTACAGGGAGAATGGAATCATTTCCTGAAAAATAAAATTAAAAAAAATGAAGAAAGAAAACGAGTAAATAAATAAATCTAACATTAAATAAAAGAAACAAACGTCGAACGAATAATTGAAACTTCTCGAAAAACGCAACTCGTAGGTAACTCTTTAAGGATTTTAAAAGGCATTAGCCTTTCATGCGAATTTTTTTCTTTTCCTCTCTCTCTCTCTCTCTCTCTTTTTCTCTCTTTCTCTCTCTCTCTCTTTTTCTCTCTTTCTCTCTCTCTCTTTCTCTCTACACAACTTTCCGCTTCCTTACAACTCTGTCGTCCCCCCCCCCAAAAAAAAAGAGAATAAATGAAAGGAAACTGATTTATTCTGAAAAGTAAAAGTGTGTGTGTGTGTGAGAGAGAGAGAGAGAGAAAGAGAGAGAGAGAGAGAGAGAGAGAGAGAGAGAGAGAGAGGGCAAGAAAAAAAGACAGGGAAAAAATGTCTGATTTTTCTCTGATCTTAACGTCTTCGAGAATTCATTCACACTTAGGTCAAATTCCTCAGGCCTTCGAAAAACATTTTGCCAGAAGTTAGTTTTCAACTTTTACTACACCCAATGTACACAAAACATTACACTTGATTGGCTGAAAATTGAAAATGTTACTTTATTCCTTCAGTGTAGATATACATATTATATGGTACACTCTTTGACTCTGGCTTTCATGCCTTCAGCAATCGTCGAAATGAACCCCAAGGTCACAGACTGTAACATTTAATATATATATATATATATATATATATTCTCTATCATTGGTATTGAGCACTATTTAACAATAATGCAAATTTGGTCCTCCATTAACTCAACAATTGAGTTCGTAAGAACCATAAACCTCTTTCTTATGTATATAGCTGTAGATTGCGTCTGGAGGAAATATTAGACATTCTAGTTGTACAAATGACACATACGAAAAAGAATACAGATATATATATATATATATACGTCTGTGTGAGTGTGTGTGTTTGTGTGTGTATTGACATTGTCAAGACGTGTAGAGCAAATAAAAGATAAAATGAGCAAATCTCCCGTATGAACAGATATTTTTGTGAAAAAAAGCACAAGCTTACAAAGGAGGTAACAATAGCTGCAGATTGTGTCTGGAGGAAAAATTACGCATCCTTGAACACACAAAAAGTAAGCTGCTGAAGAAAAGGAATGAGTTTATATCAAAGTGAAGAAATGGTAATATATTTCATGTGTATCATTTACTGGCTGACAAATTCCCATTGGAGGCAATATCTTTCTCCAGCCTTATATTTTTGGGATGGTTTTTTTTTTTTTATTATTTCCCATTTTAATTTTGAATCCTTGTTTCTTTTTGATTTCCAACTCATAATTAGATAAACTAGTCCTATGCCTGTATATTTCGTGAGCGAAACTTCTTCTATCGTTATAATATCTTTCTTTGAAAGCTCCTTGGGTAGAGCTCGCGTAAATATTTTACCATTATTATTATCATCATTATCATTATTATTATTGATTTTATGTCCGTTATTATACACCTCATCTTCATATACAGTACTTATACAGTACATTCATAATGACATTTGCCCTTAAAAGGTCATGTGGCTTTATTAATACTGTTCCCTCGAGGGAACTCATTATGTTGTTCATTATTATTTTTTTTAGTATTGTTTTTACTAATTATGTTGGCAACATTGGCCATGTAATTATAATTTGATTTAACAGTATTTTGGTTAGATATTCTTATAGTTTGTTAGACAGGGAAAATTCTTTTTTTTCATAATTTAAAGAGTTCCTTTCCTAATTTAATAGCTATGGCCATATTATAAGGCAGCGTAAACCATAGAATTTTCCTTGACCTATTCTTCCTCTAACTACATACATTGGGCGTGTGAGCAATGGTTTTATTGACAAGTTTGATTGATTTTTATCATCAGGCTATAATCGTGCTTCTTTGAGGATGCTGATGTCAAAAAATTAGAAGATAATCAAAACATAATACCATTAGGCATATGTTTTGTTTGGTTTTATGGCACTTCAACCATTATAGATTATTCAATACCAAATACACACACACACACACACATAGATATATATATATATAAACGGTTCTATTTCAAACAATTCAATTTAGCATAATTGCGCAGTTTCAGTGTAAAAAACAGTTCTATTTCAAACAATACAGTTTAACATGAGTAAACTGTTTACTTTTCTTGACTCATAAATAGGACCCTGTTAGGTGCTACCACTCTGGGCCAGAGTGGACCTGGGAGTGATACTATTTACCCAACCCCTCCGCTCGGGCAGGATATGACACAAGGTCAATTTTTAAGCGGAGTTTAACAGGTTTGAATTCAGAGTTTTCCTTCTCCTAGACTAGTTGCCTCACCAAGGCTGAAGAACCCAGTCTGTCCTACTATTTACCCATAGCTGGAGGGAGAATAAGGAGGTTCATACCTTTCCCAAGGGTATTTGCCCGAAAGTGAACATAATAGCGTGACTGGAGTACGAACTCGCGTACTACGATTCCGCAGTTCATCACTTTAACCATTACACCACGAGGACACCTGAGAGTGATGGCAGTAATGGGGTACTTTGCACTTCCTAAAGCGTCAGCATTACTGGAGCCGCTTCATCAGGTTGTTTATGTCATATCCAGGACACTCGTTGTTTGTTTTTTTTACCCCTCTGCAGATATGCAAATGGCGTATTCTGGGCCATAGGATTTTGAGATATAAACAGATAATCTAATCTCGGCTAGAGGACCTGACCTAGTGAGAGTCACCAAGAAAGAAAAAAAGACACAGGGTAAAACTGAAAGAAAGAGGAAGGAGAAAAAATACCAAGATTTTGTTCGAGAACTAAAATAACTATGGAACTTGAAAGTGACTTTGATACTAATTGTAATTCGTGCGCTCGATTCAGTCACCGAGGGATGGTAGAGAGACTGGAGATCTTGGAAAAACGAGGACGAGTGGAGACCATCCAAACTACAGCATTGTTGAGATCGGCCAGAATACTATGAAGAGTCCTGGAGAATTGAGGAGACTTGTTATCATTCCATCTCCTGTGGAAAACCATCAGCTAAAACTGGTGTGAAATCTCGGAAATTGTGCCATGCTCGTCATGAAAAGTGGCAAACGACATATGACTGACGGAATGGAACTACCAAATCACGAAAAATTAGACCACTCGGAGAAAATGAAACCTGCAAATACTTGGGTATCTTGGAGGCTGACACCATCAAACAAGTGGAAATGAAAGACAATATTCGAAAAGAATATCTCAGGAGAACTACAAAACTACTCGAGACAAAACTCTCCAGCAGAAACATCATTAAAGGAATAAACACTTGGGCTGTGCCCCTCGTTTGATATTCGGGACCCTTTCTCAAGTGGACCAGAGATGAATTTAAATAAATGGATCAAAGATCAAGAAAACTAATGACCATGCATTAGGCATTACATCCCAAAGGTGACGTTGACAGTCTATTTGTACGAGGATCGTTAAATAAGTTTCCAGACTTTTTTCGTATGGGCACTTTTATTGATAGTACACACATGAATCCCTAGACCCCTTCGAAATAATCTCCTCTGGCTGCAATGCACTTGATGTACCGTTCCAACAACTTCTGGAAGGCCCCATGGAACTCCTCATGTGTGACCGTGTCAATGACTTTCGTCATAGCTTCTTTCATCTCCCCAATTGTCTCATAACGACAGCCTCTGAGCTTAGGGAATAACCAAAAGTCACAGGGAGCAAGGTCTGGACTATAGGGAAGGTGAGCAACAGTCTTGATGCCCATCTTGGTCAAATAGTCTGTGACAAGGATGCAGTTGTGGACTGGCGCATTGTCCTGGTGGAAATGACATTGACTCGAATTGAAGAGTGCTGGCCTCTTTCGGCGGAATCTCTTCCTGAACTCCCTTAAAACCTAAACATAGCAACCCTACCCCTAACCCTTTCTCCAATCAACTCTGATCTATTGACTTCCTTACTCCTCCCACAGCTCTCATTATTCCCCAGAGACTCCCTACCTTTCTTGAATCTCTTATGCCCCTCAAAAACTGATGCTCGATTCATGCAAGATGCTCCAAAAGCAGTCTGAAGTATTCCATACGTTTCTGTGTCATTTTTCCAAGTTTAAAACAGAATTTTATTGCATATCGTTCTTCTAAAGTGTCAGATTGTATTTTTTAAAATTCACCAGCTATGACAATCTGGTTTTAGTAGGGTGTAGTTCAATTCCTGCTGTAGCTGTTCATTTGAACGTGAAATCATAAAAATTGGTCAGACATCTCATAAGATATATAGCAATGACATACTGAATTTTCAAGAGTCTCCGACAATTTTCGATGCCTGTACATGTTTGGAAACTTATTGAATGCACCCCGTATCTAGAAAAGAGGGAGGAAGAGAACTTACCAGCATCTAAGACAGCGTAGATGCATTGATAAAACAGATCGAAAACTCCATAGAAAAACACGAACGAGGACTGATTACAGCCATCAGAAACGATACAGACAACACGATAGACGATTGAATGACAACAAATAGGAAACAAAAATTGGAGGGAAAACAACTCTATGGCCGCTTTAAATGACTAATAAACAACATTTCACAAAAGAAACCTGGACCTGGCTAAGAAAAGGAAACCTTAAGAGTGAAACAGAATCTCTCCTGAAAGCCGAAGAGGACAACGCCATAAGAACCAATCATATCAAAGCGAGAATAGATAAAACGAACAAAATAGCAAATGTAGGCTATGCGGTGACTGAGACGAAACGATCAATCACATAATAAGCGAATGCTGAAATTTGCACAGAAGGAGTATAAGGCGAGACATGACTGGGTTGGCAATGTGATCCACTGGGAAATGTGCAAGAAATTTAAATTTGACCATACTAACAAATGGTATATGCACAACCCAGCATCTGTCCAAGAAAATTGACACACGTAAACTCCTATGGGACTTTAACATACAAACGGATCCCCTAATCCCGGCCAGAAGACCAGACCTTACAATAATCAACAAAAAGAACAGAGTTTGCAAAATTGTCGACTTTGCTGTCCCGGCGGACCACAGAATAAATCTGAAGTAATGTGAAAGGAGGATAAGTACCTCGACCTTGCAGAATTGAAAAAGCAGTGGAACATGGAAGTGACGATTGTACCACTCGTGATTGGTGCTTTTGGCACAATAACTAAAGGATTATTTAAATGCCTGGAAGACTTGGAAGTTGGCAGACGGGTAGAGACTATTCAAATGACAGCATTGTTGAGAACGGCCAGAATCCTAAGAAGAGTTCTGGAGACTTGAGGAGACTTGCTATCACTCAAAATCCATTGAAAAACCATCAGCTAACACTGATGTGAAAAACTCTAAAGGAGTAAATAATGATAATAATCGATTGTTGCTAACCAAAGTGTTTCTTTGTTGTTTCGTTTTTGTTATATTATGGTTTCACACAAATAAAAACAGCATAATTTCTATATAGGTTTGTTTTCTTTCTTTCTTTCCAGTATATTTGATTTGTTTGATGAATGTAAATATGCTTTTTTTTTATTTCTTCGGGATTATAAAGATGCATAATTCAAAATGCAAAATGTTTTAGAAAGAAAAGTGAATAAAAGTAACATTTTCTTTACTTTGAGCACTTTCCATGACTAACCACCACATACTTGCTTTTCAGAGACAAGTTCATAGCTTAGCGCCTGAGGCGCCTTAATATGAGGAATGTCAAAGG
This sequence comes from Sepioteuthis lessoniana, assembly GCA_963585895.1. Lineage (NCBI taxonomy): Eukaryota > Metazoa > Mollusca > Cephalopoda > Myopsida > Loliginidae > Sepioteuthis > Sepioteuthis lessoniana. The sequence goes on from OY757914.1 coordinate 28,008,262, forward strand.
ATGAATCATTTTTATGACGGAGTACATGAGTCTCGATTTGTGCATGACCACCTCTCATTATTAAATGGCCTTGTATCAAATCTGGCCTGGTTAGGGGTGGATAAATATTAAGTGCTTCTCATGATTATATTTTCTCAGATTAAATTCTATTAAGAGTAACAGATTTGGTAAAATTAACATTTTTAGCTACGAGAATGTTTATTGTTTTGTTTTGTTTTGTATAGAACTAAGCATTCCGGTTGAATTTTTTCATGCAGTATTTTTTGTAATTTAAAATTTCATCCTTTTTTTTCGCTGTAGAGACAATTTTTAAGATCAATGCACTTCAAGCAGATGGTGAGATTTTGTGGGTAGGCGGTTAATGTCTTTCTAAAAAGTATTAAAAATATATTAATATTTGATACTAACACTTGAATGAACTATTCTGTGAGTATTATACATTGTATTACTTATAGAGCTTTTATACTAGTAGAAAGGAAAAGTCATTTTAATAGACTAAATTGGTGTATCTAGATATATAACATTTGGTATCATTAAAAAATAATGCTGTCTTAAGTAATAAAATTTATCATCTTCAAACTTGATTGAATGCAGTGATGATTCAACTGACTTAGATTTCTATGATAAGATGAATAGAATCATGTTATATTTTAATAATTGTTATTTCTATCTAAAAGCTACCTTTGGTGTCCTTTAAGTCCACTGATAAGTCATTCTACCTTCATAGAAGGATAAATTGTAATGAGTGAATGCAAACCCTACCCTCTCATGATTAAGTTGTAAAATTGGCTTGGAAGAGTATGTCATTTCACGACATAGCATTTTATATAACAGGTGTAAAAAGAAACAAAAATCTGGCATCAAAAGAGATTATGAAAAGATTTGAAGATAGGCTGTAAAAGTTAGATTAGGGCTTCTGCCAACCAAAGACACTTTTACATTTTTATATTTGATTATTTCGAATCAGTGGTGTTTCTTTGTTGTCGTAGATTTATGAGCCGAGAGATTTTCAATAAAATATCACTGGAATTTCAGAAAAAAAACACTAGTCAAATAATTACGTATCGGATAATTACCATACTTACTGTGTAATTTGAGAAGTTAATTTGTAAATTATTTTTTGACAAGAAACCAAAGCAACAAAAGCTTAAAGAGAAAAACAAGCGAATAGGCACCAATTTTAAATCATTTGCTTGCGTTCATAATAGATTTAAGGAAATATTTAGAATAGGCAATTAAAAAATAAAAGATACAGAATTGGATGAAAAACGTTGCAGGAATTCCTCTGGTTGATATAAGTATATAATAGAGAAACAACAACAACAAAGCAGAGTAAAAGTAAAAGAAAGTGAAAAAAGAAAGAAATATCTAGAACTTGCTTGAGAACTAAAAAAACTATGAAATATGAAGATGGCGATGATACTAATTGTTTGTACACTTGAAATGATTCCCAAATGATTAATAAAGGAAAACATACAAATCAGAAGACAGGTAAAGACCATCTAAATTTTAGCCTTACTAAGATCGGCCAGAATACTGAGAAGATTCCTGAAGACTAGAGTAGACTTGCTATCACTCAAACTCCCGGAAAAACCCAAAAACTAACATTGTTGTGAAAAACTCTAAAAGAAGTAAGATAATAGTGATAATAAAAATTCTAGAAACCAAGTTTTGCAGTAGATATCTCATAAAAAGAATAATCACCTGGGCAGTTCTCTTTGTTTGGCACACCGGATCATTTCTAAAATAGACAAGGGAGGAACGCAGACAAATGAACCAAAGATAAGAGAATTTGTAACTAGGGAGAAGGCTTTACATCTGAGAGCTGACAAAGCCATACTCCATGTGGCAAGAAAAGAAGGAGAAAGAAGACAAACCCTCATTAAGGATAACGTAGATGCATCCCAACGAAGACTCGAAGAATACATCAAAAGAGAAAATAAGGAATAATTGCAGCATCCAGTAGCAGCAATGGCAACGTAAGAACAACAGACAAACAATAAAACTAGAAATAGGAAGAGAAACAACTGTCTGGATACTTCAAGCTATAAACCAGTGAGATTGCACCAGAGAAGATATAGACATGGCTAAGAAGGAAAACCTCGAGAGAGAAACAGAATCTCTTGTAATAGCAGCATAAAATAAAGCTAATAAGGACTAGTTATATATACGTGGAAGTTGATAGTACGTAACAAAATAGCAAAGGTAGGTTATATGGAGACAGAGATGAAACAATTAATCCGATTAGTGAGAGCAGCAAACTGGCACAAAAGGAGTACATGACTTGGCACGAGTGGATAGAAAGAATGATCAACTGTTAATTGTGCAAGCAGTTCAAGTTTGATCGTACGACCAATGGTATATCCTCAATTCAGATTCTGTCCTAGAAATTGAGACAGAATTATCTGGATCCTTGATATATAAAACGAATGATTCACTCCTGACAAGAATGCTAGCTCTAGCGTTAATTACCTGAAAAGAAAGAATTTATCATATGGTGAATTTTGCTGTTCTTTTTAAAAGCAGAGTGAAAATGAAAAAAAGCAAAAACACAGACAAATACCTGGATCTTGGTTAAGTACTAAAAACCTGTGGAACATGGTGATGGTGATAAGAATAATAGATAGTGATCACAGAATAGTTCCCAAAGGTCTTGGAAAAGAGACTGGTAAAAAAAGAAATCAAATAGTGGATGATTCGAAACCTCCTAGACCACAGTAATGTTGAGATCGGCTAGAATACTGAGAAGAATCCTAAATACCGGAGGAGACTTGCTGTCACTCAGTCTCGTGTAAAACACCCCCATCTGATGCTAATGCGAAGGATTTACTGGGACCGAGATAATAATAATAATGATAATTTTCTGGGCTGTACCCCCTCGTTAGATATTTGGGACCCTTTCTGAAGTGGACTTGAAGTGGAACTTAAACAAATGGACCAAAGGACAAGAAAACTAGTGACTATGCATAAGGTTTTACATCCCAGAGACGACGTTGACAGACTATATGTATCAAGAAAAGAGGGAAGAAGAGGACTTGCAAGCATCGAAGACCGCGTTAACGCATCGATACAACGACTCGAAGACAACACGATGGATAACAGATTAAAAGTAACAAGGAAACAAAAATGGGAAGAAAAACAACCCTATGAGCGTTTTAAACGACTAATAAACAACATCTCACATCGGAAAAACTTGACCCAGCTAAGAAAATGAAACTAAGAGAGAAATAGAACAAAACAACGCGATAAGACCCAATCATATCAAAGCAACAATAGATAAAACGCAACAAAATAGCAAATGAAAGCTATGTGGTGACAGAGATGAAACCATTAATCACATGAACGAATGCAGCAAATTAGCACAGAAGGAGTATAAGACTAGACACCACTGCTATGGCAAGGTGATCCTCTGGGAGATGTGCAAGAAATTTAAATTTGGTCATACGAACAAATGGTAAATGCACAACCCCGCATCTGTCCTAGAAAAGGATACACATAAACTCCTATGAGATTTTGACATACACACGGATCACCTAATTTCGGCCAGAAGACCAGACCTTATAACAATCAACAAAAACAGAGAATTTAAAATATTGTCGACTCTGCTGTCCTGTCCCGGCTGACCACAGAACAAAACCGAAAGAATGTGGAAAGAATTATAAGTACCTCGAACTTACCAGAGAATTGAAAAAACTATGGAACATGAAGGTGACGATTACACCATCTGTGATTGCTGCTTTTGGTACAGTAACTAAAGGATTATTAAAAGAACTGGAGGACTTAGAAGTTGGCGTACGAGTAGAGACTATCCAAACAACAGCATTACTGAGAAGGGCCAGAATACTAAGAAGAGTCCTGGAGACTTGAGGAATCTTGCTGTCACTCAAACTCCAGTGTAAACCCATCAGCTGAAACTGACATGAAAAACTATAATAGAGTAAATTTGCTAACAAAACTGATATAAAATTCATAGCAATAGAACAGATAGAGTGGTTAAGGACAATAAAAGAAAAACGGGCCTCCTAATTGATATGTCAATGCCAACAGAAAATAAAACATCAGTCAAATAATGTATTAAGTAAATACTAAGACCTTTCAAAAGAAAATGAGAAAATGCGTCACTTTGAAAATATCACCGTGCCAGTAATAGTAGGGACACTGAGAATGCTCAAGAGAAGAGCACATAAACACATTAACAAAAAATCTGTCAGTTTCATCTGATATGAAATAGAAATAATAAAAATGCTCATTACGGAAATACTCATTTCTGTAGAAGAATATTATCAATATGAAAAGTAACACCCGAAAGTAAAGGCGGAGCATATTATCACAACCTTCCTTCACGCGAGGTCTTCAGTAATGTTGTATCGTGGTAAGGAAAAGACACACAGTGAAATAGAGTTAATTATTTATTAAATCAAGTGGTACAGTCTGACTAGTATTATAAGTCTGGCGCTGTTGGTGTTACGTCCGAAGTTGATTTTACTACTGACCGACGTCCTTCCAGAGCTGTCTCTATGCTTCTCTTTCTGCTTCTGTCTCTTTCTGCTTCTTCCTGCTTTAGAAACACGGCGTCTTTTATACTTCTGTGATACCAGAAGTTACGTGGTACGAGCCACTATACAACAAGTAAAGTCCCATTGAAGAATTTTAAGTGGCCAAAAGTAAAGCTGTTAATTAAATAATAATTGATAAAACTTTAACTAGTTCTATTATTGCAGGTTTGGGAAGGGTACATCTGGCGGTGTAATGGTTAACAAGCAAGACTAGTAAAGCTACAGGAGTGCGCTCGAATCTATCTGGGTACACTATTCATATGGCCTTGAGCCACATCCAAGCAAAAAGCTTAGAAAATTTCTATAGTTCAAGATCTGGTTGAATCTAATGGTTATGGTGATTAATAAGGGTCTACACACTTTCCAAAGGTACAAAACTGGAGCATCACTAAAATCACCCAAATTTGGAGAAGGCCTTATGCCTTTGCAAGTGATACAGATAGTGTGTTATTGGCCCCCTGACTGGCCTGTACAAAAAAAAAAATGAAATAAAATAAAGCAAGTCTTGATATGTGCAGATTTAGATGCCATTGACTTATTTCGATATCTTAGTATAATAATGCGCTAAGAAAAAGAAAATGAAAGCAATATGAATCTTTGTTGATATTTATAGATCCTTACCCGAATAAGAGAACAAACCCGGGATTTTAGGGCTCATTAAATTGTTTTGTTGCAAAAACCATACGGAGTAGTTTTAAAGTCACACGAACTTATAAACTGGGAGACAAATAAATACCAAGGAAGATAAACAAATGTTGGAGGGTAATAAACAATTCAAAATAAGAAAATAACGATTACAATAGAATGAAAATAGAAAAAGAAAATCTCAAGTCGTTTCTCAATGTTAATCGAGATAAAAATCTGAAAACTTATAACTGATTCTATCGGTTCATTTTTAGACAACGAAAATGTGTGTCAATAGAAAGTAAATGCTATTTTTTCCCTTGATAAATGGTTCTCATTCAAGTCAAACACACACACGAACTCACACACACACACACACACACACACACACACACACACACACACACACACAGATGTGTGTGTGTGTGTGTGTGTATATGTTATGTTTAGATATACATGTACATGTACAACTAGACACTATCACACTATAGCTAGCGTGGACTTACGTGTACACACACACACACAGATATATACATGAATATTTATATAAGATTATAACCTCTTTCCAAATATTAATGCACACATACACACACACATAGACACACAGACACGCACAGATGTGTGTACGCGCACGCGCGCACACATATATATATATATATATATATATATATATATATATTCGACGTCAACCGAAATTGAAGAATATCTTACAATGGATTTTGTTGATTTTAGTTCTCGAAATATTCGCGTCAGCAGATAATTTGGTCAATTTTTTCCTTCATTACGTCCTTCTTTTCCTCCATTGTATTACTTAATCTCTCTTTCTTTCCCTGTTATATATATATATATATATATATATATATATATATATATATATATATATATATATATATTATATGTGTGTGTGTGTGTGTGTGTGTGTGTGTGTGTGTGTGTGTGTGTGTTAGTAATTGAGAGTGAGAGAGAGAAAGTGTATCATTGCAACAATGGAAGCTCGAAGGTTTCCAAAATTTATTTTCTAACGATTTTTCTTCTTGTACAATCAGAACCTTTTCATTCGGTATTTCACGAATTTAAACAGAATTTACGGTATATTTTACCCAGTTACTTGGGCTTGCGTATTCCTTCATAAAGAATGCTCCAATGAATTATTTGAATAAAACTTTTCGATATCTCGAGATATATAGTAATTCTGAAGACAGAAAGCTTGTTGGATAGGATAAAACAAATAAGAAGTCAAGATATTAAAAAGTCTGGAGAATATTGTATATGTAGAAAAATTTCCCATCCTAGCTCTTGGATTATTTCTTAGACTAATGTTCAACGCGATGAAAGTTATTATATAGCAAATAAAACACTCGTAAATTTCCTTTTGAAGCTAAAGGTAAAACCAAGACAATTAAAGAGCTGTCGTTATTCCTATTATGAAAATTGTATATTCAACGACACCTGTAACATGATGTCAAGCGTTAGACGATAATACTAGTTTTAAGACTTGTTTTAGATGAAGAAAAATAAATATATGACCAGGTCAAGCCAAATGAATTTAAGTGTTTGTTGACTAATAAATAAATAGATAGATGTTCGGCCCAGATGCAAGAAAAATAAATGATAAATCCCTGAAAGCTGAACGTTATTCTCGTAAGTTCATGTAGGGTGGTCTGGTTAAATCAAGGTGAAGTATTTTTACTATTAAAAATATCTCTTGTATCAGAGTGTATTCAACTGTCAGTGAGGTTAGGGGACCGATATAGAGTGTGTGTAATCGAAATCAGAGTGTATCCTTCCGATAACGGTGAAAAAAAAAACGTTTGATCTTCAAAATTGAAGAGTTTGTTCATATTAGAAGTTCGACAAGAAATACATGTTATTTAGTCTTTCGCTCTTTTTCTCCAACTTACTATGAAAAGCCAAATGTATTTTCAGTGATTATCGACAGGAAAAATCATTAAAAGAAGCAGTAAAACTTAAATTACTTATATTTGTGTCTGTTAGCATTCACGAAGCAAGCAAAATATCTTTCATCCAGAAGGAAGTCAGGAACCTTCGTGCTTCTCGGGAAATCAAAGAACAAAATAGAATTCGACCACATTTTGCAGAAAGGACAGATGCAGAGCTGAGCTGTGATTTGAATGTTATAATCACAACTCTACAAACAATCTTCATCCAACGTAACAGTCCGAAACGGTTATCGATCTCACACTTCCCTGACCACAAGCCGCACAGCTTTTTGTTATCTGTGGCTAATACAGTACAAAAGTAGTATGGTGAATACGCTTCATTAATCGTATAAGTGTTGCCCAGTTCATTGTTATAACTCCAACGGTACACTGCTGTGGATGAATGATTGGTTTGGTTTGGTTTGGTTTCTTTTGTTTAATGGCATATCAACCTTAGTTGGTTATTTAATGCCAAAGCTATTGTCCTAGAAGAACAGTAGTGGCACTATTTGACCCATAGCTGGGAGGATAAGGGGGTTAATACTTTCCTGAGGGTATTTGTCCGAAAGTGAACGTAATAGCGCGACTGGAGTACGAACTCGCTTACTACGATTCCGCAGTCCATCCAACCATTACACCACGAGGACACTCCCTCTGGATGAATGAAACCGCTGATATAACTGAACACTATATATAGTTTACTTTTTAAAATTCTTAATGGCTATTGTCCTGTAAATGTTCTGAACGAGTCATGTTCAAATTTTGGACCAGGCAATTGCTTTTTACATCGGCATTATGTCATTGTTTGCTTGGTTAGATGGTCGGTGTTTTACGGAATATCAACTTTTGTCGATTATTTAATGCCAAATATTGTTTATATACCAGCCCGTAGGCGTGTGGGAAGACTGTTTTCCAATGGCTCAGGAGACAAGGGTTCAATCCCAGTTCGAGTCACACCAAAGACTCGAAAACTGTACTTGATACCTCCATGCTTAACAAAAAATATTACGAGGTACATATCAAGGGTAAAGTAGGGCAATCCAGTGAAAAGAAGTAGGACCTTCCTCTCCACCTCTGCGTAAAAGTAAAGTCTGTGACCTTGGTCGAGAGTGAACCGAAGTCTCCCCTTCCGATAGCTACTATACCAAGGTGTAGGAGAGGGTGTTACTCCTTTCTCTGGATGGCTCCACTTTACCCTTGATCCTTACCTTATAATGCTGAGTGTTAACTAAGGAGGCATCAAGTACCATTTTTTGAGTCTTTGGTATGACTCAACCTGGGATTGAACCCTGGTCTTGGTGAACACTCTAACCGTTATGCCTATAGTAGGTATCAAAAAGGGAGCTTTCGGGTCTCCCTCGATTAAGGTCGCCAAATTATATATATATATATATATTTGTAAGCAAAGAGTTTGTTGATAACTTTATTTTTAAACGTGTTGTTAGAGTTCATTTGTTTGCACGCAGTTAAATAGTTGGAGATATTCCTATCAATTATTAAGAATTCTTTTCAATATTTATCATGTCCTGGCAGCAACACCCCACTAGGCACCAACTATACGGTCACCTACCACGTATCACGAAAACTATACAAGCTAGACGAACCAGACATGCCGGACACTGCCGGAGAAGTAAGGACGAGATCATAAGTGATGTACACCTGTGGACCCCCGCATATGGCCAATCAAAAGCAGGACGACCAGATCGAACATACATACAGCAGCTATGTGATGATACGGGATGTAGCCCTGAAGACCTGCCGGAGGTGATGAATGATAGGGAGACGTAGAGAGAGAGGGTCAGGGATATCTGTGCTAGCCACACGACATGATGATGATCATCATCATCATCACTTGTTTATACAGTTAAATGGTTTCGCGTATTGCCATTTAATATTATTAATTCTATTAGTATTACTTGGAACCATTTAACTTTGTTGATTCAAATTAAACTGAATTATCAGAAATAGAACTGTTTGATCATTTGACTGTGTGTATTTGCAAAATAAGTTTACAAATAACATATTCTATACATATATAAACGTAGTGCATTCAGTAAGTTTCCAGACATTTTTGTACTGGCATTTAAAATAGTCATAGACACTTGAAAATTCAATATGCTATTGCTAGACATCTAATGAGGTGACTGACCAGTTTTTATGATTTCAGGTTCAAATGAACAGTTACAGAAAGAATTGGACTACACCCTACTAAAGCTTGATTGTCGCAGCTGGTGAATTTCAAAAATGCCGTCTGGATGTGAGGACACTTTAGAAGAACGATATGCAATAAAATTCTGTTTTAGACTTAAAAAAAAAATGCCACAGAAATGTATGGAATGGTTCAGATTGCTTTTCGACCATCTTGCATGAATCGAGCATCAATTTTTGAGTGGCATAAGAGAGGTCTGGGAGGAGTAACGAAGTCAGAACACCAGGGTATTGGCCAAAGGGTTAGGATTAAGGTTAGGGCTACTATGTTGAGGTTTTAAGGGAGTTCAGAAGAGATTCCGTCGGAAGAGGCCAGCACCCTTCAAATCGGGTCTGTGGCATTTCCACTAGGAAAATACACCAGTTCACAACTCCATCCTTTTCACAGACTATTTGACCAAGATGGGCATCAAGACAGTTCCTCAGCCTCCCTATAGTCCAAACCTTGTTCCCTGTGACTTTTGGTTATTCCCTGAACTAAGAGGCTGTCGTTACGAGACAATTGGGGAGATGAAAGAGGCCGTGACGAAGGTTATTGACACGCTTACAGAAGAGGACTTTCCTAGGGCCTTCAAGAAGTTGTTGGAACGGTACAACAACTGCATTTAAACAGGAGGAGATTACTTCGAAGGGGACTAGAGTTTCATGTAGGTACTATCAATAAAAGTGCCCATACGAAAAAGTCTGGAAACTTATTTAATGATCCTCGTAAATATATATATATATATATATATATATATATATACGAAGATCATTAAATAAGTTTCGAGACTTTTTCGTATGGGCACTATATATATATATATATATATATCGTATGGGCACTATATATATATATATATATATATATATATATATATATATATATATATATATATATATATATATATCATTTGGCATTAAATAACCAACAGTAGTTGATATACAATAAAATGAAACTAAACCAAATCATAGATATTTAATATAATGCATAAAAATGATATGGCCAACAATAGCTGTTACGCTATAAAATGAACTGAAACTAAACGTACTTGAACATGGGGGTGCTCTTAGCGCAAGGGTTATCGTCTTAGGAAATAGAATCGGTGGCTTGAACTCGAATCTTGGTCGAGGCTGTTTACTTTTCACTTAATCCTAATATTTTTAGGAAAGGCATGAAACCATATTTTCTCATTCCAGCAATGACCAAACAGTAGGGCAGACTAGCTTTAAAGCCGTAGTTTGGCAACCAGTCATGTAGATTTCGAACTCTCAGTTCGAACCTGATGTACTCCTTTTACAAATTGATCTGGAGTCACACATTGCCCAAGACTGAAGTGTTACTCGCATACATATATCTCGCTTAAAAACTTAAACAGTGTGAAACTGTGATAAAAAAAGTAAAACAACAGAAATAGGACGAAAAAAAATAACACTTCCTCCACTTAAAAATATATCACACCCTACCCGTTGTTAAAGAATCGCTTCACATAAGAAACTTAAAGCTATTATGTTCTTTTAAGTCTCAGTGCAATCAAGCAGGAAAAATTAAGATGTAAGATGACTTTCTCAAACGCAGTTTCTTCCAGGCAGTGGTCGTATCGATACTGCTGTATGGATGCACTACTTAGACGCTAACTAAACGGCTGGAGAAGAAGCTAGACGGCAATTACACAAGAATGTTGCGAGCAATATTGAACAAGTCCTGGAGGCAACACCCCACGAGACACCAACTATACGGCCACTTACATCCCATTACAAAAACTATCCAAGTTAGACGAACCAGACATGCAGAACACTGCCGGAGAAGCAGAGACAAGCTCATAAGCGATGTACTCCTATGGACCCCAACATATGGCCGGGCAAAAGCAGGACGACCAGCTCGAACATACATACAGCAGCTATGTGAGGATACGGGATGTAGCCCTGAAAACCTGCCTGAGGCGATGAACGATAGGGAGAAGTGGTGAGAGAGGGTCAGGGATATCCGTGCGTGCGGCATGATTATTATTATTATTATTATTATTATTATTATTATAATGTGTTATATTTATTAATCAGTAAAATCAGACAATAAAAACAAGCTGAAAGATTAACTTGCAAAATATTAATGAGAAAATCACTCCATGTAAGACCATACTATCTCTTCTTAGTATTCGGTGTGGTCAAGCAACAAAAATAAGATGAAAGATAAACTAGTGAGAAATCACTGAAAACCTTAGAATTTTTACGTTTTTTTACTACAACTACTACTAAAAGTGATCAAGCAACAAAAATTAGAGGAAAGACAACTTAACACAATTACAGCTAATACGACTAGAGCCAAAAAAAAAAAAAGAAAAGAAAAAAAAAAAGAAAAGCTCTTCAGATATCTATGAAAAAAAGTCGAACTACACAAAACTGAAATAAAATGCTTAAAATACTGCTGAGATCGAGTGTTTGATTTTCTAAAGAGAGAAATAAGAGTTAAGCGCTTAGCCTTGAAAAAATTCTCATCGAGAATGTCGGGTACTGAGTTATTGAAAACAGTGAAGATATGAATGCTTGCATTGCCTTCAGATTCGATATGAACATCAGGATAAATTCGTCAAGGCTTCTTAAAATGAATCACTGAAGCCAACGTTCTATTTTCTGCTCATAACACGATGAAGGTCACGTGATAAACGGCTGCGTCATTTATTGCTTCTGGAAATAAAGAAAATCTGATCCATTGAAGTTTATTCAATAGATTATTTTAAGGAAAGATATCTTATTGATATGATATGCTCGGTTATTTTTGAAACTATTCGGTATGTCAACAAAGAGTTCATTTTATTTGATTTTATTATTATTTTTGAAATTTTAAGATTTATTTTTTGTTTAATTTTGAGTAGAGAAAAAAATCGGTCGATCATCTTCTTTGGGCGCCATTTGCAGAAGACGAACGGAAACGAATTACGGACATAAGACAGTTAAAGAAAAAAATTAGTGAAACAACAATAAAAAAGACAAAAAATCCCCAAAAGAACCTTGGTGGTAAATTTTGATTTAAAAAACAAAACAAAAAAACACTTAGACACACATATACAGACATATGCACACACACACACACACACACACACACACACACACACACACACACACACACACACACACACACACACATCCTCTCATACACAGAGAGACGCGCGTGCGCGCACACACATAAGCCCTCCGCCAAAAACACAGACGCACACAAATGAAAAATCTACTAAATAAGAGTGACTTAATGAATCCTGAACAAGTCCTGGCAGCAACACCCCACAAGACACCAACTGTACGGCCACCTGTCCCCTATCACGAAAACTATTCAAGTTAGACGAACCAGACATGCAGGACACTGCTGGAGAAGCAGAGATGAACTCATAAGAGATGTACTCTTATGGATCCCCACACATGGCCGCGCAAAAGCAGGGCGACCAGCTCGAACGTACATTCAGCAGCTATGTGAGGATACAGGGTGTTGTCCTGAAGACCTACCTAGGGCGATGAACGATAGGGAGGAGTGGCGAGAGAGGGTCAGGGATATCCGTGCTACCAGCACGATATAATGATGATGATGAATGATTGGTTTTGTTAGGTTTGGTTTTATGGCATATCAACCATTGTAGGTTATTTAATGCCAAGTTCATTTTTTAAATATAAACATTTCTATTTCAAACAAGTTGGTTTAGCATAAGTATACTGTTTAGTTCAATAGGACCCTATCAGGTGCCACCACTCTGGGCCAGAATGGACCTGGGAGCGATGGCAATGAAGGGGTACTCCGCATTCCCCAAACTCCAGTAATACTAGAACCTCACCTTCAGATTGTTTTGTGTCATATTATTATATACCTTAACGTTGAACAGTAATGGGTAAATCCCATTCCTCATGAATATGTTGGACACTATTGTGATGGAGGGTAATTCGCCAAGTTTTCACCGCTAGTAGTGGGTACCTTGTTCATGCTTGGCGAGTTTTCTATTTGTTGAATGTAATAAAACTTTCCATTTTATTTACAACCTCCTTTTTGATAATTTTTTTATTCAGTAACCTTTTGTTAGGTTACAACACGTATTTAGAGCATATGTTGGAGGAGCTTACTTCTCTGTAAAAATGCAGTAGGTGTATTCTGAAGCCACAGCCTCCTAGACCAATGATTGAATGAGTGAGGGTATGATCGATTGATTGATTCTAACTGCACGTCAGTTCGTCTTAGTTTATTTTATGCCTTGAAGTTTCGGAATCTGCTTTATTGTACTTTTATATTCATATTTTGTGTAGTTCTTTTTAAAGGAAGAGTGGACTTCAGAGTAATGGTAATGAATCTACAGAACATGAGCCACTCTACCAGTTTGTTTTAAAGGAAGAGTGAACTTCAGAGTAATGGTAATGAATCTGCAGAACATGAGCCTCTCTACCAGGTGGAGTTTAGTGTCCTACTCACGACACGTCTTTTTTGTGGGGTTTACCTCTCTGAAGGGGATGCAGTCACTGTATTAAGGTCAACCAACCGGGTGTGCTAAATAAGAGTAGAAAATATAGTACAATTCAATCCCTCATCTCTAAGTATGCTCGTTTCTTGGGAATGATGTTTCTTCATTTATGGTTGGTTGGTTTTATGGCACACCAACCCTGGTCGGTTATTTAATACGAAAATCTTTATATATATATATATATATATATATATGATTTGTGAACGAATAGTTTGTAGGTAAGATTTTTTCAAATTCTAGAGCTGATTTGTTTGTATATAGTTAAATGGTTTAAAATATTCCTCTCTTACAATAGTTTGTCAATCTAGAACTAATAATTTGTTTGCACACAGTTAAATGTTTTCAAGTATGGATATCTAACACTAACAATTCAATAGAGCATCAGCCATTCTTTTATTCAGAGTTAAATGGTTAAACAGTTTCATTTGACCCATAGATCGACCCCTAATACGTATTACCACTGCGGGGCAGAGCGGACCTGGGAGTAATGGTAACAAAGGGTTTCTCTATATTCAAACAATTTCAAGATCGGTGAATTACTCATTGAAAACTAAACATTAGTTTATACACAATTAAATGGTCTCAAGTACTACTATATAACACTAACAAATAAATCTAACGTCAGTCATTTGTTTGCACACAGTTAAATGGTTAAACAGTTTTATTTGACCCACCGACAGGACCTTAAAAGGTACTACCACTCCGTGTAAGAGTGGACCTTGAGAATAATGGCTATGAAGAGTACTCCATATTTCCCAAGCTCCAGTACTAGAACCTCACCATGAGATACTTTAGTGTCTTCGCCAGTTTTAACCCTCTGCAGAGATGCAGTCGGTGCATTCTACAGACCCAGTGAACTGGACTGGTTTTTCAAGAATCCAACTGATATTTACGTATATCAATATACGGAAAAGATTACACCCTTATAAGTGTGCTTTATGATATAATTTCAAACTGTCGACCAATGACAACATATTTAATGAAATTTACCATAGGTGATTATAAATGTTAAAAATATTTCTATAAGAGAATCTTGATTAGAAAGTTAGATTTAATATTTCAGAGATCCTCTGGGAGAAAATCCCAATCGTATGTTGAGAAGGATGGTGGATACTTTAAAATCATATCATGACGGAATTCCCATAGAAATATTAACATTTTTTAAAACACTGTATATGCATGTCCGAGGGCAGTTGATTTTTCACAGTAGGCTGTTGACCATGTCTGCCGAAGACACCCATAGGAATATGGCCGGGGATTGACAATGACCCCCAAAGACTGGTCATGTAACGTGATTAAGAGACTTACAGAAAGTCAAATTTAGAAAGACAACAAGAGGTTAATTTATGGGGAAGGGGAGAGAGAAAAAATGATTTGAAGAAAAAGCAGACATAGAGTCTACGGAATGGTCAGCTGAGCTGAGTGAGTCAGACGAAAGCACTTGTGGTAGGTCAGCCAGTCACAGGTGAATGACTACGGTAATCAAAAGTGACTTGAAAAAATCTCCTGTGCAGGTGTGGAACCACTGGAAACGGCTATGTTCTTCTCTCCGACACCAGGCGAAAGAAAGGGGCCGACGTGGATTTGAAAGTTGGTTAGCCGTGATACGCGACGAGGTAAAGACGAGAGTTGGCAAGTATGCTGAGAGGCGCAACCATGTCAAGACGAATGTTGGCTAGTTGGCTGGGAGACGCGACGAGGTAAAGACAGACAGTTGGCTGCTGGATACGATGATGTAAAGAGCAATTAGAGCTCGGATACACAGCGGAGAGTGCAGACCCTGTGGAGAAGGACGTGTTAAAACTAGACGAGGAAACGTGAAAGATAATTTAAGGTCCGTGTCTGCTCTCTCTCTCTCTCTCTCACTCACTCACTCTTTCTCTTTCTCGTTCTCTCTCTCTCTCTCTCTCTCTCTCTCTCTCTCTCTCTCGTTCTCCTCAAGGCATGTTGTTTCTCTTTGTCTAGCTAGCGCGAGCGACTATGCGGTATCTCCGACAACTATTGCCCAGTTGGCTGGGGCTGTTGATACACCGACTGTCCCTCTGCAGAGAGGCAAGACTTCCTAACGATACGACACTGAACAATCTGTGAGGTTCCAGTTATGCTGAACCTTTGGGGAACGCAGAGCACCCGTTCATTGCCATCGCTCCCAGGTCCACTCTTGCCCAGAGTGGTGGCACCTGATATAATCCTGTCTATGGGTTAAATTGAACTCAACTACGTACTTTATGCTAAATTGAATTGTTTTAATTAGAACTGTTTGACTAAACTGAATTGCAAGAAATAGAAATGTTTTTGACAATTAAACTGTGTAGTTACATTTAAATCGTGTACTTATGCTAAACTGAATTGTTTGAAATGGAACTGCTTTGTATGCTAAACTGAATGGGGGATCCACTGGAAATTGAACTCATTAACACCGGTATGCAAGCTGACCTCGTGGATCATTAACCTATACGAGTCATAAAAATCACAGCAAAGCTTTGGTGTAACACTTATATTCTACGTAGTTCAAAATTTACTCACTAATAATAGGTGTCAGGGATATGACTCTAACCAATCTGATTGTGAGGCACCAATCATGGAGCTTCGGGGAATGTAGGGTACTCCATCGTTGCCATTACACCCAGGTCCACTCAGATCCGTGGTAACAGTACTTCATTGCTTCCCAACTATTGGTCAAATAGAACTGTATAATCATTTAATTATGTGACAAAAATGACTGATGTTGAATTGAATTGTTCTTGTTAAATAGATATACATAAAACCATTTAACTGTGTGCAAACAAATGAAAAATCTTGAATAGAATTATTTGTATTTGATAGCAAAAATTGAACTATTAGTATTATATAGGAATACTTGAAACCATTTAACTTTGTGCAAATGAACGAACAGTGTTTAATAGAATTATTACAGTTAAATATCAACAATTGAAACCATTTAACTGTGTGTAAACAAGATCAATACTTAATTGTGTGCAAACAAATTAACTCAACCTCTTTTAAAAATAAGTTTACCCACAAATTATTCACTTACAAATTATATATGTGTAACTATTAAACTGAATAAAAAGAAATGACTGATGATAAATCAAATTGTTAATATTACATAATAATACTTGAAACCATTTAACTGTGTGCAAACAAATGATTAATGCCAAATAGAAATATTCATGAAATATAGCAAAATTTTAGACGATTAAATTGTGTGCAAAGAAATGAGCGCTGGCTCGTTTAAAAATCCTACAGATAACTATTAGTTTACAAGTTCTGTAAATTTATCGTATTTATAAAGAGGATTTGGCACTAAATGACCTACAGTGCTTGATATGCTATAAAACCTGACCAGGCAGCAATGGCCTGCTCTCTTCGCTCGCTAACCATCACACTACACAAGTTGGCCATCTTCAGAAAGTACGTAGATATGTAACTAGATTAACTTTCTCTATCTGATTGGTCTACGTAGCTAAATCTTTTTTGGCGTCAAGACACGAAAGCGAGTGACGTATATAAGACAGTTTGAGGCGAAATCTAATTTTAAATTTCAGATTAAAACTAGATGACATATCTGGTTTTGAAATAGAGACTGTTTTATTTAGTTTTGTATAGTAAAGGAAAGAAAAATGTGAAAACAAAAAAAAAAGACAAAACAAAACAAAAATAATGTTTTCAAAATCAGTAGACGAAATTTTGAAAGTCAATAATGATGAGATTATATGTTTGACTGTGAAATAAATATGTGAAATAACAAAGAGGTTTCATTGATATGTGCCAGTTCCTTCTTGAACCGAGAACTTTTTCAGTTCAGGAAATAAAATCTTAAGGAGTTAGGCTAGGTAAGGATTGAATCTGCTACCCTCTCATCATCAGATGTAGAGAATTTACACTGACACATCTACGGATTGTCTAGACTTCTAGAGAGAAATCTAGACATCTAAACATCATCTGCCTATCGTATTAGTTGCTTAGCTGTGCCTTTGTTTTCCTTTAAATTCAAGATTGAGAATTTGAAATTTAAAATGAAATTAATGTTTCAGTTTCGATTTTTGGGCACACATTGCATGTTCAATGACAAATTATATTTTTGATATCAACAGATGAATTTTAAAAAATTACGAACAACGGCTTGTTTACATGTTTAAATAATCAATGATGCTTATTATTTACATCGCTTTTTGCGGTCATGGGGGTCCACTTGGCCTTGTGCCTAACATGCAAGACTACGACATCTTAGCAAGCGAGTTCGAAATCCTGTCACGCAGTCATATGAAATTTCGCACTAATACTCTTGGAAAAGGCATGAACCTATTAATCCCAACAGCTATGGTTTAAGTACTATCAAAACTGTTCTTCTACAAGAATAGCTTTGGCAATAAATAAACCACAAAATTTGATATGCTATTAAATTAAAAAAACAAACCAATCCAAAATAGCCCAGTCGGCTAGGGGTGTAGAATACCAACTACATCTCTGCAGAGAGGTAAGATCACCCTTCAACGTGTGTCCTCTTATGACTTAAAACAATCTGATGGTGAGGCTCCAGTAATGCTGGAGCTTCTGCGAAAGCGGACGACCTCTTCACTGCCATCATTTCTAGGTCCACTTTTTTCCGGGGTATTAATACAAGATAGGGACATATCTATGAGTCAAATAGTAGTATAGGACATTCAAACTGTGAGCGAAAAATTACTTATGCTGAAGTGAATTGTAAGAAATATTACTGAAAGATCATTTGACTGTGTGCAAAGATGTGGCTGCTGTTTAATTGAATTGTTAGTGATACATAACAATACTTGAAATCATTTATCTGTTTGGTTTGGTTTGGTTTCTTTGTTTAATGGCATATCAACCTTTGTAGGTTATTTAATGCCAATTCTATTCTCCTAGAAGAACATTAGTGGTGCTATTTAACCCATAGTTGGGAGGATAAGGGGCTTCATACCTTTCCCAAGGGTATTTGCCCGAAAGTGAACTTAATGGCGCGACTGGAGTACGAACTCGCTTACTACGATTCCGAAGTCCATCACTTTAACCATTACACCACGAAGACACCCTCCTTATTTATCTGTGCGTAAACGAATAAGTAATGCTTAATTGAATTATTAGTGTTAAATAGCAATATTTGAAACTATTTAAATGTATACCTTATTGGTTTTACATAGCGAAAAGTAAGTAAAGTTGGCGACTGTATTCGAGGTTTACCCGAAGGCTCCCTTTTTTATAGCTACTATACCGAGGTGTAAGGAAAAGCACTACTCCTTCTCTGGATTGCCCCACTTTACCCTTGATCCATACCTTATAATGCTGAGTGTTAAGCAAGAAGGCATCAGGTACCACTTTTTAAGTCTTTGGAATGACTCAACCTGGGATTAAACCCCGGTCTTACGGGCCTTTATTCGCAAATTAGAGTGTTTGACAATGGCCTGAGAGACTGGGATCGTACCAAAAACTCAAAAAATGGTACTTGATATATCCGAGTTTAACGCCCAGCATTATCATATTTACCAACCCCTCCGCTCGGGCAGGATATGACACAAGGTCAATTTTTAAGCGGAGTTTAACAGGTTTGAATTCAGAGTTTTCCTTCTCCTAGACTAGTTGCCTCACCAAGGCTGAAGAACCTAGTCTGCCCTACTATTTACCCATAGCTGGAGGGAGAATATTTGGATTCATACCTTTCCCAAGGGTATTAGTGCTATGTGAAATGCAATCAGTCTCGTCCCGGATTTGAACTCGTGTTGCCGTGTCCATATCATGCGACGATAACCATTACACCACGCGCATTAACGCCCAGCATTATTATGTACGTATCAAGGGTAAAGGGGAGCAATCAAAGGAAAGGAGTTGTGCCCTTCCCTACACCTCAGTGTTGCAGCTATTGAAAAGGGAACTTTCTGGTCGCCCTCAACTACGGTCACCCTCGACTACGATCGCCATTTAGAAATACTTGGAAACATTTCGCTGCGTGCACTTGAATAAATAGTTTTGAATAGAATTTTGTTAAATAGCAAAACGTGATCAAAATTGGTAAGAATTATTAGTGTTAGATAATAATTGAAATCATTCAACTGTGTAGAAACTTTAGCAATACTAGTGTTCTAGCAATTACTTCTAATTCATTTAAAAATAAAATTACCGACAAACTATTCACTTACAAACAATATATCATTATCATTATCATCATGTCGGGCTGCTAGCACGGATCTCCCTGATCCTCTCTCTTTACTCGTTCCTATCGTCCATCGCTCACGGCATGTCTTCCAGGATACATCCTGTATCGGCACAGAGCTGCTGTATATAGGTTCTAGCTGGTCGTCCATGTGAAAGGGCCCACATGAGTACATCGCTTATGAGTCCATCATTATTTCTCCAACAGTGCCCCGCATCCATTTAAATATGTGCAAACGAATGAGCACAGACTCATTTAAAAATGTTATCAACAAAATATGTTTACAAATAATAAATTTATATATATTTATATATATATAGGATTTGGCGTAGATTTACCTACCATGTTTTACATATGCTATATGCATATAGTAAAGTACACAGTTTAAATACAAAAATCTGTAAACTCATAAAACCACGGTTTAGTTCTATTTAATCCATACATAAGACCCTTATCTGGTGCTGCCACTCCGGGACAGAGTGGACCAGGGAGCAATGGCAATGAAAGGGTACTCCACATTCCTCAAAGCTTCATCAATATTGGAACCTCACTATCAGATTGTTTAGTGTCATATCCAGGACACCAGTCTGCAGAGAAGCAGTCAGTGTATTCTACAGCCCCAGCCGACTGGGCAAGTAGATGACGAGAGGCGAATTACCAGAAAACATTTTTTGATAACTTTTAATTATACCTCTCACTTTTGTAATCACAGGACGTTTATGTAGCAATTCGGTGTCTATGTATCTTTAAACTTTGGATAACTATGAAAGGTCACGGCAGACGATTACACAAACATAAAATATCTGATTTAAATTTATTGAAATTACTAAGTGGAACAATTTTGCACTTTTCTCTTCGATGAGTAGAATTAACGTACTGCCCCATCACGTCCAGTTGTTCGTTTTCAATTCTCTCATCTTAAAACATTCTTATCACTGTTCATCACTTTTTGTAATCTTTGAAATTTTTATTAATATCGAATCTTTATATGTTTTTTGACCTCATCAATCCAAAACAATGTTGAATTTTGTAAACTGTAATTTCATAAATCTTTCTTCTCAACTCATACGCATTTCAGTACACGCATTAACTCCCCTGCAAAAGGGATAAATCCATCACTTCTTTGAGCCTCATTTTCTATATCTAAATAGTGGGACAGAATGGGCGCTTTAGCTCTGGTAAGTCCACCAATCTTAAAGAAGAAAGACCTGAATTCACAACCAGCAGTAGCAACCAGCTCATGGACCATTCCTTATTACAATACTATGCAACCCTGTAAAACCTGCTACACGTTACTGGGAAAAGAGATGGGTCCCACCAAGTAAATTTCTCTTAGCTCTGATTGATACCACGAAAGGAAACTTACTCGATATGTCATCCCGACAAAACAGATCATTGGAAAGAAAGATCTTGAACTACTTACTGGTTGGCAAGGAAGTCTAGTAGATCTCTACTTTTGTTTAGTGAGCTAGATCTTTATTGGACGCTCCTCTTTTGTAACCTTGTATCTGACTAAATGAAGGGTTAATAAATACCGAGATTGCCACACTGATTGATGTTGAGAAAGACCAAGTTTAAAAATAGAAATGTTTTTAAGATCTTTTCCTATGTCTCATTGCAAAATCACGTTATCTTAATTCTTTTTTTCTCTCCTCGAGATGTCTATATACATTTCATTCTTGTGTATTCTAATTATCATTCACTAGGTTCGATATATTTTTTTTATTTTCATTTGCCCGCGTGTTTGTTTGCAAATCGACAAAACAATTCCACTTGCATACGAAATCAATATCTATCCATTTGTTACCGACGTGATAATGAAGAAAATGATTTTAAAAGAATGAATAAAAAATTTGTAAAATTAAAAGAAGAGAATTCATTTAAGATTATTATGTTCGATCAAGTTATTCTTTTTTTAACAGAAAATGCTGGCGATGTTTCTTTTGTAAAATAAATATGACGGCGCGTCTTGTAATCAGTGGATGTTTATTAACAGAACAGCAGACGAATAAGGAAACAAAAATTACATACATCTATACACACACACACACACACACACACACACACACACACACACAGATATATATATATATATATGTATATATATATATATATATATATATATGTATATATATACATCCAATATTATAATCATGGTTTGGTTTGGTTTGGTTTGATTTCTTTGTTTAATGGCATACCAACTTTGATGTGTTATTTAATTCCGAAGCCATACTTGTAGATGTATAGTAGTTGTACTATTTAACCCATGGCTGCAAGTATAAGTGGGTTCATGCCTTTCCTAAGAGCATTAATACAAAAATGAACGTAATAGCACAAGTGGAGTTCTAACTCGCTTTCTAAGATTTCGCAGTCCAGCATGTTAACAATTATGCCAATAATTATTTACCCAATAAATTCGTTATTTGAAGTTTCATTTGATGTTGACTATCATCATTCAGAAATGTAAGAAAAGTGGTCCAAGAACCGTTTTTATAGTGTGGTCTATTGTGACGAGGTAAGATGTAAGTACACGTGACAAAAGAGAATTATGTGTGGGCATAAGAAAATGTATTTATAAATGAAAATAGGTATCTTTATATATGTGTATGTGTGTGTGTGAGTGTGTGTGTGTAAATAAACAAATCGTTTGAAAACGTTTTTTTTTTTGCTTGAATCAAGAAAGTGCTCAAATACTGGCCTCTAGAGCAAGATAAAACCTAAAAGGCACCGTTATCTCACTTCCACATGTCAGCTTCATTGCTTAAAATTTGATGCCCTAATAAATAGAATTGCCACATGAAACCCACGTGAATAAAATGAATCAAGAATACACACACACACACACACACACACACACACACATATATATATATATATATAATAAGTGTGTGTGTGTGTGTGTGTCTTGTTATATGTAATACCTGGAAATACCCCGTCTACTAATCGTGTTCTGATCTGCGTGAAATTCATATTAAAGGTATTAATTTCAATGTTGAGGTTTTTAGAATTGTATGTTTTAAACTATCTTTTTCTTAGCTTTGAGAAATGTTATATTCGTTTAGATTCACTACTGCATGTATGATAAGCTTGTAGAAGACGAATAAAATGCAACTCAAGGTCTGTTTTTTAATGTAGTACTGCTGGTTTGAAATTAGAGATTCACTTCTTCTGTGCTGGTTGCAATAGCAAGGTTAAAATAATTCAGTTTAATATAAATGCTCAGCTTAAATGTAAAAACACTTCCTTTTCAAACAATTCAGAATAGTAAGTAAAGTTGGTGACCTTAGTCGAGGGTGACCCGAAGGCTCGCCTTTCAATAACTACTACACCGAGGTGTAGGGGAGGGAGCTACTCAGTTCCCTGGATTTCTTCACGTTACCCTTGATCATTACCTCATAATTATGAGTGTTCAGCAAGGCGGCATCATGTACCATTTTTTTTCGTCTTTGGTATGACTCGACCTGGGATTGATCCCCAGTCTCGTGGACAATTAGCGAACACTCTACTCATTAGTTCAATTGCCCGGTTAAAAGTATAAGTACTGTTTTTTGCTTACACACAGTTAAATGTAAAAACATTAGTATTTCAAACAAATCAATTCAGCAAAAGTGCCTGGGAGGAGAAAAGAAATTGATATACGTGGTGCATTCAATAAGTTTCCAGACTTTTTTGTACAGGCATTTAAAATTGTCGTAAACTTTTGAAATTTCAGCATGTTATTGCTATATATCTTATGAGATGACAAAACAGTTTTTCAGGCTCAAATGAACAGCTACAGCAGCAATTGGACTACACCCTACTAAAACCAGATTGTCACAGCTGGTGAATTTAAAAAAATGCCATCTGGACGAGAGGACACTTTAGAAGAACAATATGCAATAAAATTCTGTTTTAAACTTGAAAAAAATGCCACGGAAACGTATGGAATGCTTCAGACTGCTTTTGGAGCATCATGCATGAATCGAGCATCAGTTTTTGAGTAGCATAAGAAATTCAAGAAAGGCAGGGAGTCTGTGAGGGATGATGAGAGGTGTGGAAGGAGTAAGAAAGTCAATACACAAGAGTTGATTGGCCAAAGGGTTAGGGTTTTGGTTACTATGTTGAGGTTTTAAGGGAGTTCAGGAAGAGATTCCGTCGGAAGAGGTCAGCACTCTTCAAATCGGGTCAGTGGCATTTCCACCAGGACAATACACCAGTCATCAACTCTATCCTTGTCACAGACTATTTGACCAAGATGGGCATCAAGACAATTCGTAAGCCTCCCTATAGTCCAGACCTTGCTCCCTGTGACTTTTGGTTATTCCCTAAGCTCAGAGGCTGTCGTTATGAGACATTTAAAGAGATGAAAAAGGCTGTGACAAAGGTCATTGACACTCAAACAAGAGGACTTCCCTGGGGCCTTCCAGAAGTTGTTGGAACGGTACACGTGCTTTGTGGCCGGGGGAGATTACTTCGAAGTGGACGAGAGTTTGATGTGTGTACTATCAATTTAAGTGGCCATACGAAAAAGGTCTGGAAACTTATTTAAGGATTCTCGTAGATCTTTCCAAAGTAAACGACTCGTCCAAAATTTGAACTCGACTTGAGTTTATCTCTCATCGCAAAAAATCGAAACGCTGCGAGCGTCCCCATAAATCTGCATATCTGGATCTCACTTTGTTCATGTGATCAAGGAGATTTGCCATACTCAACAACACACATACACAGAGAGAGACAGAGAGACAGAGTAATATGGAAGTAAGATATACAGTGAAATGTTGATGTATATATTAGTAAGTATTTAATAAGATGATCGTCCCTCCATTTCAGGAAAATCATGCAAGACGTTCTAAATATTGTCAGGAGAGGCGTGTATTGTTTTCCTACGTTTGTTCGATATTAGTAATTACTATGAATGCTGCGAATAAAGATGAGTGAATAATATCTGAGGTTAATAATGAAGGAAAAGAGGCCGAGCAGGTGATGGAAGAGTAAAAGAAATGGGTGAAATGAAAAAGAGAAAAAAAGAAACTTAAAAGATAAAAAGACTGAAAAAAGATAATGGTGAACAAAACAAGTTTAAGAGGAAGGTTAGAAGAAGAAGAAGAAGAAGAAGAAGAAGAAGAAGAAGGTAAATAAAAAAAGATAAAGAAGAAGAAGAAGAAGAAGAAGAAGAAGAAGAAGAAGAAGATAAATAAAAAAGATAAAGAAGAAGAAAAAGAAAAAAGAAGATGATTCGAGAACGAAAAAGGAAATAGATAAAGAAGAAGAAGAAGAAGAAGAAGAAGAAGAAGAAGAAGAAGAAGAAGAAGAAGAAGAAGAAGGAAAATGAAAATAAAGAAGAAAAAAAGATGATGAAATAACAAAAATGAAAATAGAAGTAGAAGAAGAAAAAGAAGACTGGCGAAATGAAGTATGAATGAAAATGTCAATAGACAAGGAAGAAAATAACCTAAGAAGAAAAACAAGAAGAGAAGCAGTGAGGGAAGTGAAAAATATAGGAGAAGAAAAGAAGAAATGATAAAATCTTGGAAAAAAAAAACAATGTAAGAAAATGTAACAAGCTGATGGAGAAAGAAAGGAAATACAGAACGAACAAGAAGACACCAAATAGTCCTCGGGGCTTATGAGATCGACAACAACTACAACAACACAAAAAATATATATATATAAAAATTAGGAACTAACGCACAGCGAAAAAAAAAACCTTCACGTGCGTTATAAACTTTTACTTCAACAGGTAATTGTCCTTCCCTCTGGTAGAAACGACCGGGGCCAAATTACAGCCTGTCACATGACGATACTTCAAAACATCTTCTCCACGGTGATCTGCGAGGGATTATTCAATGCAAACAGGAAATATATAAAACTAGTCGGTTACTTGAACGAAGAAAGAGTCGGATGAAGCGAGCTCTATTATCCGCCATTTTGATTGTTCTTATTGCTGCGCGCATGCGCATCAGAAGTTCGGGATAAAAACCATTGCTTTGCGAAAGAATGTTTGAGCGCGTAATTGTAGGGCGGTCGAACTTTTCTCTGCTGATACGTGACTGAGCTTCCTCCGAACACACACACACATATATATATATATATATATATATATGTGTATATATATATATATGTGTGTGTGTGTAATTGGAGATATGCAGTGGTTTATCTTGAATGGAAATGAAGAAACTGAGTTCGAACTGCGATTGAAATTGTTAATGTTCACTTGTTCCTTATCTTTAAAAAGCAATAAGCCATCTTTTCGTATTCGGTCACTGATACTTTAACAGAATTGTATTGTTTTAGGAATACTACGATTGTTGACGGAAAGATAAAAAAAAGAATGAAAATTTGGTCAAGCTACATAATATATATATACACACATATATATATATATATATATATATATATATATATATATATATATCATTAAATTATCCAACACCAAAACAACCGATGCTGGCAATGATTCTATTTTGGGATTTTCTATCAACAATATCCATGTAATTCACTAACCAAAATAGAGCTCAATGTCATCATCATCATATCGTGCTGGCAGCACGGATATCCCTGACCCTCTCTCGCCACTCCTCCCTATCGTTCATCGCCCTAGGCAGGTCTTCAGGACAACAACCTGTATCCTCACATAGCTGCTGAATGTACGTTCGTGCTGGTCGTCCTGCTTTTGCGCGGCCATGTGTGGGGATCCATAAGAGTACATCTCTTATGAGTTCATCTCTGCTTCTCCAGCTATGTCCTGCATGTCTGGTTCGCCTAACTTGAATAGTTTTCGTGATAGGGGGCAGGTGGCCGTACAGTTGGTGTCTTGTGGGGTGTTGCTGCCATGACTTGTTCAGGATTGCACGCAGCATTCTTGTGTAATTGCCGTCTAGTTTCTTCTCCAGCCGTTTTGTTAGCGTCCATGTAGTGCATCCATATAGCAGTATCGATGTGACCGCTGCCTGGAAGAAACTGCGTTTCGTTTTATCGGTTAGGTCTGATTTCCATATAGTCGATAGCCTATCGATAGCTGTCCATGCTTTCGTTAACCTCGTTTCGATGTCCTTTTCGGTTGATTCGACGCTGCTTCCTAGGTACGTGAATTTGTCTACTAGTTTAAGAGGGGTTCCTTTTAGAGTGGAGATGTCCCCCGTTTGGTTATAGCACATATATTCCGTTTTGTGTGCATTAACATAGAGGCCTATGCTTGCTGCTGCTCGTTCCAAACTATGCAGAAGTGTTTCGGCTTGGTCAGGTGTATTTGCCAGTATCGCTATGTCATCGGCGTAGTCGGCGTCGGTAATTGTTGTTGCGGGGTATCTTCTGCTTCTTTTCTTCGTCAGTTCGAAGCCATTCACTTTGATTTTGTCAATCGATGTTCTAAGTACGTATTCTAGACAAATGATAAAGAGATACGGAGCCAGCGTGTCTCCTTGTAGTACTCCTGCTACAATGTCGAAGTATTCTGTGTCTCCATCTGGTGATCGTACTTTTACTTTAGTGTTTCTATAGAGAATCATTATTGCCGCTACGGTTTCTTTAGGTATGCCGTACGCTAGTAGGATTTGTTCCATCTTTCCTCTGTGAATGGAGTCGAAAGCCTTGGTAAAGTCGACAAATATTAATGTCGCTTGTAGGTTCTTTGCCCGTACACCTTCAAGGATTCTGCGGATGGTTAATATTTGTGAGGTCGTGGATCTATTTCTTCGGAAGCCATTTTGGTTTTTTCTAAGTATGTTGTCGATTTTGGGTTCTATTCGGTTTCGTAGTAGGGCATTGTAGATTTTGGCAGCTATGGATGTAAGTGTTATGCCTCGGTAGTTTTTGGCTAATCCTAGGTCCCCCTTTTTAGGGAAGGGGAGTATGCATCCCTTCGTCCATCTATCTATCGGATTTTGATTGTATACTGCGTTGCAGCGTCGGAGCAGTATGTCGTCGAATTGTCTGGTCTTCCATACTTCCGGGGGAATTTCGTCCAGCCCTGCAGCTTTCCTATTTTTAATTTTTCTGAGAACCGAGTCGAGTTCTTCTTGTGTGAACGGTCCAAGTTTAATGTCTAATAGTTTGCTAATTATTCTGGTGATTGGTTCATGCGTTATTTTTGGTGGGTTTCCAAGTAAGTTTTCGAAGTGCTGTTTCCATAGTTTTATTCTTTCTTGTTGGTTTGCTGCTTTAAGTTTTGCTTTGGCTGTGTTCTTTCTTCTGCTTAGTTCGTTTATTGTTTGCCAGGCAATTCTAGATTGTCTATCTTCCACCGATATATATATATATATATATATATATCATCATATCGCGCTTGTAGCACGGATATCCCTGACCCTCTCTCGCCACTCCTCCCTATCGTTCATCGCCCTAGGTAGGTCTTCAGGACAACATCCCCTATCCTCACATAGCTGCTGAATGTATGTTCGTGCTGGTCGTCCTGCTTTTGCACGGCCATGTGTGGGGGTCCATAAGAGTACATCTCTTATGAGTTCGTCCCTGCTTCTCGAGCAGTGTCCTGCATGTCTGGTTCGTCTAACTTGAATAGTTTTCGTGATAGGGAGCAGGTGGCCGTACAGTTGGTGTCTTGTGGGGTGTTGCCGCCAGGACTTTTTCAAGATTGCACGTAGCATTCTTGTGTAATTGCCGTCTAGCTTCTTCTCCAGCCGTTTTGTTAGCGTCCATATAGTGCAGCCATATGGCGACCGGAGTCGATAGCGACCAGAAGGCTCCATTTTTTATAGCTTCTGCATTGAGGTGTAGGCGGAATGGGCGCTACTCATTTCCCTGGATTGCTCCACTTTACCCTTGATCCGTACCTTATAATGCTGAGTGTTAAACAAGGAGGCATCAAGTACCATTTTTTGAGTCTTTGGTATGACTCAACCAGGGATTGAACTCCGGTATCAAGTAAACCTCAACAGCTATTATTCCATTTTAAATTTATGCTATTTTGAATTTATTTCAATTCTTTATTACGAATTATCGTATCAGATGGCGAGATTTTTTGATATTTCTTTATATTGTAATAGCCATACATTGGGCATTCTGTTGGAATATATTGGAAATTATCCTGTGTATGAATTCTTCCATATAAATCTAATTTTGGGGTTAATTTATATAAATAATACACACACACATACACACACACATACCCACGTATATATATATATATATATATATAGTCATCTACAGACAGATCTGTTTCGTTCTATTAGAACTCATCAGTGTGGCTAGACATATTAGCTCCCCGTAGCTGGGATCAAAACCCGGTTGACTCAAACGCCAGTCCAAGCTTCTAACACTCATCCAAGAGGGGCCAGTAGCAGCGAAGTAAATTTTAAACGGTTATAAATCACAATTAGTATTGTTTACATACATTCGTTTAACGGCTACCGAGGCTTCAATTCATATGAAGAGACTTGCAATAAACGCTAATGGCAACACGATTACTTCATTCGCTAGAGAACTCAACCCTACGGGGGTAGGGGAGTATATATATATATATATATATATATATATATATATATATATATATATATTTGGCCAAACCCCCCACACGAATAAGATGCGACACAAGGTCAAAGTAATGCGGAATTTAATAGGTTTTAAATCAAAGTTTTCCTTTTTTCGGACAGATTGCCATAAGCTTAAAAAGCTCATATGACCTATTTACCTGTATATGGATCCATACCTTTCCAAAGGGTATTTGTGTAAATATATGACATGCAAAAAGCATCGTAAGAATTTGAATTCGTTTAACTGTGTTTATTTCCTATTGCCAAAACCTTTACAACACAATCCCCTCTGCACACACACACACACACACACACATACACATATATATATATATGTGTGTGTGTGTGTGTGTATGTATATATAAGGAGGAACAAAAGAAATAAGACAAAAAGAATATGACTTTTATGCTGTTTATTATCTTTTATTTTTCCCATCTAGTTTCAACTTTAGGTTTTCGTCTGAAGAAAGGTTTTTTAGAGTAAAATTTTTTTTTTCAGAAATAAAATGAAAATATAAATAAACGAATAAATAGATAAATAAATAAATACAGGAATTCATATGCTATACAATATGCAAATGTGGCATTTGTAAAATGAAAAATGTTTCCTATTATCTCTCCTCTCTCTCTCTCTCTATATATATATATATATGTATATATATATATATATATATATATATATATATATGTATATATATATATATTTGTGTGTATGTGTGTGTGTGTGTGTGTGTGTGTGTGTATGTAAAACCACATTTTCGATCCCAGCTTATGGTATTTCACGTGTCTAGCTACACTGATGCGTTGTTATACATAGAAACAGTCTGTTTTTGGGTGAATATATATATATATATATATATACTCCACACGAACAAGAAACGAAGCAAGGTCAATTTTTAAGCAGATCTCTCTCTTTCTCTCACTTTCTCTTTTTTTCTCTCTCTCTCTCTCACTTCTCTGTCCCTCTCATTCACTGTCTATGTATATATATAAATATGTGTGTGTGTCTCTGTGTGCGTATATATACAACTGAAGAGAAACTTTTTCTAAAGCTTAATTTAGGTTTCATTACTTGAATCATCAAGTATTAAAAATACCATTCTATAGGTACTATGCTTACAAAATGAATGAAGAACTGAATAAATAATGCATATATCTATAATTAATAATTGCAATTGTAAAAAATAAATAAAACTTAAAGTTGTTTATTCTCTGATGCTTAATTTTTATCTTTTGAGCCATTGTAAAATCGAAAGTAGATCGATGATTAAAATCGATTCTTAAAACCTCAAAAATAAACTTCCAAAACGTTTACGAATAGGCTTGTTACAAGTGTTTCCTAATAACAATCAGTTTCTCGATATGAATTGATTTTCAGATACTTGTACCGATAGGAATTAGAGAGGATGCATCAATAGTCAAAATCGATGCTCATAAAATGTACATATTTCCATGGCATTTAAAATTCATCACTCCTTTTTTTTAATCGGGATCTAATTAACAAAGAAAGTATTTGTTTTCTTGCTTACATTTGCTCATAAGCACAAATTTCCAATTAAGCCTAAACAAAAATTATATATGAGGCAAACACCGATTGTGACCACCACAATTGTGTTTTCCTTAATCGTATACGAGGTTGTTTGTTTTTCATTTTTCTTCCAGCTTTGAGTAAACAGCTTTGAGATTTTTAGTCTGGATAAAGGACACTGTCTTTGATTGGTTTGGCTTGGTTTGGTTTTATGGCATAGCCATTGTAAGTTATTTAATGTCAAACCATTTTTATACATATAAACCGTTCTTTTTTAAATAATTCAGTTTAATACAAATACGCAGTTTAAATGCCAAAACAGTTATTTTTTCAAACCAATCATTTTAGTATAAGTCCTGTTTGTTGCTTACCCACAGTCAAATGCAAAACAGTTCTATTTCAAACAATTCAATTCTGCAAAAGTACACCATTAAATTCTAGTCAACAAATAGATAGGAGCCTATCATGTGCTGCCACCCCGGGTCACTATGGAACTGGAAGCCATGGCAATAAAGGAGTACTCTGCATTCCTTAAAGCTCCAGCATTACAAAGCCTCACCATCAGATTGTTTAATGTCATAACCAGGACACTCGTTGGGAAGTCTTACTCCTCTACAGAGATGCAGTCGGTGTATTCTCCTGTCCTAGCCGGTCTTACAGTGGGAAAGATCTCTGAAAAGTGTGGTACAAAGAATATCTGGTGCACTAGAGCACCATTATTCCGTTACACAAAGCGTGCCCCTTACTGTTATTATTAGTATAAACTTTTCCCACTATTGAATAAATCTAGTACCCAAGTGTTCAGATGGGGACTACATAAAGATGCTGAGGGCTGTTCTGAACAAATTCTGGGAGCAAGACCCGACAAAAAAAACTGCTATTCGGTCACTTACCTCCCATCTCACAAAGTATGAAAGTAAAACTAGCAAGATATGCTGAGTTCTGCTGGAGAAGTACAGACGAATTCATAAGCCACGTTTCCCTTTGGTCTCCGACACATGGACACTAGAGTTTTAGCTGAGGAGCTTGTTTGTTTGTTAGGGTTTTATGGCATATCAGCATATGTAGGTTATTTAATGGTAAATGCAATTTTATACAAATCATCATCATCATCATATCGTGCTGGCAGCACGGATATCCCTGACCCTCTCTCGCCACTCCTCCCTATCGTTCATCGCCCTAGGTAGGTCTTCAGGACAACAACCTGTATCCTCACATAGCTGCTGAATGTACGTTCGTGCTGGTCGTCCTGCTTTTGCGCGGCCGTGTGTGGGGATCCATAAGAGTACATCTCTTATGAGTTCATCTCTGCTTCTCCAGCAATGTCCTTTATACAAATAAACAGATCTAATTAAAAAAATTCTGTTAAGTATGACTACACAATTTAATTATCAAAAATATTTCTATTTCAAGTTATTCGGTTAGTCAGTTCTAATTCAAATAATTCAGTTTAGTGTAAGTAGAATTTTTGTTTACACGCAGTTAAATGTCAACAGTTCTATTTCAAACAACTCAGTTTAGCATTCAGAAACGGATCCATTTCAAACAAGTCAGTTTAGCGTAAGTACGCAGTTTAGTTCTATTTGATCGATAGATAGGACCCTATAAGGTGCTACCACTCGGTCCCAGTGTGGAAGTGGGAGCTATGGCAAAGGAGGAGTACTCTGCAATCCCCAAAGGTCCAGCATTACTGGAAACTCACCATCAGATTGTTTAGTGTCATATCCAGGACACCCATTGGGGTGGATCTAACCACTCTGCAGAGATGCAGTCAGGATATACTACAGCCCCAGCCGACTTGGCCAATGGTTGAGGAGCAAAAATATAAATTCATGACCTCTGTTTGGACAATAGATATTTGTAGAAGACCTACCAAGAGCGATGACCGATAGGGACGGATGGCAAGTGACATTCAAAAGAATCCATGATATCAACACGACCTGATGATGATGATGAACATAAGTACACGGTATGAGCGTCTGAATGATATCTTATTCCTTGAATTTTTGTAGTTGTTTTGTTCTTATTACTATTAATTTTGTCACCTTATTTTCATTTTGTTTTTTAAATTGTAGGTTTCCCTTAGCAATGATTTTTTTCCGAATATCTTCTATACGATCTAGTAGTTATTAACATAAATTATTTGGAAGACAAGGGAGATAATCCCATGTGAATGATCAACAATCAAAAGTATATACATTTTTAAAAATCCTAACTTGTTATTTTTAATTGCATTGAAACTTGTGTATTTCCCGAGAAAAAATATCTGAAAAAGAATGCTATCCACCTGCATAATGCAAAGCTCTTCAAATAAATTGAGCACTCTGGTATCCAGTAAGGCAAAATGTAAACAAACGAAAGTTACTACATAATGCCTTATAATATCCGAGCTGATGGATGTTGCCAGCTGGCTGACCTGTATAATATACTGTATGAATGAGTCTAATGTAAAGTTGGGCAGGTTTCGAACACAACTAGAAGCGTCCTACCTGTCTAGCCACACTGGAGAGTTGTGGTACAACGGAACGGTCTGTCTGTGAATGAAATATATATACATATATATATATTCTTTAAGAAAAAAACAACGAAACCGGTCACATAGGATTATAAATTTATTTCCATCCTGTTTATTTCTTGTCCTGATGGAATTATTCCCAACTCCGGTTTAACTGGACCAAGAATATATATATATATATATATATATATATATATATAGTTCGCTATATGTATAAGGAAATAAGGCTCAATATCGATGTTCATATGTAGATTTATGTTGAATAGCGTATAGACACAAACTCTGCGAAACTTGATCACTGTCATTTTCTTGCTAATATGATCACCAGAGAAATATATATACGTGGTGGGTATTTATATTTGTAATTACCCAACCCCTTTACCGTGAGAAATATTCAATACTATGCCATTTTTAAAAAAAGAAATACTATGGGATTTGAATTTAGATATTTTCATCTCCTCGACGGGTTGCCAAGCTAAGGCTAAAGTGCCTAATCTGCCCTACTATTTATCCATAACTGTGGGGATTATAGTTGGACTCACAACTTCCTCTAATGTATTAGAGCGAATTGAAATATAAACAGCCTTGTAGGGGATTAAACTTGGGTCACCGAGTCCCTTTCTTTCAGCGATAATCGTTACGCTGCAAACCCATCCAAGTGTGTATTTATTTATGTATGAATATACCATCTATGAAATCATAGATCTAAAATGCGTAGTTGAACTAATCCAAAGAATCTGTTGAAGTTAACAGACTCAGGTGTTTTTTAATAACCCAATCACCCTTCGTTACCTTCGTGCAAGATTTGGTTCCTTACGAGAGAAGAGTTTGGCGTAAGGTTGCATTTATAATACCCCGCAAACGAAGAAAAAAAAATTCAAGAGAGAAATAACCAAACCCTAAGTAAAGAAGAAATTTGGCTACCAGGTACAGAAAAAAACAGAAAATGACATAAAAGCATTATAAAACTAAAGAAAGAAAAAAAAAGTGCAGCGAGAAGAGGAAAAAGTGTGATAGTAAGAGAAAGTCGGGAAGACGAAAAAGAGGAAGTTTAAAGAAGAAAGGCGGAGAAAATGTGATAAAGATGAGAACATTAAAAGTGAATGAGGGAAGAGGGGAAAAAAAAGGCCTTGGAGAAGATGAGATATGAAAAGAAAGAGTACAGAGGAAGGCGATGGGGAAAGAGAGTCAAGAAGAAAAACGAGATGAATGGAATGGCAAGAAGACTAGGAAGAACACATAATAAAAAGAAGAAGAGAAAAGGCGAGAGGAAGATGAGGAAAAGTGAAAAGAGTGGCTCTTTAAAATAGAATGGGAAAAGAAGGAAAATATCGATTGAAGATGAAAGAGCAAAGAGAAAAAGAAAAATCGAGGTGATGAGCGAGAAGAATAACGAGGGAAAAGATAAAATAAGGCGGAGACAAATGATGAAAAAGAAGATGAAGAAGAAGAAGGATGAGGAAAAGGATAAAAAACGACGATAAGAAAGGTGATGAGAAGAGAGAAGAAAAGGGTGATGTTGGTTGGTTGGTTGGTTGGTTGGATTTATGGCATATCAACCTTTGTATGTTATTTAATGCCAAATCCATGTTTATATATAAAAGCAGTTCTATTTCAAACAATTTAGTTTAGCGTAAGTAAAGTTTCAATGTCAAAAACAGTTCCATTTCAAACAATTCCGTTGAGCATTAGTAAACAGTTTAAATATCAGTACACAATTTAATTATCAATTACATTTCTATTTCAAGTTAGTCAGTTTAGTCAAACAGTTCTCATTCAAACAATTCAGTTTAGTATACGTATAGTTCTGTTTACACTTAGTTAAATGCAATTTAGTTTAGTATAAATATAGTTTTTGCTCACACAGTTAAATGTCAAAACAGTTCTATTTCGAAGAATTCAGTTTAGCATAAGTATGCTGTTTAAATATTAAAAATAATTCAGTTTAGTATAAGTACGCAGTATAGTTCTATTTAAACCATAGATAGGTACAGGGAGTAATGGCAATGAAAGGGTGTTCCGCCGTCCTCGAAGCTTCAGAATCACAGGAACTTCACCATCAGATTATTTAGTGTCATATACAGGACACTCACTGGGGGGTCTTACCCCTCTGCAATGGGGCAGTCGGTGTATTCTACTGCCCTAGCCGACTGGGAAATACAGAGAGTTAAATATAAAAGCAGTTTTATTTCAGATAATTCAGTTTAGTCTAAATAAAGGTGCCCGTGGTGTAATGGTTATCGTCGTTGGAAATGGACACGGCAACTCGAGTTCAAATCCGGGACGAGACTGATTGCATTTCACATAGCACTAATACCCTTAGGACAGGTATGAATCCAATTATTCTCCCTCCAGTTATGGGTAAATAAAATTCTCCCTCCAGCTATGGGTAAATAAAATCTTCAACCTTGGTAAGGCAACTCGTCAAGGAGAAGGAAAACTCTGAATTCAAACCTGTTAAACTCCGCTTAAAAATTGACCTTGTGTCATATCCTGCCCGTGCGGAGGGGTTGGTAAATATGATAAATACGCAGTTTAAATGCAAAGAATAGTAAACTCTCAAAACCACAGTTAAGTTCTATTTGACCCATCGATTGGAACCTATGAGGTGCTAGAGGAGATCTGGGAGTGATGGCAGTTAAGGGGTACACCGCATTCCCCAAAGCTCCAGCATTACTGGAGCCCCACCATCAGATTGTTTAGCGTCATATCCAAGACACTTGTTAGTTGGGGTCGTACCTCTCTGCAGAGATGCTGTCAGTGTGTTCTACAGCCCTAGCCGACTGGGCAAAAAAGGGCCAGGTGAAAAATGGAGATGACAGATGAGAGGAAGCGCGAATAGAAAGATGAAAAACGTGAGTGAGAAGAAAGGCAAGGATAAGGGTGCAGGGAAAGGACGAGATGAAAGGTGTGAGGAAGGACGAGTAGCAAGATGAAAATCGAGGGTGAGAAGAAAGGCGAGAGGAAAATCAAAGAGAAGTGCAAAAAAGCAGGTAAGAGAGAGTGGGAGTAGATGGATGCGGACGAGAAAGAATACGGAAACAAGGGTGAGGAGAAGGATGAGTATGGCAAGAAAAGTGAGAGAGAAGGCCTAACAGAGGAGCGAGAAGAAGAGTGAAAGGTTGGTGTGAGAAGGGTGAGAAAAAAAGCAAAAAAAAAATCTGCAGGAAGAAGGGTGAGTAGAAGGAAGAGAAGAAAAGCAAATGGAAAGTTGATAAGAATGAAAAAAAGAGCGAGAAAAAAGGCGAAAGTGAAAGAACAAAAAAGAAGTGAGAAGACAGAGGAGAAAAATGCGCAAAGAAAAGAGGAGGAAAAAAAGCAGGCAAGAAGTAGGATGAGGAGGATAAGAAGGAAAGCTAAAAAAAATAGGAGATAGAAAGACTAGAAGTGAGTAAGGAGAATAGTAAGAGGAAGCCGGGGTTTGGGGTGCTGAGAAGGAACTGAGAGAGAGAAGTGAAGCCAAAAAAAGAATAAGAAAAAAAGTTGAGGTGAAGGAGGACGAAAAGAAGAACGAAAAGATAGATAAGAGGAGAAGCGAGAGTAAAGTCGAAAAGAGAGTCTAGAATAAAATAGTTGTCATAAATAGAAAAGAATATAGGCAAGATAAGAAGAATGGTGAAATGCGACCTTTACGAAGAGCAATGTGGTGAAAAGTGAGAAAATATTAAGAAAAAAAAACGCTGGAGAGAAGACGAAATATAAGATGACGCAGAAGAACAACAAAATTTGAAGGGACACTGTAAAGAAGAAGAAGAAGAAGAAGAAGAAAGGGAGAAAAAATAAGAAAAAAAAAGCCCTAAAAGGGCGGGAATCGAATGCGGAATAAGGCGGGAAGAAGATGCGTGAGAAAAATCGAAGCAATAGAATCAGGATGAAAGAAATGTACGGATTGAAAAGCTTTGGCTGCAAGGATTAAAGAAAGAAAATAGAAACCAAATCATTCCAAATCAAATAAATCTTTTCTTTTTTTTTTTTTTCACCGTTTTTCTTCTGGCAAAACTCTGTATGAAAGCTGTTGGCACCAATGAAACAAAAAGTTGGACTCCATAAGCTATCAAAGCTTTATTGAGTAGGCGTATCTTTTGAGAAGATTTATGTTGTTAGGATAAGGCAGAGATATTGAATTTAAACAAACGTGTTTATAAGAAATAGAAAAATGTATTATGGAAAACATCTTACTTAACAATGTATAGTCAACGTATATATAATTCTATATAACTCCACTACCACAACCACCACCAGCAATAATATTAATAATGATAAAAATCTGTTCTAAAAATGAAACACGTAAAATTATCTGAGATTTTGAGATGCAAATTCAATTCCAATCAGAAGACAAATCCTAGTGTTAATAAACTAGAAAAAATAAATAAAAATTGTAATTTCGAGGACTATCCAGTTCAAGCGGAACTAACCCAACCGGCTGGGGCTGTAGAATACACCGACTGCATCTCTACAGAGAGGCAAGACTTCCCCAAAGAGTGTTCTAGATATTAAACTAAATAACCTTATGTAATACTTGAACTTTGGGGAATGCAGAGTACCCCTTTATTACCATCGCTTCCAGATCCACTCTGGCCGGGAGTGATAGCACCTGATTGGGTCCTATCTATGGGTCAAATAGAACTATTTGACATTTAAACTGCAAGCAAACAAATGACTTATGATGAACTGAATTGCTTAAAATAGATCAGTTTGATTATTTGACTGTGTGTGAACTAATAACTGATGTTTGGTTGAATTTTTAAAGATACATATTAGTAATTGAAAGCATTCAGCAGGGCGCAAACATATGATTCATAGTAAATAGAATTATTCGTTTTAAATAATAATACTTGAAACCATTTTACTGTGTGCAAAACAAACGAGATTTGACTCTGTTGAAAAATGTTATCGACAAAATGTGTTTACAAATCATATACTTAATATGTATGTATTTGTATAAAGAGGATTTGCCATTGAATGACATACAATGGGTGATATGCTATGAAACCAAACCAAACCAGCCGGCCACAAAGTGAAAGAAAGCTAAAAGATAAATGGATATGTCGAAGTTACCAGAAGATGAAAAACTGCATAACAGGAAGGTGACAGTGATACCAATAGTAGTTGGTATACTCGAATTGATTTTCAAACACCTGGAAAAGAGACAGGAAAAACTCGAAATCAGAGGAAGAGACAGACTCACAGTTATAATCAAGTCTGAATACTTGCACTGGTTGTGGAAACCAGGGGAAACATACTATCACTCAAACTTGAAAAGCTACGAATTGAAGATTTTGTGAATTACTCGCAAGGACTAAAATAATATTCCCTTGGAACTGTGCGAATTATTGAATCCTGACTATTCACACTCATGTTTGATACACCAAGCAGAATTTCAATATGAAAACCATCACCCTACTTGGGTAAAAGATTGTACCCAGGTTTAGCAAATTAGAACAAAATGTCTTTGCATGTAATATATTTAGAGAGATAATTTGTTATATTAATTATTTTATTAATTATTGATTATATTAATTATTCTATTATTTTTTGGTAAGGTTGTGGACTGGTTTCAAATCTTTGGGTGTAAATGTACTTCGTCGCAAAATAATATAATTCTTGCATGTATGGGAGATGGCCTGATTGACATGTTGTTTGTAAATCACCGGGGTGACCAGGTTTAACACTTCACGTCAAAATAACGTTGGGAAAGGCTTGATATGGATAATAAACAGATCAACGCCTGTAGATTGGCGTAGTTAAATAAAAGTTAATGACACGTGTTCTAATATGACTTGTTGATACAATAATTAAGAAGAGATTATCAAAGAAATTACAATTTCAGATTTTGGGGGAGTAGAGATGTGAAACCCC
Organism: Sepioteuthis lessoniana; assembly: GCA_963585895.1. Taxonomy (NCBI): domain Eukaryota; kingdom Metazoa; phylum Mollusca; class Cephalopoda; order Myopsida; family Loliginidae; genus Sepioteuthis; species Sepioteuthis lessoniana. The sequence goes on from OY757914.1 coordinate 28,047,599, forward strand.
GAGAGATGATGGTCACGAAGATGAGTGTCTCTTTGTAACTGGAAGCAACATTCGCTCATAAACCCTTGGAAGGTCTTTATTTCTCCTCATGTTTGGGTCCGACTGCTAGAATTGAAGACTGTCTAAATAAAGACTTTTTCGTATTTCGAATGACAGAGTCGCATTATTATTTTGATTTCTAATATTCAAGATGGTCGATCGTGTTACAGTTGTGGACTTTTTTTTATGTCTAGAGGTCAAGAAATCGCGTTCATTGTATTTTTATATATACATTTTTGTATAATTACATCTCAAGTTTTAATTTCTTTTTTTTTTTGCACATGATCCAATAGGATATGAACAATTATCAAACAAATCTATTTGACTCATGGATGAGACCCAAACAGGTACTACCACTTCTTCAATGGCAAAGAAGGCGTATTCCTCTCTCCCCATTTCTCGAGAACTAGATCTTCAAAATCAGATGCAGTTTCCGGTCATATCCAGTTGACCCTTTTTCTTAGGGTTTGCCCCATTTGTAAGGGATACAGTCAGCATATTCTATGGCGCGTCAATATGGTTGACTCGGATTTTAGCGAAAGGCATCAGTTTATATAGTGGTGAAAATTCAACGAGATAAAACAAAGACTCAATAATAAAGACGTATGTGTGGAATTGTTGGCGACTTTTGTCGAGGGTCACTCGAAGGCTCCCTTTTATATGGCTACTTCACTGTAAGGAAGAGCGTTACCCCATTCCTTGGATTGATCCACTTTACCCTTGATCCTTACCTTATAATTCTGAGTGTTAAGCAAGGCATCAAGTACCATTTTTTGAGCCTTTGGTATGACTCGACCTGGAATTGAACCCCGGCCGCCCGGACCATTGGCAAACACTCTACCAATTAAGCGAGTAGAGTGTTCGTCTATGGTCCGGGAGACCGGGGTTCAATTCCAGGTCGACTCATGCCAAAGACTCAAAAAATGGTACTTGATACCGTCTTCCTTAACAATCAGCAGTATAAGGGAAATATCAAGGGTAAAGCGGAGAAATTCAGGGAACAGAGTAGAGCCCCCCTGTACATCTCGGTGTGGAAGCTATTGAAAAGGGCGTCTTCGAGTCTCCCTTCGAAGTCACCAACTTTACTTACTTTTAATAAATGCTCCAGAAGAAATTTCTCAAGTGCAAATGAAAATAAATAATGTTATTCATGCAAAGATAGGCACAAGGGGATGAACATTAAAATTGAATGGAAAAAACAAATCCTGAATAAAAAAAGACACTTATTCACTGGCAACTGTGCAAATTGCCAAGTGAAAATCAGAGACTACCGAAGAAAACAAAATTGATTATTCAGTGACATTAAGATGTCGACAAGGGATAGTACTGATGATCGATATTCTTGCTTGGGATTCGATAGGCCAAGAAATACTTTCGCGTCAGGAGTCAGTCGATAAACGCGTTGGGTTCGAAAGCTGATTTTACGACGTAAATAGAGATTTCTTACAAGACCTATTGAAGATAGATTAGACATGAAAACTAATTTGATGCATTTTTATATATTCATAATGTTTCGCTCTTTACGAGTTTCATCATCATCATCTTCAAGGCGGGCTGACCGCATAGTTCCCCTTTATTTTTTCTGGCCATCGCTTCTTCATATAAGCAATCGCGTTTAGTGCGTCATCTAAATGGCATCCAGTGTCCACTCAGCGCTAATGAATGTAAGTCGATCAACACCTGTAACGGTTATCGCTGTTGGAAATGAACTCAACTATCTGAGTTCAAATTCTGAAGGAAGCATTTTGTATTTCATATAGCCCCCACCCAGCTATCGGGAAATAAAAATTGTGGAGCAGATTGTGCTTTTTAAATTTGCCATGACAATCGTTTCAAGAGATAGGAAATTTGGAATGTAAACCTATTGTTTGCATGGAGAGGGATGGGTTCCACCATGCTATTTCTGACAAAGGCACACTACAGCTGTAACGTCCCCCCTAATGAAACCAAATTACGAGAGCATGAGTGAGTGAGAGTATTTTCCTCGTGTTTGTGAAAAACAGAATATTCTCATCCTTTTCGATCACCTGTTGGTTGGCTTCACCATTGAGCCATATTTACACTTAAGTGATATCTTTATGTGGGAGTAAGTATATTTGTAACAGTTTCGGAAAGAAAATGTAATGAATGGCGAAGGAATTGCCTTTTAAGAGTAAGCCAGTCATTTATATATATATATATATATATATATATCGTAAAAATTGGATTAGAACAGTAATATAGAAAGAACAAATGAAGTAATAAAATAAAAATAAATCCCCAAAAGTAGATAAGACAGAAGAAATGGAAAAACAATAAAAACACCACTGAAATATTAAAAAGAAAAAAATGATGAAAAAGCAAATAGTCGTCTAGAGAAAAGGTCAAGTAAAATATTTATTTCTTCATTTGTGACAAACGAGATCTTGTTGGGAAGAAAAAAAAAGAGGAGAAAAATAAAATGTTGAAAAGAGAGAGAGAGAGAGAGAGAGAGAGAGAGAGAGAGGCAGAGAGAGAGAGAGAGAGAGAGAATGTCGGCTAAGTTTATAGATAATAAATAATGAACATTTGTAGACCCGAGTACCTTACGAAGACAAACAACCACGCCATCTAGCGAGAACAGGGCCGCGATAGATCATTGGATATTATTATATGCTTTATACAAGCATAGAAAAGACGGGTATAGAGTTAAGTGAATTAAGTTGTCGGATAGTTTGCTCTGTGCATATAATCGTTTACCAGTAATGTGAGATACATATGATTTGCACTGCTTGCATAATAGCCTTATTATGTCCAGGATTCTTTTGCCATTGCATAAACACGTCTCTTCACAAAAATAAATAAAGCAGATAGCGACGAGATAACTTCATCATGAACCTATATACAAAATGGAAGTAAACAATAAATAATCTGCGAAGGGTGTTCTTAAAATATTGCCTCTTATATATCTCTGTGAAAACTAAAGCAGCTGCAGGAGGACCTATGGCGTCGCTGATAATATCCCTGTTGTAGGTAGAAGACCAAACCTATCACAAGGTGTAGTGTAACCCTTTCTTGACCAAAGAATCTACGGAACAACAAAATATATGCGGACGTAAAGGAAATCACCGATTTATTTTCGGCAACCGTCTCTAATGGCTCTTAGGTATGGTTTTAATTTGGTCTCTTTGTTTTTTATGGTATATCAGCCTTGGTTGGTGTTGTATCGCCGAGGGGAATAATACTCAGAGAAGAAATAGTGCTTCATATATTTATTCAGCACCAGTATCCGGCGCTAACGGATACATACAAAAAATACACGGTACAATAATTTACAACAATCAACAAGAGAATTTACGAGAAATTGAGGAGGGTCAAAATGCGGTATAAACAAACGAAGTAAGATCAGTCCGAATATTAATCAGCTTATTAAATCAACAGTATTTGTCAAACTCCCCATCAAACGGGCGAATGTGGCACAAGGTTTTTCTAAGGTGGTCTGGGCACAGGGCCGTAGCCCTATCACGTCCGACATTCACCAAAATGTCTTGGGCTCCGTTAGCATTCCCAACCCACCGAAAAAAAAGGTACCACAGGCACCAGGCGATAAACTTAGCCTCCTCTAAGGAGGGTTAGACACTGGGGGAACAGCCGTCTGAGGCCTAAAAAATGACAGTCTTGGCCGCGTAACGTGAATGCTAGGCCTCCCCGGCACTCGCGCCAGGTAGCCTCGACTGACTACCGTATCCAGAGACGTGATATACCTGACCAGATCCGTGCCGCTGATACCACGGCCGGCCGAAGTGTGCCCTATCTACGGGATCTAGCTTATTAAATCAACATACCCCACCAAACGGACGAGTGTGGCACAAAGCCTTTATGGTGGGTCCGGGCGCAAGGCCGTAGTCCAGATACGCCCGGCATTTACAAAAATTTCTCGCGCCCCGTCGCTATTCCCCTAAGAAGGGCCGCCTCAGGCGCCAGGCGTTAAATCTTACCCCTCCGAAGACGGTTAGAGCTTGCAAGGGGCGGCCCCCTTGAGGCTCGATGAATATCAGTCTTGGCCGCGTAATGTGAATGCTATGCCTCCTCGGCAACCGCGCCAGGCAGCCTCGACTAACTACCGAATCCAAAGACGTGACACATTTGACCAGATCCATACCGTTGATACCACGGTCGGCCCAAGTGTGCCCCGTCGACGGGATCTAGCTTATCAAATCAACCCTCGAAGGCTTTAATCGGGGTGTCCTCGTGGTGTAATGGTTAAAGCGGTGGACTGCGCAATCGTAGTACGCGAGTTCGTACTCCAGTCGCGCTATTACGTTCACTTTCGGGCAAATACCCTTGCGGAAAGTATGAACCCCCTTATCCCCCCAGCTATGGGTTAAATAGTACCAGTACTGTTCTTCTAGGAGAATAGCTTTGGCATTAAATTACCTAAAAAGAGTTAATATGCCATTAAAAACAAAGAAACCAACCAAAAGAAAGAAGTCTTTAATCGTAGGCTATTTATAGCTATGAGCCAGTCCATTTGGTAGAGTGCTGAAGGGTTGTTTAGTCCGAAAGTAAATATAGTAACTCGACTATAGTTGGAACCAATTTATAACGATGTCATTAGCCACGCCACTGCGGACACTGTCTCAGTGAAGATTTCGTTGATGACTTATTCAGCAGAATTCAAATAACTGACACTGAATCAAACCGAAGAGATTATTTTAAGGAATGTTTGATCAAAGTAAAAGCTGGTCAATTATGAATTTACTAAGTTTCGCTTATTGAAAAAAGGATGCAAAAAACCCATGATGCAATGTCTTCATTGCATACGAGACGCCAGCAGATATTGTGAAATTCAACGTTTAGGACCAGGTTAGTTGGTTGGTTGGTCTTTAATGGTGCATCAACCCTTGTCGGTCATTTTATGCTAACTCTCTAGTTTAACCCCTATCCTTATTTGGTTGGTTACTTAGTCGGTGTTTTACGGCATATCAACCGTTGTCGGTTATTTAATGTCAAATCCAGTATATATATATATATATATATACTTTCTTTAAGAAAAAACAACGAAACCAGTCACATAGGATTATAAATTTATTTCAATCCTGTTACGCATTTTTGAAATTTCCAAAAACACGAAAAAAATTATCAGGACTTCTTCAGATCTTTTTGATAAAAAAAAACTAGAATAGACACATAAGAGTGGGAGGGGATAGAAGAGGGGTGAAGAGTTACCTCTTCATTAAGCCCACTTCCGTTTTAAATGTAAATTTCGGTTAGCAATGTAGTAAAATTATTTAATTTTTTTTTTATTAATAAGTTTTTAATTACATTTAGACCTAAATCACAGATTTTTTTTATTGAATTAGATTTAAACTTTAATTAATAACCTCACGTAAAGATACAGTAATAGATATATTAAAACTAAAAACAAAAACAAATATTTAATTTATTTACTATATTTTAACATTTCAAAACTATTTAGAAAGCATTAATTAGTTCCACTTTTTATGCGTAGTACGTATGTATTATATGCTTTTTCACTGGATTATAAATTTATTTTAATCCTGTTACGCATTTGATTATAAATTTATTTCAATCTCCCAACTCCGGTTTAACTGGACCAAGAATACTATATATATATATATATATATATATATATATATATATATGTATGTATGTATGTATGTCGGGAGAAATGGGTTAAATCGGATAGAATGTACGTAGAAAAGTTAAAACGGAAGTAAATATTTCATTGTTTGTTTATTTGCCAACATGTTTCGACTTCAATCTTTTTTTGAATGCAAAAGTGTTTTATCGAAATTATTTTAGTATGAGAAATGATTATGATTGATAATTTTGATTCAATTAGAAGTCTTAATCAGGGATTATAGATTTTGCTACTAATCCGTTTTCTTCATTTAGTAAGATCTACAAGCCCTGATGTAACATGTAATTGAATCAAAATCTATCAATCATAATCATTTCTCATAGTAAAAATAATTTCGATAAAACACTTTTGCCTTCAAAAAAAGATTAAAGGCGAAACGCGTTGGCAAATAAACAAACCATCAAACATATTTTTCTTTCCATTCAAATTTTCTACTCAACTCCCCCCCATATATATATGTGTGTATATATATATATATATATATATATATATATATATATATATATATATATATATATATATAAGTTATAAATAAAAAATATATATAATTTTTAAGCGAATAGTTTGTAGGTAACTTTATTTTTAAAGTAGCTGTTTGATCCCATTTGTTGGTACACAGTCAAATAGTCAAAGGTATTCATATTTAACACTAATAACATCATTTGACATTACTCATTTGTTTGCACACAGTAAAATGTTTTGAATTATTGCTATTTAACATTATTAATTTTATTTATCACTTATTCCTTTGTGATATAAATAATTTCCTCACAGTTTTATGGTTTCAAATAACTAATGATAACAAACCTTTGTAAATGAGTGAACAGTTTTATTGGACCTAAAGATAGGACCCTAACAAATACTACCGATCCGGATCACAGTGGACCTGGGAGTAACTGAGTACTCTACATTACCTAAAGCTCCAAGACTGTAGCCTCACCATCATATAATCTTTAGGGTTGTATCTAGAATCCTCGTTGAAGGGTTTTGGTTCGCATATTTTACATTCCAGTTCAATTAGCTGGGTCGAGGGCAAGAAGAAATATCTATTAAAGAGAATATGTTATCTCTCCGATTAAATAAACGGAAATTCTTCCAAGTTGTAGCCATGTCAGTATTATTGTATGGCTGCACCACCTAATCTGTAATGAAGCGCTTAAAGACAAAACTAACTGAGAACTCTCCAACGATGCTGTTCTGAACAAATTCTGTAAGCAGCACCGTTAGAAATAATTGCTGTAATGCAACTTGCCTTCCATCTCAAGCGATTGAAATAAGACGAAGAAGACATGCAGTTCACTGCTGAAGAAGAAGGAATGAACTCATAGTTGACATTTTCCTGTCAACTCCCTAACATGTTTACACCAGTGTTCGCTGACTAGCAAAGATTTACATTTATTAGCTCTGTGCGTACACCACATGCTGAGAAGAGGATCTGCCAAGAGCGATGGACGATAGGAACGAATAGCGAGAAAGAGTCAAGAGAATACGTGCTATCAGCGCGATTTGATGATGATGATGATGATGATGATGATGATGATAAGGAAGACTGATACCATGTACAAGAGATCTAAAATGTAGAAGGGATAACAGTTTAATCAAATGTTGTTAGAGGTCTGCATTAAATTTAAAAAATTAGAATTATTGATTTAAAAAATCCGTAAGGAAGAAAATCAACCGAGGGTTATGGACGTATACAGGATAACGAAAACAACAGTAAAGAGTAAAACTAGTGTCATGAACCCAATAGAGAAAAATGACTGACGTTGGGACAGTTATGTAAAAAAGGATAAAAGAAACAAATTTTTAAGCGGTGTGTAAATTAAAAAAGAAAAATATGAAGTGTCGAAAAACAAAAGAAGACCCTTTAAAAAGTGAAACGGATGATTTGTCAATAAAGAAAAAAAAGAAAGACAGTTACTTCATGGAAATCAAATAAAAAAGCCGTCAAGTCGGCTAGGGGTGTTGAATACGACGACTGCATCTTTGCAAGCCCATTTTCCAATAAGTGTCCTTAGATATGACACTAAATCATCTGATGGTGTGGCTCCAGTCCTGAAGCTTTGGGGAGCATGGAGTAGCCTTTCATTTTCATTAAACCCAAGTCTGCTTCGATACCTTTGGGTATATGGGATACCTCTACATTGTTATTACTCCCAAGTTCACTCTGACCCGGTGGTAGTACCTGTTAGTATCCCATCTCTGAGTCAGATAGAATTGTTAATCATTTATTATGCTTGAAAACATTTAAATGTGTACATCTAGAACTGTTAGTGCTTGATTGGAATACTTGAAACCATTTAACTGTGCGGAATCAGATGAGCTCTGTCTCGTTTAAAAATAATGTTACCAACAAACTATTCACATAAAATTCATATATATATATATATATATATATATATAAATATATATATATATATGTGTGTGTGTGTGTGTGTGTGTGTGTGTGGGTGTGTGTGTGTTTGCGTATAAATAGGATTGGGAATTAAATAACCGACAAGGGTTGATATATCACTATAAATAACCAACCAACCGACTAAATTGAAAGGTGTAAATTGAAAAATGCAAATTGATACGGGAAACGAAGTAAAGCTAATTCTAAAGAACTTTAGGGGAAAGAAATGCGTAACCCGAAATTATATGAAAGTCATTTAAAATTAAGACAGTTTGATGGATTATGTATTAAGGCATTAGTAGATGTTGAATGAACATTTGAAACAAACACCAGGTTTTAAATTGTTACTATCGTAGTTGTGAAATGTAATAAAATATCAGGCTTAATAGGAGCAGATGTGAATACGCTTTATAGCACGCGTGTAATTCATGTTATGCATTCAGATATTCGCGAAAATGGAATGTTAAAGATAATAAAATGAGTATTAATTTTTAGAAACATTGAAACCCCTCATATTTTGAATCTCATAGATTTCCAATCCACGTATTACCCTTGGCATTTGTTAAACTATTCAAAATGAAAAACGAATATATATATATATATATATATATATATATATATATATATATATATATATATATATATATATATATATATATAATTCATTTCATTTAATTGCTATTTCAATAACTTTGGAGAGTGAACTTGGGAGTAATAGCAATATAGAGGTACTCCATATACCCAAAGGTGCAACCAATGTCTCTCTCTATATATATATATATATACATGGTGACCCCCACAAAAAAAAACCCTGAACCCATAAAATTTTTTATTACTTCAACAAAAATAAAGCAAAATAATTCTAATTCTTTTCCTTGGTAGACCAGGACTTGTTGGTGAATACTATGGTCCCAATTTTTCATGCACAGAATCTACTTTATATCCTGAAAAAAAGAAAAGGCAAGAATTTAATTTATGAATTTCAGTCAAAAATATATGGGTTCTGTTTTTTGGTGGGGTCACCCTATATATATATATATATATATATATATATATATATATATATATATATATATATATATATATAATTTATTTTATTTTTGATACCTATTTCAATAACTTTAGCGGCGTAAAAAAACAGCTGATGCAATTAGTAAATAAAAAAGTATAACACAAACTGATATCGGAAAAAAGATCAATAAAAAAAATGAAAAGACTGCTTTTAAATAATCAACCAGCACTGCGATGTTAAGCCAAAAGAAAGAAAAAAACACCGTGTTACATAAACTAATATGCAAAGTTTAGTCAACTCTGTCAGCATTATTCTTTATATTGAAAGAAAAAAAATATTGAAAATATGTTAAGATATTTTGAGATAATCATAGAACTTAGATGCTGGATTGAATTGGGATCGTAACAATGGTTATTGGCAAGTCGGACTAGACCAAAAAGAGCCTTGCTAAAAGGATTTGGTAAACCAACGCTCGGGAACCATACAACGTTAGTATTACCAAACTCGCCAATCATCATCATCATCATGACGTGCGGCTAGCACGGATATCCCTGACCCTCTCTCTCTACGTCTCCCTATCATTCATCGCCTTCGGTAAGTCTTCGGGGTTACATCCCGTATCATCACATAGCTGCTGTATGAATGTTCGTGCTGGTCGTCCTGCTTTTGATTGGCCATATGCGGGGGTCCACATGAGCACATCACTTACGATCTCGTCTTTGCTTCTCCAGCAGTGTCCGGCATGTCTGGTTCGTCTAGCCTGTATAGTTTTCGTGATAGGTGGTAGGTGGCCGTACAGTTGGCGCCGTGTGGGGTGTTGCTGCCAGGACCTGTTCAATATTGCTCGCAACATTCTTGTATAATTGCCGTCGAGCTTTTTCTCCAACCGTTTAGTCAGCGTCCAAGTAGTGCATCCATACAGCAGTATCGACACGACCGCAGCCTGGAAGAAACTGCTTTTCATTTTATCGGTCAGGTTTGATTTCCATATGATCGAAAGCCTATCGATAGCTGTCCATGCCTTCGTTAGCCGTGTGCCGATGTCTTTTTCGGTTGATGAGACGCTGCTTCCTAGGTAGGTGAATTTGTCAACCAGTTTCAGGGAGGTTCCGTCTAGTGTGGAGATGTCGCCTTTCTGATTAAAGCACATAAATTCAGTTTTGTGTGCATTGACATGGACTCCAATGCCTGCAGCGGCTCGTTCCAAACTATGCAGTAGTGTTTCGGCTTGGTTGGGTGCTGCTGGAGGTATAGGATGTCTTTATATACATGGGACCGGTGTAACTACTAATAATTCAACTAATAATAATGTTGTGTTCTTTTTTGCTTCAGATTTGAAAATTGTATACTATAACAAGCGGTCGTGTCGATACTGCAATATGGATGCACTACATGGATGCTGACTAAACGGATGGAGAAAAAGCTTGAGAGCAACTACACAAGTCCTGGAGGCAACACCCCACAAAGCAGCAGCTGTACAGCCATCTACCTCCCATCACGAAAACGAATCAGACATGCAGGACACTGCTGGAGACGCAGGTAGGAGCTCATAAGTAATGTTCTCCTATGGACCCCCTCACATGACCGAGCAAAAGCAGGGTGAACAGCGAGAACCTACATACAGTAGCTCTGATAGGATATGAGATGTAGCCCTGAGGACCTGCCAGAAGCGATGAACGATAGGGAGGAGTGGCGAGAGAGGGTCAGAGATATCCGTGCTGGCGGCACGACAAGATGATGATGATGATGATGATGATGGTAACAACTAGGAATCTTTAATCACAATGCCTTGGACAAGAAAGGAAAATAGTCTGTCTCACTACTTATTTGGAGACAAAATCATTCAAAATTATTTCAAAACAGATACAATGTATTATTATGACAATGTTTTAATACTGAGACAAGGAATTTAAAAAAAAAGGCTTGCAAGTCGTGGAAGCTGATATAATATCATTTAAAAACATTGATTTGATGTCTAGCCCAAAGAAAGCATTTTTTACAGGACGTGTTCCAAATGGCCGCCATTGCACTTGTCTCAGTTATAATGAATTGCATCTATTTTGAGACACCCTGTATGAGACCATCAGTGTCGGCGAACATGGAACAATCTGACTGAGCTTTGCAAGGGGAATCAAAAATGTACCAACAATTTCCAGACCCGAACATAACTAAAATCAAGTAAAAGATTGATGACAACGTGTGATTGATTAGTTTTAAAGGTATATCAACCTATGTCCGGTTATTTTATGTTTAGAAGTTTGTGAATCGCATTCGTTGTATGTTCTCATTTACAATTTTTGTGTATTCATTTTTTAAGATTTTTTTTTCATATGGTCCTATTGAATATGAATGATTTTTCATCTAATCTATTTGATCCATAGATGGGATCCTAGTAAGTATCCTTGTTCATAATAGATCTGGTAATAATGGCGATGAAGAGGCACTTTACATTTTGCAAATCTCTGGTTGAGGAGCGTCACCATTAGATTCAATTTCATATCACAATAAGGATGCAAACAGCACTGGACTATTAAAAGGAATGGTAGTCTTTTAAACACCAGTGAAAGCTATGAATAAATACGGAAGTGAAAGCTCGAAGGGTTTTTAATGTCTAATACAAACGAATGTGGTGGATTTGATTAACACATACCGTTGGGTAAAAGACGTTTTGTGTATCATGTCGGGATTGGTCAGTCTTAGTGATGAATCACGAGAATATTTAGATAATCAAGTAACACGAAACATTCAGTCCTCGTATTTACAGAATTAGCGAGACGAAATTCTCAACTGAACAGGATTGGAATTTTGATTGACGATGAGATGAAACAGGTCTTTTTATTATTTTTTTCTGGCAACCGATTTGTAGATATAACATCACCTAAATATTTCAAACCGACATCTTTCTAAATTTCTTGGCTTAAAAAAGCCACTGTTGGTTATATATATATATATATATATATACACCCTTTTTTTTTTATTTTGGCCTTCTAAACCTCATGCTGAAAAGTGTAACGTTATGTTAAACTGTCCCACGTCCGTTTGGTGGTTAAAAACCGTATTTTGAAAAATGCGAAAGGAGTTGAAATACATAAACATACAAATACATACGGTCATACACCCTCATACACATACAAATACACTCACATAAACCAATATAAACATACACATGCACACACACACACATGTACAGATACGTACATATGCATACACACATAGGTATACAAACACATTCATAAACAAACATACACGTACACAAACACATTGGCATTCAATTACCTATTTTGAAGCCACACCCTAATCACCAGATTTTCTAAGTTAAGTAGCGATGAGCTTGTTCAGCTATTGGAGGGGTGACAATAATATATATTGTATACTATGGAAAGCTTCTGTACCAAATTAAGCAACACTTAAATAACACAGATGCCAAAATATAACTCTTTTTCCATCTCTCTCTCTCTCTCACTCTCTCTCTCTCTGTCTTTGTGTGTGTGTTTGCGTGTTATGATTTTTCACCTAAGGATAAAAAAATCAGGAAACTTGGAGTATTTAGAAAGATTTGCGATTTCTTAAATATTATATTAATACTTTTTGATTCGTTCTTGAGTGTTGGTAATTTTTATTTCGGTCACAGTCCTTCATTTTATTCTATTTTGAATACAATGATGCAATGAATATCTTATTGTTGTTTCAATGATACCAACCTGGCGACAGGTGTCTTGAAACTCTGACTCGTAGGGTAATGATATTTTTGGCTTTTTTTACTATATATATATATATATATATATATATATATATTTGCCCTAACACCCTCACATAGACTGAAACACACGCACGCGCACGCACACACAAAACATATATATATATATATATATATATATATATATATATATATATATATATATATATATATATATATATATATATATAAACACTCACATTTATTTTACGCACTGCGACGCAAATGCATTCATATACACACACACACACACACACACTTAATCACAAGCATTACAGAAAACACACACACACACACACACACACACACACACACACACACACACACACACACACACACACACACACACACACATATATATATATATATATATATATATATATATATATATATATACTGGCCTTGTGTCAATAAATTAAAGCATGTCGAAGAATAAGAAAGCAATAATTCATATTATTATTGTAAAACATTTACAATAATTCCTTTGTAATCGTTCATTTATTAAAGTACCTTACCGATGTTTTTCTTTGTGTTCCTTAAACAAATATAAGAAGACAACAACAAGGGCAAAGAGAATTGTTTTAAACGCATAATGCAATATGACTATATAACCTCAAGTTTAAAAAAGAACAAATAACATCTCCTACTTACTGTTGTTTAAATAAAAAAATCGACTTAAAACTACAATCAACGAGTAAGATTTGGTTTCTTTTTGTTTAATGGCATATTAGTCTTCGTGGATCATTCAATGACAAAGCCATCATTGTAGAAGAATACTAGAGAGCTATTTAATCCATAACGCAGAGGATAAGAAATTCATACTTTTTTTAATGGCATTTATCCGAAAGTGAATGTCATTGTTCGAAATTGATTACTCCGATGTCACTGTTCAGCATGTTAGACATTAAGCCACGGTTGATTCCATTCATACCTTTGGGAAAGATATTCATTGAAATATTCTCCATTCAGTTATGAGTAAATAATAAGGCAGATAGGACTCTTTAACCTATGGATGAAAACTGATCAAAGACAAGTAAAACACTGAATTTAAACCAATTCAACTTTGCATAAAAATTGATCTTGCTTTAATTCTTTAAATTTTAAAAAATTCACGATGAATAGTTTTCATTAAGTTTACTTGCTTAACGGCATATCAATTCCTAATTGATTATTTAAAACAGAAATTTGATTTGTATCAAAATGTTTGATTGTAGTCATAATTTTTTACAATTTCAACGTTGCATTGAAATAACCTAGGAGACCTAAGTTCAATACCAGGTCGCGTAATACTTTAGACTCTAAAAATGGTACTTGATGCCTCCTTGCTTAACACTCAGTAATATAAAGTACGTATCAAGGGTAAAATGGAGCAATCCAGAGAAAGAAGTTGAGCCCTCGGTGTAGTAGCTTTTGAAAAGAGAGCCTTCTGGTCACCATCGACTTCGGTCGCCAACTTTACTTTTTTATATTGAATAAAGTTTTATTTCAAAGCAAAAAGTGTATAAAAACAAAACAGTTTTCGGAGCATGACATCCCAGAAATTATATGGTATGAAGAATTCCTATTTAATACAACATATCTATTTATCAAACACTCTGCATAAACAGGATGTGGCACAAGATTATTTTCAAAGCGGAGTTTAACAAGTTTAAATTCAGCTTTCAATTCTTTTACATCGATTGCCACTCCAAACTTTAAAAGCCCAAACTTTGCAAAGGATATTAGCGCTTTATTTACAACAAAATAATGCATTTTTTTTTTGGTTCGAATTAATATATGCACAACATAGGTCGGGGCCGAATGAATTCCGGGGAGCGAATGGAAGGCGTATCTTTGAGCAACATCAACAGTCATGTCTTCTTAGTTGGCATCAGGGCATTTTTGGAAATTCTGAAATATTTTTGTCCATTCGTCTCAACTCACTTCGTATCAGGATCGCTCATCAGATCTGTCCCATTATAGATTACATCCTCCAGGCTCATGACTTTATTTTTGTTCAAATTTACTGGTTGGAATTTTTTTATTGATTTTAATTTCAAATCTAAATTTAATTTTAATCGATATCGTTTAGTCGAAAAATTGGTTTGTAAAATTTACAGTATAATGATAGATATTTCTAAACAATATTTTAAAAACGATTTTAGGTTTTTAACATAAAAGTCGGGGAATAACGAGAAAGCTATTATTGATAGATTAAAATGTAATGTTTTATGTGTGGAGGTCATTTGTTATATTAAAACCAAAAGGTTAGGCAGGTGTTTCCCGTACCTCCCCTTTATTCGGCGCTTGGAATTTAAAGGTAAAAGCGACTAAAATCATTTCGCAGAAGCTGGAGTTGAGAGGCTTGGAGGACAATGACTACATTTGTACATCATCTTCAGAGAAATATAGATAAAGGAAAAACAAGACTTGATGCTGTTAAAATTTATCAATTTGAAATGATCATCTGTTGTTGCTGTGTGAGCTGTCGGGCAAAGCATAATAGGCGGCTGATGGATCCAGGATAACATTTTTCAAAATCTTGTATCACCAGTTTTTAATGATAACAAACCTCTCTTATAACAGATGAACATATTGATACGAGATGTAAGATTAGAGTACCAGCAACCACCTTTTGAAAAGAAAATTGAAGTTGATCCATCTACATATATAATGGCGCCAAACGGGGTCCATAACTCTCCCTATTTGGACCTTAGATGTTATAAGGAAGCTGTAACTTCATAAGGGTATGATTTGGGGTGGTAAAAACCATCTAATGGTTTGAGACGGGTATTCAGAAGAAAAGTTAGGAGAACTATTTCAGGATTTTTATATGAGATGGGTTTCTATCATCAACATCAGCATCAATATCTTCATAAAAAAGTTATGCTGATAGCACAGATTCCCTTGATTTTCTCTCACCATTGTTTCTATTGTTCATCCCTTTGGACAGGTCCTCTATGCAGCATCCAGTGCCCGCACATAACTGATGTATTAGAATTTTTGCTGGTCTGCAAATTCTGGTGTGTCTAAGAGTAGAAATCAATAGGAGAACGTCGCTTATGAGTTCTTCTTTGCTTCTCTAGCTGTGTCCAACATTGCTTTTTCATCTTACTTGGATGGTTTGTGAGATGCAAGGTAAATGGCGGGTTTGTTTCTGCTTTGTGGGGTACTGCTTCTAGGATTTGTTTAGAACAGCACATCATCATCTTAGCATAATTCTCATCAAGCTTTTTCGCGAATCGTTTCGGTAAAATCCATGTACGACAACCGAACAGTAATATTGGCTCGGTTACAGATGGGAAACACCTGCTTTTTATTTTATCAAAGAGTTCAGATTATAATTTTAATTTTTTTTTTCCTATTATATTTTTATGTCTTGTTAGTGAATATTTATCATAAGAGGTGAAATCACTTTTTGCTTAATTTATCAAGCGATGATACCAATTATAACTGATAGGTTCGCAATGATCCCAAAGGCTTAGTAAAGATAGCAGGAAGAATTGGAAATCGGATGACCAACGCAGACGAGCCAAACTACCGAATTGTTGATGTCAGCCAGAATATCACAAAGAGTCCTGGAGACCAGAAGACACTTGCGGTCACTTGGATTCCAGTGAAAGACCGTCAGCTAACGTTTGTGGGAAAAGCTTGGAAAGAGTATAATAATAATAATAATAATAATAATAATAATAATAATAATAATAATAATTGTAAAATTGTCGACTTTGCAGTCCGGGAGGACCACAGAATAAATCTGAAGGAAAGAGAAAAGAAAGATAAGTACCTCGACCTTGCTAGAGAATTGAAAAAGCTGTGGAACGTGAAAGTAACGATTGTGCCAATTGTGATTTGTGAGTCAGGCACAATAGCTAAAGGATTATTAAAAGGCCTGGAGGACGTGGAAGTTGGCGGACGCGTAGAGACTAGCCAAACGACAGCATTGCTAAGAACGGCCAGAATCCTGAGACAAGTCCTGGAGACTTGAGGAGACTTGCTGTCACTCAAACTCCAGTGAAAAACCATCAGCTTACACTGATGTAAAAAACTCAAAAGGAGTAAATAATAATAATAATAATAATAATAATAATAATAATAATAATAATAATAATAATAATAATAATAATAATAATAAGAAGAAGAAGAAGAAGAAGAAGAAGAAGAAGAAGAAGAAGAAGAAGAAGAAGAAAGAGCATACAGTGTACAACTGCCAGGAATTACATTAGCAACATAAGAACAGACAGAACAACAACTAAAACTAGAAAAAATGTAAATAAAACAACTGTATGGATATTTCAAGCAACAAATACGTGACATTGCACGCGAGAATATCTGGACTTGGTTACGAAATGGGAATCCCAAAGAAGAACTAGAATCTCTTCTAATAGCAACACAAAACAACGTCATAGTGAACAATTATATCAAAGGATAAAACGCCACAGACTAGGCACGAATGGGTTGGAAAGAATATTCATTGGGAATTGTACAGGAAATTAAAATCTGACAATTCTACAAATGCAGGAGACATAATCTGTCCTAGAGAATAAGACAGATAAATTTCACTGAGATTTTGAGATACGAATGGACCTCCTTATACCAGCCGGAAGATTAGACCTTGTGTTTATTAACAAGTAAAAAGGAACTTGACCTCTAGTGGATTTTACCGCTCAAGCGAACCATACAGTGAAAAGAAAAGCAAGCGAAATAATAAGATAGACAGAATACTGAGAAGAGTCCTGGAGATCTGAAACTTGCTGTCCTTCAGACTCAAGAGAAAAACTACCGTCAAAGGCTGATGTGAAAAACTCTCAAGGAGTGAAATATTGATAATAATAATGATTGATTACTAGTAATATGATATTTATTAAACTGAAATGAAGCCGACTCAAGGCCAAAAAATATGGAGTGGTTTTGAGGAACAATCTTACTACGATAATTACGACTTGTGCTAAGGTAAGTTGTAAAGTTGGTGACTGAAGTCGAGGTTGACACAAACGCTCTCTTTTCAATAACTAATACACCGAGGTGTAGAGGAAGGAACTACTCTTTTCCATGGATTGATCCACTTACCCTTGATACATACTTTATAGTGCCGATTATTCAGCAAAGAGGTATCAAGTAGCATTTTTGAGTCTTTGGTATGACTCAACCTGGGATCGAACTCCGGTCTACGAGGCCATTGGGAAACACTCTACCTACTAGGCCAATTTTAGTGAAATGAATCCAGATAATGTCTTTTATTCAAGATACGAAAGTAATAAAATATATTCCAATCATACTTTAGATTTAATTACATTAAATGACAAAAGAAAAAAAAAATAGTAAAAAATTTAACCTGTAATGCTCAAAGAAATGTTACTTTTTATCATTAAGCATTTGTGAGGGATTCAAATGTTGAAAAAGGTATAAGTCCAAATACATCGAAGATTTGCTTTATTTCGTTGAAGAATACAGTCTTTTAATGCTAGATTCAAAATACAGAAAAAAATGGATTTGGTTGCTGGGATGTGTAAAAATAATGTAAAACTCGTTAGAAGATTTTTTGCTTTATTTGGTTGAGGAATACAGATAATGTATACTAATAAAACTTTACTCCAGACTCAGTCAATGGTGATTCAGTTTCCACCCTGTTAACAAAGATCCTTTATTTAATTCCATATGTACTCGTCAAGGTTATTCCAGGTTTTCATTAGTGGCGTCACACCCCTATGCCGGTCAGTTGCCTACTTGCCGAAAAGATTTTCTTAGACGATCGTATTCCATCCTTGAGACATGGCGTAGAGGGACTTAGTAAATTGAATGACGCCGACAGACACCCAGAGTAACATGAGATCTACTTCCCTGTTTTCTTTTTTTTAAATAAAAGCGCAGGACAGTTGTTACACTGTCAAGACTGTACTCCACCCGCTTTTTAGAATTTCTTTTACAGGCGTGGTCTAAACACATACCCGCTTCACATGGAGCAGGTTGGCTTTTGCAAGACCTCTCGCTATCAAGGAGCTGTTTTAAAGTACTCGTAAAGTTATTACATACACACAAGCACACACGAACAAACACTCTCACACACACATGAACAATAAAATCTCTTTCTCTCTGTCTGCCTGTCTGTCTCTCTCTCTAAATATATATATATGTATATAGTAAGTTAAGTTGGCGATCGTAGTCACGGGTGACCTGAAGGCTTTTTTTTTCAATTGCACTGAGGTGTAGAAGAGAGCGCAACACCTTTCCCAGGATTGTTCCACTTTACCCTTGATCCTCACCTTATAGTGCTGAGTGCTAAGACAGGCAGAATCAAGAATCATTTTTTGAGTCATCGGTATGACTCGACCTGGGATTGAAGCCCGGTCTACCAGACCAATGGTGAACACTCGACTCATTAGTCCAATGTTCGCCAAAGGCCCGGGATACCTGGGTTCATCCCAGGTCGAGTCTTACCAAAGACTCAAAAAATGGTACTTGGTACCTCCTTGCTTAACACTCGGCATTATAAGGTATGGATCAAGGGTAAAGTGGAGCAATCCAGGGAAAAGAGTAGCGCCCTGACCTACACTTTGGTGTAGTAGCTATGGAAAAGGGTGCCTTCCGCACGCCATCGACTACGATTGCCAACTTTAGTTTACTGTATATATAGAACAATTTAAATAAGAAGCAATGCGAAAAGCAATTATGGACAATACAATTAGAGTGATCGGATGCTCGCAGGCAGAGCAGTAAAGAATTTAAAAAAGGAAATTCTTTACTCTGTCAATGTTTGGTCAATGATGCTTCAATTACAGGGAGGAACGAAAAAATTGCTTCAATTACATGGAGGAACGAAAAAAATGCTTCAATTACAGGGAGGAACGAAAAAATTGTCTCCCTATAAAAGATGGCATGATTCCATTTCCATTTAATTAAAACCGTCTTTCTTTTTTTTTTTTTTTTTTGTTACAGACCATCTACTAGTTGGCCAGCTGTGTACAAATCTCAAGAGCGATAGGAGCCTTCTATCATGTCTGAAAGTGACACAATGTTCAACGAGCAAGATCGGAGATATGCCGCTGTACAATTCATGCTCTCTACCGATCCAAGTTATGACAAGACCATTGCCAGCACCCTCAAAATGCAAATCTGGATTGCCACGAATAACAGGGACGTGCCCAGGGTGATGAAAACAAAGTTTCCGGCTACGGTTATGGTCTTTGGTGTGGTTTCAATTGAGGGCCACATCATGCCACCTCACATCTCCGAAGTCGACTTAAAAGTCAATACCAAAGTGTACCTGGATGTGCTGAAGAGTGTGGTGATCCCCGGGTGCAGTCAGGTGGCCGGTGGCAGACCCTGGTAGTGGCAGCAGGACTCGGTGCCAGCCCACAAGTCCAAAGAGACCCAGGCTTGGCTTCAAAAGGAGTGCTATGACTTTGTACCCTTCTCTCATTGGCCCCCTTTCTCCCCCGACCTGAACCCTCTAGACTACTTCGTTTGGTCATACGTCAAGAACATCACCAACATGACCTCCCACAACACCAAAGCCAGCCTGATCACTGCCATTCGCCGAGTATTCGCCGAGCTCCCGCCGGCGTTAGGGAAAAGGCATGCTCCTAGTTCCGGATCCGTGTCGAGGCAGTGATTGAGCCTGAAGGCGGCTACATTGAATACATGTCAGCTCTACTATACAATCAA
Source organism: Sepioteuthis lessoniana (assembly GCA_963585895.1). Taxonomy (NCBI): domain Eukaryota; kingdom Metazoa; phylum Mollusca; class Cephalopoda; order Myopsida; family Loliginidae; genus Sepioteuthis; species Sepioteuthis lessoniana. The sequence continues at coordinate 28,068,048 of OY757914.1, forward strand.
GTTACCTGAGTTGATTTTTCAATAAAAGTTTTAAGATAAAGCTGTTGTGTTGTTTTCTTTAGGATGACAATTTTATCGTTCCACCCTGTATAAGACGTGAGAAGAATAATAAACGGAAACTGTTCCTGGCAGAAAATCGTGTCATATTTATCATATGAAACTTATAATAGCAGCAATAAGAACATGAGAATTTATTTTTTTACTGTTTATATATATATATATATATATATATAAACTGCAAATGCAGAGGGTCATGAAGAGAGAGATAGGAAGGGTATTGGATTGTGAGAGATAGGTTAAACATACTGAGATATATATATATATATATATGAACAAGTTGATATAGATAAATAAAAAAAATTATATATATAGATACCAACATATATGTATGCTTAGATTCAATAGTTAAAAGATGATAGACTGCAAATATATGTAAGTCGAACACACTCATGCATTCACGCACGCACGCACACACACACACACACACACACACACACATACATATATATATGTATAGAGAGAGAGAGAGAGTAGGAGAGAGGGTGGGAGAGAGAGGGGTGGGGAGAGAGAGAGAGAGAGAGAAATCTACCGGGATGAATAAAACAGAAAAAAAATGGATTCGGATGATGGGCATGTAAAAATAATGAAAAACTCGTTATGTCGCAGGAACGAGAGACTAATTGTCCGGGGCATCGAATACGTATTTATCCGAGCCATCGAAAACGGGCAAGATATAACACATGTTCAAATTTTAACTGGTGTAAAGCTTTTTTGAATTCAGAGTTTTCCTTCTCCAAGGTCGGTTGCCAAACCAACACGAAAGCACCCAATCTAGTCGAATATACCGAGAGCTGGTTAAGGAAAGTTGGATTCATTACTTTCCTTAGGGTATTAGCGCCCTAAGTACAACGAGTATATCATTTTATCCATGTATTATTTGCCGTATCTAAAATACTATGTTATTCGAGCTAACTACTATCTTTCTTATATGTAAAATGCGTTAAAATAAACTGGCCAACTTGAATGGGTTTTTCTCTGCTGTTTACTGTAAGCGTGACACAGATGTGACTCACTAATAAAAAAAATAAAAAATAGAAGCCCACATCAACCCACCTACTCCATTAACGACTTCCGACCCTTAGGGTTGGGTCAGATGAAAAATCTTTCAGTTTGGGATCAAGACTTAGGGCGGTGTAGACCAGCTGCTATATGTTACTTATCATCAATTAATAGGATGCAACAGAATTTGAGACTTAGTAGAGAAGTTCTTTGTTGTTCGTGATGTTTTCTTTTTAAAACTCCTTTCGTTTTGATGGATTCATTTGGCTCGATCTCGTTGATGTTAGCTGGTGTTTCCTTGGGTTTGATAAAGACATATTGCAGTATTCTATATATTGTAAGCTATTTTTCATTTGGTTATATGAAGATGTAATAAAGACAATAAATAAGTTGAAATTTGAAAGTGATGAAGTCACTCAGACATTTTTTGGCTAAGACATTTCAAAGGTCTTTGTCTTAGATAGATAGATAGATGGATTGTATGTATAGTTTACTGTACATAAAATCTATCTATCTATCTATCTATCTATCTATCTATCTATCTATCTATTCCTATATTATTCATGCATTTCTCACCATAATTCAATATTCATAATTCATAGCAATTGCAGTTTTTATCTTTCTTGCAGATTTGCTTGCGAGCTATATTCAAAAAGTATCAAAACTGAATCAGACAAGAGTAATACATAATGTTAATATATATATATATATATATATATATATATATATATATATATATATATATATATGAATTTCACAGACGCCGATACGCTGATGACTTAGCGTTACTGGCGAATACGCCTAATCAAGCAGAGACACTACTGCATAGTTTGGAACGAGCTGCAGCAGGCATTGGCCTCCATGTCAATGCGCACAAAACTGAATATATGTGTTGCAACCAAACGGGCAACATTACCACACTAGACGGAGCCTCTCTGAGGCAAGTGGACAGATTCTCCTAACTAGGAAGTAGCGTCTCATCAACAGAAAACGACATCGACACACGACTGACGAAAGAATGGACGGCTATAGATAAGCTCTCAATCATATGGAAATCAGACCTGACCGATGAAATGAAGCGCAGTTTCCTCCAAGGCAGCGGTTGTATCGATACTGCTATATGGATGCACTACATGGACGCTAACCAAACGGCTAGAGATGAAACTTGACGGCAACTACACAAGAATGCTGAGAGCAATATTGAACAAGTCCTGGCAACACCCCACGAGACGCCAACTGTATGGCCACTTGCCTCCCATCACGAAAACTATACAGGTCAGACGAGCCAGACACGCCGGACACTGCTGCAGAAGCAAGGACGAGCTCGTAAGTGACGTACTACTATGGACCCCCACATATGGCCAAGCAAAAGCAGGACGACCAGCCCGAACTTACATACAGCAGCTATGTGAGGACACAGGATGTAACCCAGAAGACCTGCCGGAGGCGATGAATAATAGGGAGAAGTGGCGAGAGAGGGTCAAGGATATCCGTGCTGGCGGCACGATATGATGATGATGATGATGATATATATATACTGTGAATATATATAGTACATAATGCTGATAAAAGATGTTTATATGTATGCATAATATCAATATATGAATAATCTCATCATGTTAATACGCACATACACACATGTAATGTTTACATGTACATTTGTTAATTTATACAAGGATACAAGGTTGGCGTAATGTGAACATGTATAATGTTGACATATATGTAATGTTAATATACATATAAAGTTGATATGCAAAAGAGTTAATATATATATATATATATATATTCGATATATGATGTACTGTCTAGCCACACTGAGGAGTTCTGATAGAACGAAACAGTCTGTCTGTGGAAGACAATATATATATATATATTCAGATGTAGAGAGTGAGAGTGAGAGAGAGAGAGGGAGAGAAGTAAATAGATACGATATTAATATGTAATGTTATATATATATATATATATATATATTGAAGAGTGTATATTTCGGCGACAAGTTTTATTAAAGACGGTGGAAAACAGTTTATATTTTTTTATTCTAATTTTTTAAGTTCTTCTTGGTATTTTTCTTGTGTAAGGATCCAGGTGGTAGAGAAATTGTCCCATATCTCCGGTCCATAACTTAGACTGTCAACTCAAACACACGACCACTGATGACGACCAAAAGTATGGTCGAAAGCACTTGGGCAGAAGATAGGAGACAATTTCTTTACCACCTGGATCTTGACACAAGAAAATAACATTAAGACTGGGAAAATTGCAATTTAAAATAATAAATAGAGTTCCATTGTCTTTGGTTTGGTTTGGTTTTTTCGGTTTTATGGCAAATCAACATTTGTAAGTTATTTAACGCCAAATCCATTTTTATACAAATAATGTTTTTATTTCAAACAATTCAGTTTTGCATGAATACGCAGTTTGTAAAAAACATTTCAATTTCAAGCTATTCAATTGAGTCAAACAATTCTAATTCAAACAATTCAGTTTAGTATAAGTTGTCCACACACAGTAAAATGTCAAAACGGTTCTATTTCAAGTAATTCAGTTTTTTATAAGTACGCAATTTCGTTCTATTTAACCCATTGATAAGGCCCTGTTTGGTGCTACCAGTCCGAGTCAGAGTGGGCCAGGGAATGATTACAATGAAGGGTTATTCTACATTACCCCCAATTCCAGCATTACTTGAACTTGGAACAGATTGTTTAGTGTCATATCCAGGACACTCATGTTAGAAACATCACAAATCTAACAAGTAACTAACTTTTTTCTATCTAGATAAACGCATATTATGTCTGGAAAACTCTTACTTGAAAATAGAACACTGCTGCTTGATCCTTCCATGGTCAGTTCAACCTAACTGTTAACCTGGTTTTGAAAAAAGCCTTCATCACTATAAAGAAATCCCTTGTGTAGTCCATTTATTTAAATTGCTGTGATGGACGAACATTATTTTGTACGACAGAAATTAACAATAAATACAGTGTTAACTTTTTTAAGAATAGATTCCTTTGCACTGATTGCTTTATTCCACTGAGTTTCCTATTGGTTGAATCAATTCTGAAACTTTTGGTATGACGTTTAATTGCAATGCTGTATTTCTTTTAATATCCTCCGTGTCCTCAAATCTTTAGCTTAAGAAAGAGTGACTGTTAAGCAGAGAAGAGAATGCTGTGCGGAGTATGAAGAATATTATATTGCACAATTATGCGCTTCACAAAAGCAAGCTACTGATAAATATGTATACAGACTACTGATCAAAAATAGCTAAAATTGCCAATCAGAGAAATAACTGACAGTTATATATTAAATATTCCAATCTAATACCAATAATATGCGCACATTATATGGCTTCAAGTAATTATTTCTATGTAATAATTGTCATTTGTTTGCACGCAGTTATATGGTTTCATGTAACTAATAATAATCCAATTATACAAATTTCCACAGATTAAATATACGGCAGAAATAGGCTTTTAGACTGCTGTCAAGGTGTCTAGACAATGTATGTGATTAGAGCTTAAACGATTGTATTTTTACTTTCTAAAGCAGGGTCTGTCGATGATTTTCATCCTATTTTCTAGGGTTCTAGACATTTTCTTTTTCCAATCTTTATCCTTGTAAATTAAGATCCCTGTCAGCGGGGCTCAGTATAGACTGATAGTACCTTTTGTAAAGCGTTAAGGCCCTCCCTAAAAAAAGGGGGTGTCCGTGGTGTGACACTAAATAACATCTAATGACACGGCTTCAATCCTAGAAGTCTTGGGTGTATAAAGAACATATTTATTACCATTACTCCAAGGTTCATTTTCATCCAGAGTATTGCTACCTGCTATATACCATACATATGTATCAAGTATATATGTGTTGTATAGTGGCTCGTACCACCAGACTTCCGGCATCTCGGAGGAATAAAAGACGTCATGTTTCTTAAACACGGTCTATACTGAAAGATCTCTGTCAGTAGTAAGACCAACTTAGGATGTAACACGAACAGAACGAGACTCATAATATTTGTTGGACTCTACCACTTCTTGGATATGACACTAAAACGTCTGATAGTGAGGCGTCAGTTCAAGAGTTTTGAAAATTGTGGAGTACCTATTCATTGCCAATATTTCCTGGCCGACTCTGACCCAGACTCATAGCACCTGTTGGGGTCTAACGTATGGGTTAAATTGAAATGTTTAATCCTATTTACCACCCCTCCACTCGAGCCGGATATGACACAAGGTCAATTTTTAAGCGGAGTTCAACAGGTTTGAGTTCAGAGTTTTCCTTCTCCTAGACTAGTTGCCTCACCAAGGCTGAAGAACCCAGCCTGTCCTACTATTTACCCATAGCTGGAGGGAGAATAATTATATTCATACCTTTACCAAGGGTATTAGTGCTATGTGAAATGCAATCAGTCTCGTCCAGGATTTGAACTCGTGTCGTCGTGTCCACTTCCTACAACGATAACCATTACACCACGGGCAGCTCATTGAAATATTTAATCATTTATTTAACTTAAAACCATTTAACTGTATACAAACACATTACTGATTTTTAAATTGAATCATTAATATGACATTGCAAGTATTTGAACCATTTAATAGATTGCAAACAAATGCGCTATGGCTCGTTTAAAAATGTTACCTACAAACTATTAGTTGAAAAATCGTATTGTTGTATCGTTGTAAGGAAGAGATACACACACAAAAAAAATAGAGTTAACTATTTATTAACTGAAGAGGTTGATTAGATATGTGTGCAGATAATTTGCAAGAAATACTTGATACAATTTAACTTGTTGATTATTTATTCGACGAATAGTTACTTGTCGAAGTTAATAAAAACCCCAGATAGGAAATGAACTGGGATGGGAATGACGTCATGCCCGGAAGCGATGGCCGGGGATTCTTGGTGATGTTGGAAAAAACAGAGTTGAGATTTGAGACTGGACGTAGCGAGTTGGGATTCGGATCTGAGCGAGGCCAGTTCAGTTGTTTGCTGCGGGGTGCACGCGCGTTGGTTGGGTCAGTGAGTAGAGAGCTGACGCTGGACGAACAGTCAGCATAGTAAAAAGTGTGTCTCTCTCTCCTCGTGTCGAAAACCTAAAATTCAAGAAAGTAATAAAAGTTTCGTACCTGTACCAAGAGAGTCGTCGGTGTTTCGGGATTCCTATCCATGTGAACGTTTTTACATATCTGTATATTTCACGTATCCATATCATGGCGATATTACACTTATATGATATCAGGTACTCCTATTTAATGTAGGGGGCAACCGCCGCGACGTAGTGACTAATATATTGGATTGCGACATCGTAGTGAGTTCGAACTCTAGCCACACTATTAAATTCACTTTAAATTCATCCCCTTGGAAAAGCTATAAACTCACTAATCTCTCAGCTATGCGTTAAATATTACCACAACAGTTCAGCAAAGATTATTTTGGGATTAGATAACCCATGAAGGTTGATATGCCTATAAAGAAATTAAAAAAAAACAGCCGACAGATATTCCTTACCAGTAGAGGGGACATAAGAAGATCAAAGCGGACATGGAAGTAATGGCAATGAAGTAGAACTCTTCACTCACCAAATCTGAACTGCAGCCTGTACATCAGATTCAGTTTTGTGCCGTAAAGAGGACACCCCTTATTAGGAGGAGATCTAACATTTTGGCTGTCAAAATATAATTGCGTATTCTATGCCGGGTTCTGTCTTCATCAGAGATTTCTTGAATTCCTGAAGGTCACTTTTCCAATCTTGTGCTGTCATGTCCACAGCGAGAGAAAACCTTTTGGATCGTGATCATTGTTCAATCAACATATTCGATCGAGTTTCCATTATTTGTTTGATAATATATCGTTGATGTTTCTTTCTACTTACTGCAAAAGAGAAAACATTGATTTTTCATCTTTAATTAGAATCCCAATCGTGTTTTGTTTCGCTCAACATATCAATTATTTTCCCCTGAGCTTTTGTTTTGATAATTCCTAGAATATATATATATTTTTTTTCAATTTAAAGAAAAAACTTGTGGTTCTGCGTGTTTGTGTGTGTTTGTATGTGTAAGCGTGTGAAAAGAGTTTTATAGTCAAAACATTAACAGAATGGATGATATAGACAGATGAGAAAAAATAAATACCGACGGTCGGATAAAAGAAGAGATCATATTTACCCAACCCCTCCGCTCGGGCAGGATATGACACAAGGTCAATTTTTAAGCGTAGTTTAACAATTTTGAATTCAGAGTTTTCCTTCTCCTCGACTAGTCGCCTCACCAAGGCTGAAGAACCTAGTCTGCCCTACTATTTACCCATAGCTGGAGGGAGAATAATTGGATTTATACCTTTCCCAAGGGCATAAGTGCTATGTGAAAATGCATTCAGGCTCGTCCGGGATTTGAACTCGTGTCGTTGTGTCCACATCCTGCGACGATAACCATTACACCACGGATAAAAGAAGAGATAGAATAAAGAAGAATGTTAACTGATTGATTGAGTTGAAATTCGGAGATCGAGCTTAGAATATCCAAACTACAGCATTGTTGATATTGGCCTGAATACTGAGTAGAGTCCTGGCAACTAGATGAGACTCACTATAACTCAGATTTTATCCACTGCCATTGGAGAGAGAAAACTTAACAGGTATAATAATGATAATAACAATAATAATAATGATAATGATAAAAACTCCTATGGGACTTTAACATACAAACTGATCACCTAATCCCGACCAGAAGACCAGACCTCAAAAGAAAGAGAATCTGCAAAATTGTTGACTTTGCTGTCCCGGCGGACCACAGAATAAATCTGAAGGAAAGTGAAAAGAAGGTTAAGTACCTCGACCTTACTAAAGAATTGAAGAAGTTGTGGAGCATGAAAGTAACGATTGTGCCAATTGTGATTGGTGCATTAGGCACAGTAACTAAAGGATTATTAAAGGGCCTGGAGGACTTGGAAGTTGGCGGACGGGTAGAGACTATCCAAACTACAGCATTGCTGAGGACAGGCAGAATACTGAGACGAGTTCTAGAGACTTGAGGAGACTTGCTATCACTCAAACTCCAGTGAAAAACTATCTACTAACACTGATGTGAAAAACTCTAGTATAATAATAAGTATCTCAACCTTGCTAGGGAATTGAAAAAAACTATGGAACATGAAGGTGACGATTATGCCAATCCCGATTGGTGCATTCGGCACAGTAACTAAAAGGCTATTAAAGGGACTGGAGGACTTGGATGTTGGAGGACGAGAGGAGACCATCCAACCCAGAGTCCGTCCTTGAAAATGAGACAATCAAAATTTTGAGAAAGAAAAAGATCGCCTAATGTCAGCCAGCCGATCAGAACTCGAGATAGTCAACAATAAAATAAGCGAAAGGAAATTTAAGTACCTGAACCTTGCTAGAGAACTGAAAAAATCATGGAAAATTGAATTAAAAAAGAAACTATAGAACGTGTGAATGACGGTGGGAACCAATTGTAGTTGGAGTCCTTTAAGTAGTCCTCAGTTGTATATTTACCGACGACCTGGCCGGGCTGTCAAAATAGGAAATGCACCAGGGTAAATAACAGGTGCATCCGGTCGAGGAATATCAGAATTATAACCTTGACCGTGGATGGGTTGAATGACTGCAATTGTGACGCTCATAAGAAGAAGGGGGCGTTGAACTATTATATAACTCGGTGAAGACAGGAAGTCAGTTAGTTTGGAGACCAGACCCGTTGGTGACAAGATGCGGTAAAGAAAGTCAGCACCCAGCAAAGTGCGGCCCCAGGCCTCCGGTTGAGCCGCCCTGGAGAACGGGAAAGAAACGTGGTTATGGCCAATAGAGTGGGGGGTCAATATTTTGCAGTTCTTTTCGGTCTCTAACTCCCTCTCACACATAACCCTTTCAAATAAAGTGAGAGGTATATTTTTCTAAAAGAACTGTGTCGCTCGTCTATTATTGTGTCGTCATTATGATTCTGAATGCATATGTAGATGTATATATATTATGTGTTTGTATTTTGTGCTGCTATCAGAAGAGATGGTCATGGCTATACAACACCTCGACGTCATGGAAAAAAAGACCAGCGGAATTAAAAATCAGAAGAAAAATTAAGACCTTCAAGGTCAAACCATTAGTAAGATGAGCTTTGCAAGCAATACAGAACAAGTCCTGGAGGCAGTACCCCACAAAGCAGCAGCTTTACAGCCACCTACCACTCATCACAAAAACTATCAAAATTAGACGAACCGGGCATGCGGGGCACTGCTGGAAAGTAGGGATGAGCTCATAAGTGATGAACTGCTGTGGACCCCTTCACATGGACGCGCAAATGCAGGACGACCAGCTCGAACCTACATACAGCTGCTCTGTACCGATACGGGATTGAGCCCTGAGGACCTGCTGAAAGTAATGGACGATTGGGAGGAGTAGCAAGAGAGGGTCAGCGATATCCAAGCTGACAGCGTGACATGATGATGATGAATACCCAAATTAGTTCAGAGTAGGAGATCTGAGAAAAGTTGCTGTTATTCAGAGTTCAACCAACTAACACTGATGTGAAAAACTTACAAGTTGTATTGAATCTCTTCTGATAGCAGCTCAAAACAATGCCATGAGGACTACGCCAAAGCAAGAATAGATAAGACGCAACAAAATAGCGGATGTAGAGTAAGTGAGGATAGAGACGAAACGATCAATCCCATAGTTAACAAATGCAATAAATTAGCGCCAACAGAATATAAAATTAGAGACAACTGGAAGAGGAAATGATCCACTGAGAATTGTGCAAGAAATTTAAATGTGGCCGTACGAATTAATGGTATATGCGCAACTCAGAATCTGCCCTGGAAAATAAGACGCACAAACTTCTCTGGGATTTAAAGATATAAACGGGTTACCTAATCTCGACCAGACGACTAGATCTCGTGATAATCAACAACACCACCACCAACGACAGCAACAACAACAAAAAGAGAACTTGCCGAATAGTGGACTTTGCCATTCCGGCTGACCATGGAGTAAAATTGAAAGAAAGCGAATAGGGATATAAGTACCAAGACATTACTAGAAAACTGAAAAAAAACTATGAAACATGAAAGTGACGGTGATACCAATTGTAATTGGCGCGTTCAGTACAGTGACCAAATAATTCAAACAAGGACTGGAGTAACTAGAAATAAAAGGATGAGAAGAGGCCATCCAAACAACAGCATTCTTGATATCGGCCAGAATACTGAGAACAGTCCAGAAGACTTGAGGAGACTTGGAGTCACTCAAGCTACAGGAGAAAACCATTGGCAAACGCTGGTGTGAAAAATCTCAAAAGAGTAAAATAATTATTCACTTAGAACCACCCCTAAAACCTTGGAAAGGATACAGTAGGAACTGGACATTAGAAAAAGAATCATGACAATCATGATGATAACATCACTTAGATAGGTTAGAATATTAAGAACAGTCTTGAAGACCTGAAGAAACTAGTAGAATTATATAAAAGACCATCAACAAGCGCTTGCGTAAAAAAATTCGCAGGGAGTAAAATAAGGATTATGATAAACAGACTTTGCCAAAGAATGAAAAGGCTATGAAATGTAAAAGTGACAGTAATATCAATTACAGTCGTAGCACGCGGAACAGTCACCAGAATCATAGAAAAGAGAATCTAGGAATAAGAAATCTGAAGGACTGAGACGTTCCAGAACACATTAGCGGAAATATTAGACATAACTAACATAGATATAATGAATATCAAGTTGAAGTAAGTGATATTTTCGAACTGAATATAGATTTACAAAATGATTTCGATAAATGCCGCCAATTGTGTTCTTATATTACCGTGCCAACACTGATGAAGTAGTTCACGCGAATGGATTCTCGGACACTGGTGCGCGTTAACGGAAGTAGGGTCATTGCAGTGGATATTGTCTATCTGACCTCAATATACAATAAATTGACCTCGATGGCACTTAAATGAAATACCGCATATACTTATTTAGCGAATAGACTGCAACCATCAGTTATAAGGAACTTTTGTTTTTAATGATACCGTTAACCTCATTTTGATAGCTTCATGTCAAATCAGACTTGGTGGGACATCACATAATTAAAACCCTCCACGTCATTTTGTTAACTTTCGTGGGGATTTATTCTATATATTATGTAAACTCTCACACAGAGAATTACTATGAATTTAGTTGGTCGTAAAAGCTGAGTGTTCGTTATATCGGACTGCTGCACATCATTCGTTGAATAAGTATATTCTATGCTTCATTTTAGATCAATGAGACAAGCGTGTCCATACTACTATATGGATTCACTTCAAGGACGATGACTAAGCGTATTGAGGAAAAAAATAATGGCAATCGCACAATAATGCTGCGATGTGTTTTGAACCAATCCTAGAAGCAACATCCCACAAATCAGCAGTTGTACGGCCACCTGCCTGCCACCTCTAAAACCATCCACGTCCCACGAAGAAGACACGCAGAACACTGTTGTAGAAGTAAGGAGGCACTCATAAGCAACGTTTTCGTCTGGACCTCTTCGCACGGACGAGCAAGTGTTGGACGATCATCTACCACTTATTTAGAACAGCTCTGTGCAGACACAGGATGTAGCCTAGATGACCAGCTGGAAGCGATGGACGTGTGGCAAGTGTGTGTGTGTGTGTGTGTGTAAGAGAGAGAGAGAGAGTGAGAGAGAGAGAGAGAGTTAGGGAAATCCATGCAAGTGGCACGACAAGATGATGACGATGTGTTATGAAATTTAGTGTATTCATAATCAATGCTCAATATCAATGACTTATAATATATATCTTATAGTGTAGACATCATATGCAAGTCGTATTTGACCCATGTTTTCTCTGTGGATAGAACCTGATGCCTTAGAGAAATCTATGAGCACTCTATATTTTTTTAATGGACTCCTTCGACGATTCGAGGGATAATCAGAATCTTTGATGAAATAGATTGATTTCTCCGAATTACGTTCTGATTGTTCCTTCAAAATTTCTCGATTCTGCATCGTATACGATTGAGAAGTAGGGTATAAAAAACCTTAGCATCTATAGCAGAAAGAAGTATGCCGCTGTAGTTCTTAGTTATTCCAAGATTGCTTTTCTTAAAAAGATGAAGTCTTTTATTCCATTTTTCTTTCAGGTTTTGTTTATAGAGAGAGTTGCATAATCGAAGAAATATGTAGTCAAATTTTCTGATCGTCTCAACTTCGGGATATATATCCTCGTAGCTTTTGATTCCTTTTTTTCAGGATTGTGTCAAGGACAAAGCGAGTGGAAGGAAAAGCACACTGAGAGTAAAACTCAAGAAACTTCAGAGGAGGAAATAAAGTTTCCAAATATACTCAGAAACCATTATGAAATCAATGATAATCCTACTAAAAATAAAATGAAGTCATTATTATCTCTCTCTCTCTACCTCTTCTCTCTCTCTCTCTCTCTCTCTCTCTCTTTATATATATATATATATATATCAGCATAATGGGTAGAGTGGTCACCATAGTCCGATAGACCGGGCTTCAGTCACACGTCGAGTTATATCAAAGACCGAAAAATGGTACCTGACGCCTCCTTGTTAAACATTCAGATTTATAAGGTACGAATCAAAGATAAGTGGAGCAATCCAAGGAAAAGAGTAGCACTCCCCCAATATCTCAGTGTAGTAGCAATTCAAAAGTGAGCCTTCAAGTCACCTTGGACTACGGTCGGCCAAATATATATATATATATATATATATATATATATATATATATATATTATTTACATTTTTCGGACTATTGTCCTCATCTTTGTCGCCATGCTAATCACTACGTTTTGGCTTTTGTACGCTCCAGCCTTCCTCACGTGGTTGAACTTAACCCTTCATTTCGCTTACCGGGGTAGACTGTTCTAGTTCCATCAGCCATGTTTAATAGATGTCAGTTATCAGTTATCTCCTGTTAATTTTCCCCTCTTAAAGTTTTCCACTATCTTCTCCACTATTCCATGTGTTCTTGAGGACACATGGTACAGGATCAAGGTACAGTGGAGAAAGTTTTTGGTTAGATCCAGTGACATACCCAAAGAGTGTGAGTTCAATACCCGGTTAACCTTGACGGCAATTACACAGGAATCCGGCGAGCAATATTGAGCAAGTCCTGGAGACAACACCCCACAAAGCAGCAGCTGTACGGCCACCTACCACCCATCACGAAAACTATCATGTGGACCCCTTCACATGGACGAGCAAAGGCAGGATGTCTAGTTCGAACCTACATACAGCAACTCTGTGCCGATACGAGATCTAGCCCTGAGGATCCGCCGAAAGCAATAGACAATAGGGAAGTGTCGCAAGAGACGGTCAGGAATATCCGTGCTGATAGCGCGACATGATGATGATGATGATAATAATGTAGGTCCTTTAATGCCAAATATTTTTCATGCATATATTAAATATATGATTACGAAAAACATTATGAAAATAAGTTTTTTGAACAAGACTGAGCTGGGTTTTTTTGCACACAATCAAATAGTTTCACATGAGTTTAAACAATTCAGTTTAGCATAAGTACAATCATTTATTTACACACAGTTAGTAATTGGTTTAAATACAGTTTTTTATTAACACACACCGTTAAATGTAAAAGCTGTTCTATTTCTAACAATTCTGTTTAGCATGTCAACAAAGTTCATCATCATGTTGTCCCGCCAGCACGGATATCCCTGACCCTCTCTTTCCACTTCTCACTACCGTTCATCGCCTCTGGCAGGTCTTCAGGGCTCGATCCCGTATCCTCACATAGCTGCTGTATGTATGTTCGAGCTAGTTGTCCTGCTTTTGCCCAGCCATATGTGGGGGCCCATAGGAGTACATCACATATGAGCTCGTCTCTGCTTCTCCAGTAGTGTCCTGCATGTCTGGTTCGTCTAACTTGGATAGTTTTCGTGATGGGAGGCAGGTGGCCTTATAGTTGGTGCCTTGTAGGGTGTTGCCGCCAGGACTTGTTCAATATTGCTCGCAGCATTCTTGTGTAATTGCCGTCTAGCTTCTTCTCCAGCCGTCTAGTTAGCGTCCAAGACGTGCATCCATACAGCAGTATCGATACGACCGCTGCCTGGAAGAAACTGTGTTTCCTTTTATCGGTCAGGTCTGATTTCCATATGGTCGATAGCCTATTGATAGCTGTCCATGCCCTCGTTAGCTACGTGTCGATGCCTTTTTCGGTTGATGAGACACTGCTTCCTAGGTAGGTGAATTCGTCTACCAGTTTCAGAGAGGTTCCGTCTAGTGTGGAGATGTCGCCTGTTTGATTTTAGCACATACATTTTCTTTTTCCAATTATGGCTATGTATCACTAACAATTCAATTAAATATCTGTCATTTGTTTACAGACAGTGAAATGATCAAACAGTTCTATTTCAAACTATTCAGTGTTGCTTAAGTAGAGTTTTTTGTTTACATACAGTTAAATGTAATTAAAGTTGGTGACCTTAGTCAAGGGTGACCTGAAGGCTCTTTTTAAGTAGCTACTACACTGAGGTGTAGGGGAGGGCACTACTCCTTTCCATGAATTGCTCTATTTTACACTTGATCCTTACCTTATAATGCTAAGTGCTAAGCAAGGTGGCATCATGTACCATTTTTGAGTCTTTGGGATGACTGGAGCCGGGATGGAACCCCGGTCTCCCTGACCATTAGGGAACACTCTACTCATCAGGCCAATGACCCGAAAACAATTAATTTCGAACAATTCATTTTAGAGTAAGTACACGGTTTAGTTGTATTTGACCCATATATAGGACCTTATCAGGTGCTACATATCCGGGTCAGAGTAGTAATGAGAACTATAGCAATGACGAAGTACTCCGCATTCCCCAAAGCTCCCGTATTACTGGAACCTCACCATCAGATTGTTTAGTGTCATATACAAGACATTCGTGGGGGGTCTTACCCCTCTGTAGAGACGCGGTAGGTGTATTCAACAACCCAAGCCGACTAGGCTTAGATGGTTTAGTGTCATATGCAGGACACTCGTTGGGGGAGTCTTACCCCTCTGCTGCGTATTCTACAGCCCAAGCTGTCTTGGCTAAAGTCTATTTTGGTCCTCGTCTTCTACAATTTCATAACTAAACAGTGAAAAAAGACTTAAAATCATTTTTCAGATGAATTCGACTTGGAACCCAGATTACGAATTGATCATTTTAAACTCAACCAAAGAAAAAAACAAAACATTCCATCCCAAAAATACCGATGCAACCATCGAAACATTTGAAACAGCAGCAAAAGAAGACATCACATCCCGCAAAAATACAACACTGAGGACAAACCTATCAATAGAATAACGTAAACATCTTAGTGAACCGTCGACAAGAGAAGACCTGGCCATAACACAAGCAGATACATTTGAAGCAACAATCGTCTGGGTATTGACGAATATCTAAAAGAGGCCAACTATATACTCAATAACAAAGAGTTTGTTCTCAAAATTCCAAATGACCCCTTCGGAGATCAAGACACCATTATAAATTCATTTAATAAAAAGACCCGAAAAAATATATCGGCAAAGCAACATCAGAAATACTTAAACCCAGTAATGGAAAAGGAAAAATACATAAATTGAACAACCATGAAAGACTAATAATTTTTTCAGTTACCTGTCACATTACCAAACTATGAAAATACATAGATCAATACATTCAACCTCTTGCTAAGGAAGTAAAGTCCTTTTGACAGGACACGACAGACTTTCTACACAAAATCAACATCAAAACAATACCACAAGATACGATTCTAGTCACAATAAATGTCCGATTCCTCTACTCCAATATCAAACTCAACGAAAGACTTTAGCAATGGAGAAATACCTAAACAAGAGAATAACAACAAAAAAAACTTCCATAGAATGATTAACAAAACGAATGCGGCGTATACAAATATTGAATAACTTCAAGTATAACGGTGGACACTTCATACAAACAACGGGATGCACCATAGGCAATCATCTACATGGGCAAATTTGAAAACACGTATATCTACCCGGAAGTTAAGGATGACTGCTGCTTTTAAACAAGTTACGTTAAGACACAGTTATATACACAGGTGGAGAGGCAAAACGGAATAATTTTCTTACCGGACACATTTTATAAACAAATTTATAGATCAGAACAATCTAATATTAGTCGAGCAACACTTTTCCAGAAACACAACTTCCACAGAGATGCAAAAATCAAAATCATTGAAAGAAGGGAAAATTTATATCAACATGAAAGCAGTTGCTGAAAAAAAAAGAAAGAAACGGATAAAAAATCTGAGAACATATGTGCCATTTGGATTTAATAAGAAACTTAATCACCCGACCTGGAGGAATAAAAAATTAACAACCATATAAACCTATACAAACAAATAAACCTGACCATAAATGGCTGCTGATTTTAAAGGCTACCTCATAAAAATAACTCGGTTTAAAAATCCACACACAAAAAACCAAAAAAAAAAAAAACAAGCCGGTTTAGTCACGATTAATTTGAAACACTCTCAAAGCAGGTGGTTTCGCAATGGAAACGCACAAAAACACACACAAACACATGAACGCACGAACACACACACACACACCCACACACACACACACGAACGCTTGAACACACGCACACACACGAACACTCGCACAAACAAACATACACACACACACGAATGCTTGAACTTGAACACACACACACACACACACACACACACGAATGCTTGAAATCACGCACACACACGAACGCTCGAACAAAGACACATACACACGCACTCACATACACACGAACGCACGAACACACAGACACGAACGCTCAAACACACACACACACTCACACACACACGAACGCTCGAACACACACACACATATATATATATATATATATATATATATACAACCAACCAAAGATACTTTTTATCAGACAATATTCTTCAGATTAATAGCTATTCTATACCAAAAGTACCTTATATATACACCCGTTGTGTAATGACTATCGTCGTTGTAAATGGACACAGCGAGTTCGAATCCTGGGCGAGACTAATAGCATTTCACATTGCACTAATAGCGTTGGGAAATGTATGAATCCATCTTTTCTCCCTTCACCTATGGGTAAATAGTAGGGTAGACTGAATTCTTCAGTCTTGGTTCGGCAACGAGTCGAGGAGAAGGAAAAACTCTGAATTCAAACCGGTTAAACTCCGCTTGAAAATTGACCTCCTGTCGCATCCTACCCGTGCGGAGGGGTTTATATATAACATATTACACAAATACAATGAAATGGAATATTTTGTTTCTGCGAATAATTTTCATATTTTTTCTTCGATTTGTTTAGAATTAGTTTACTGTTAACAGAGTATCGATTCGCTGTATATTAATACTTAAGCATTTCATCTAGATAATTTAGAATTATTTACTGATCTATATATGACGTAATTTCATGAGTATTCTCGGTGTCAATGTATTCGTATATAAAGAGTGACATCTTCCGTATTAAGCATAAAATTGCCCAGGATCATAAATGCCAAGGATTAAGAATATGTCAGAGGTACAAAAAGCCATTATTCATGCGTTGTAGGAAGCTGGAAAGACTCAAAATAAGATAGCTGTCCTTGTGGTATGCTCTCCATCACCCACCCCTTTGATAACAAGATGAACTTGACCAAAATGGTCCAACTGCGGTTCCAAGCTCAAGAAAACAACTTAAGATAAATGTCAGCTGAATAGGATCTTTATTTCCAATGGAATGTCTATGTGTTGTGAAAATTCCAAAGCCTGGAATGATGTTGGTGGAGCTGCTTCTTGATTCATAGCTCTTGGGAGATTCCATCAGCTTGGAAATGATACCAGGACACCAATTTTGAAGCCACTACTAACAGTTGAATAAAAACGAAAGCGTTCAATGTTGCCAGAAATCGTCAAAATTGGTGTGTGGTTCAATGGATCCCGGTCACCTTTAGTGATGAATTAAAATTCAGTATTTTCTTCGCTGATCGTCGCCCCTCATGTGAAGAATTTCCCACAAGTTGTAATATTTCTAAGGAAGGTCATTAATTATATTAAGTTGTAATAGTTGTAAAAATTGTGACTAAAATCTTTGAATGGTACGACTGGATGTTAACTCGTGTCAAAATAGGGACTTGTTTTAACTCGGGGTTGTAGGCCGGATATTAAAAAGATAAACATTCTTTTGGCTGGCTTAGCGACGATGGGTTTTAAAAATGTTTTTGATGACACGTATTCTTATCATCATTAGTTAATGAGGTAATTAGAATATTATGTAAGTAGGGAGATTTTTAGCGGTTAGAAAATTCAGAGAGTCGGAAGCAGAATGTCACAGTGGGTCGGACAGTTTCAGGTCTAGAGAGGCGAGTGGCCCCTTAAGGATAGGGTTTGTTCGGGGCGAAGAAAGCGAAGTCGGTGATTTGTTCGTTCACCTTCCACGAATAGAAACTCCGGCGTATCTTATCACTTGGCTTAATTCTTTTATTCTAACTCACTCTCTATTCGTGACTGGCAAATAGAAAAACAGTTATGGTCATAAACTTTCGTATATAAAGAAACAAGGGAGTCGCTTTGAATTATTCATTTTGAGTCTCGAAGGGTAACACCTTTTAATTATATCTGTGTTCGTCGTGTTACCTCATTATATCTGATCTCGTAATCTTACTGTTATATGATGCCAAATGCGTAAAAAAAGTTTCCGAAAAATCTGCTTCTTGAAAAGATCGATTAATGGTGGCGTCTATCAGGATTTCCTTGACCCATACATTGACGACAAATTTGGGGACAGTGAACTCATTTTCCAGCATGACCTCGTTCCACCCCATCGCACAAAATCAACATAAGAATGGTTCAAGAGGAAGAGTATACCATTTTTTTTTTATTGATATGCAAATAGGCCAGATACAAATCCAACTGGAGATTAGGAAAATATTATCCATCAAATTTTGATGAGGCACGATTCCTTTTTAAAACTTAGGTAACAGTGTCCACAATTACTTGTCAGGATTTAATCAGTATGTTTTTAGAACAAATAAAAGAATTAGTAAATGCAAAATGTACACAAACAAAGTTTTAAGTGTACTAATAGAGTTCTTCGAAAATTTGTTCCTTAACAAATAAGTACAAGTTGTCTCACTTTAGTCGAACCTGACCCGAAGGCTCCCTTTTCGATAGCTACAACACCGAGGTTTAGGGGAGGGTGCCAATCCTTTCCCTGGATTGCTCCACTTTACTCTTGATAATTACCTTATAATGCTCAGTTTTAAGCAAGGAGGCTTCAAGAACCATTTTTTGAGTCTTTGGTATGACTCGACCAGGGATTGAACCTAGGTTTCCCGGGTAATTGGCGAACACTCTTATTTTCTTAAAAAAAAACATTTTTTTTTTCATCTTTTACTAACAAGATATAACAATATTCAAATTTAAAAATGTTGCATTTGAAAGAAAACCTGGTTTATTTGTGAAATAATAATCATCATCATCATATCGTGCTGGCAGCACGGATATCCCTGACCCTCTCTCGCCACTCCTCCCTATCGTTCATCGCCCTAGGTAGGTCTTCAGGACAACAACCTGTATCCTCACATAGCTGCTGAATGTACGTTCGTGCTGGTCGTGCTGCTTTTACGCGGCCATGTGTGGGGATCCATAAGAGTACATCTCTTATGAGTTCATCTCTGCTTCTCCAGCAATGTCCTGCATGTCTGGTTCGCCTAACTTGAATAGTTTTCGTGATAGGGGGCAGGTGGCTGTACAGTTGGTGTCTTGTGGGATGTTGCTGCCAGGACTTGTTCAGGATTGCACGCAGCATTCTTGTGTAATTGCCATCTAGTTTCTTCTCCAGCCGTTTTGTTAGCGTCCATGTAGTGCATCCATATAGCAGTATCGATGTGACCGCTGCCTGGAAGAAACTGCGTTTCATTTTATCGGTTAGGTCTGATTTCCATATAGTCGATAGCCTATCGATAGCTGTCCATGCTTTCGTTAACCTCGTTTCGATGTCCTTTTCGGTTGATTCGACGCTGCTTCCTAGGTACGTGAATTTGTCTACTAGTTTAAGAGGGGTTCCTTCTAGAGTGGAGATGTCCCCCGTTTGGTTATAGCACATATATTCCGTTTTGTGTGCATTAACATGGAGGCCTATGCTTGCTGCTGCTCGTTCCAAACTATGCAGAAGTGTTTCGGCTTGGTCAGGTGTATTTGCCAGTTTCGCTATGTCATCGGCGTAGTCGGCGTCGGTAATTGTTGTTGCGGGGTATCTTCTGCTTCTTTTCTTCGTCAGTTCGAAGCCATTCTCTTTGATTTTGTCAATCGATGTTCTAAGTACGTAGTCTAGACAAATGATAAAGAGGTACGGAGCCAGCGTGTCCCCTTGTAGTATTCCTGCTACAATGTCGAAGTATTCTGTGTCTCCATCCGGTGATCGTACTTTTACTTTAGTGTTTCTATAGAGATTCGTTATTGCCGCTACGGTTTCTTTAGGTATGCCGTACGCTAGTAGGATTTGTTCCATTTTTCCTCTGTGAATTGAGTCGAAAGCCTTGGTAAAGTCGACAAATATTAATGTTGCTTGTAGGTTCTTTGCCCGTACACCTTCAAGGATTCTGCGGATGGTTAATATTTGTGAGGTCGTGGATCTATTTCTTCGGAAGCCATTTTGATTTTTTCTAAGTATGTTGTCGATTTTGGGTTCTATTCGGTTTCGTAGTAGGGCATTGTAGATTTTGGCAGCTATGGATGTAAGTGTTATGCCTCGGTAGTTTTTGGCTAATCCTAGGTCCCCCTTTTTAGGGAAGGGGAGTATGCATCCCTTCATCCATCTATCTATCGGATTTTGATTGTATACTGCGTTGCAGTGTCGGAGCAGTATGTCGTCGAATTGTCTGGTCTTCCATACTTCCGGGGGAATTTCGTCCAGCCCTGCAGCTTTCCTATTTTTAATTTTTCTGAGAACCGAGTCGAGTTCTTCTTGTGTGAACGGTCCAAGTTTAATGTCTAATTGTTTGCTAATTATTCTGGTGATTGGTTCATGCGTTATTTTTGGTGGGTTTCCAAGTAAGTTTTCGAAGTGCTGTTTCCACAGTTTTATTCTTTCTTGTTGGTTTGCTGCTTTAAGTTTTGCTTTGGCTGTGTTCTTTCTTCTGCTCACTTCGTTTATTGTTTGCCAGGCAATTCTAGATTGTCTATCTTCCACCGAGTCTCTAATCTTATCTATCTGATTTTGAATGTATTCTGTCTGTTCCTTTATATATATGCCTGCTAATTGATATTGTGCCGTTTTTAGTTTTAAGGCATTTGTGTTTGTTGGGTTTTTTTGATAGTTTTTGGAGGCTGTTTTCACTAGTGCACGTTTTTCTCTCACCGCTAAAGTTTACCATGGGACTCTATATTTAGTTTTAATTTTTGTTGGAATGTATTTTGCTGCTGCCTCGAGGTGTGCATTGACGAAATTTTCGTATTCGTCGTTTGGTGTACTTTTTTCCGTCTTTTCTTGTAGTGTTTCGAATCTGTTTCTTAATTCTAATACGAATTTATCTCTTACATCTTTGTTGTGTAATAGGGCCCAGTCATAGTGTTTGGTGGTCGCTGTTCGTTTGGCGTTTTTTCGTAGGCTTAACCGTATTTTCGCCGTGACTATTCGGTGATCGGTGGACACACCCTCAAAAGAGGAGTATGCTTCGCAGTTCAATGCACTATTCTTCCATTTCTTGTTTATAAGGACGTAGTCTATCTGTGCTTTAGTATTGTTTGCGTACGTGTATGTCCATAGTTTGCCCTCTCTTTTTTGGTAGTTTGTATTGAGGCATGCTAATCTATTTTCTATCATGAAATCTGTTAGATGTTGCCCATTTCTATTTGACGCGTTGTAGAGGCTGTATTTGTTGTTTCCGTTTTTCCCGATTTGTGCATTCATGTCTCCGCCAATGACTAACATGTTGTGTTTCGGGATGCGACGCACTAATGAGGATAACTCATCGTAGAAGGTGACTATTTCATTTTCTCCACTAACATTGATGGGGCTGTAGCATGAGACGATTGTTGTTCTGGGGTTTCCGTTAAATGTAGCTGCCATCATTCTAGGTTGTAATTTCTCAACGCTATTGAGCGTTTTTAGTGCTCTAGGTCCAATAAGCAATCCTACCCCTCCTACTGCGGCGTTGACAGAGTTTTTCCATGCGGATACAGTGGCGAGCGACCATCCATTGCCAGTTTCGTGATATTTGATATCTTCTGTGTGCGTGTATCTGTGTTCTTGTATGCATATTATGTCTATCTTATGTTCTTCGGCCGATGCGATTAGCTCTGGGAGTTGTCCTATTCTATTTAAGGTTCTTACGTTAAATGTGGCTATTTGTAGTGTTTGCTTGCATTTTAGTAGTTTTGATTGTTTGAGCTCTGTAGCTGATTTTTCGAACACCGAGGCCAGGGCTCCAACCTCAGCAGGACGCGCCCCTTTTTTACCCGCGCGAAGAGCGATGCGGTTTGTGTAAGTGGTTTGAGTGTGGGTCATGGTTATCTTTCGATGGCTGTTTTATTCTCTTCTATAGAAGCCACTCTTATAGAGGAGCAGCAGTAGTTCCCCGATCGAACTGGCGATCCTGAGCGTAAAGTCGTCAAACTCACGTCCAGGACCTGTTTAGGTATTGAGTTTGGTCGTCCATGGGTTTATGCAAATACCTTTACGTACATCATGCTGCTTCCCATGTGTACATAAAAAAAAAAAAAAGAAGGGGGGGTGGTAAATTTGTTTTAAGTTTTAACTTAGTTAAAGTCCAACATTAAGGTACTTTCGTATGACTTTCACTAGTACTGATTTATACTTTTTTTTTTTTTTGCTGTATTGGGACTTTTCCTGGGTTTTTCATTTTTTTTTCTACAGTTGGGGACCTAGCAGGCTTCAGGAGTTATAGAGCTTTTTTTTTTTTTTTTCCTCCTTCTCTTGGGGGGGGGGCTTTGGTAGCATTAGGCGTTCTAGGCTTTTTCTTTTAAACTACTGTTAGGGCTTTCTTTACGAATTTTTAAATTATTCGATAGAAGATATTCAAAAACATTCTGCCTTGTTCGCTCACCAGATTATTGTCACATATTGAATTCACATATTATTATTATGAGTGCAATGTCAAAATTTAAACAAATTAAAACGAGAAATATGAAAGTTATACGTAAAAAAGTGAATATTCCATTTTACTGAATGTGTGCAGCATGTAAGGATACATATAAAAATATGTTACGATATATTTATATATATATATATATATATATATATATATATATACATATGATATTTAATATATGAGTAAATATATCATATCATATTACCTCCAACGCACTTATATATAATTGGTAATGAGGAGTCATTGAATGAGCTATGCGCTGTGTGGTCAATGCATTTGCACGTCATTTGCATATGCAGTTTTATTTTGAATAAACATCTTATCACCCTGGTTAATCAGTTTCATTTGACGTAAAATTAAATTCCCTACGACTTATAGAAGTCTGAGAAAATCAAAATCAGAATGTTAACGCCTTCTGTGATCAGCAACAAAATGGAAGCGAAAGAGCCTCTGAAATCGGAGTAAAATGAGATTGACCGGGAAAACTATCCAATATGGACGGAAAAAAAAGAAAAAAAAACTGAGTTCAAATGTCACATGACATTAGTTGCTGTCTGCTTTTCTTGGTTGAGAGTCACAGCAAAGTTAATCTTTCAGGTATTAATTACTAGATAAGAAAGCTCGACTCCAAGCGAGGATTTAGGACAAGTCGGAGGCGTTATTTTAATGGCCTACTTTTTCCAAACCAGATAACGGCAGAATTATCGCTGGTTTGCGCAGAGGGAAATAAAGCTATGTTGTCAATGTCCGTGCTGGTTTTCAATTCCGTCGTTCATTAAGAAATAGGAAGACACAGGCACACACACACATACACAGCGACGCATATCTGAGTAAGGTCACAAATTGGACCGATATCATTCGAATAAATGTTTAGCCTCCTAACGTATATTTCTGTTTGATATTAATGGTGTTACTAGCACAGTTTAAATGAATGCATTTCGAACTAATTCAATCTCTGTAAGCAGCTGTGAATCATTCAATGACCTCTTAGCATATACGCGCACAACATTCAGTGAGTCTATATATATATATATATATATATATATATATTATACAGAGGGAGCATAAAAACACACACCAGACGCATTGCTGCAGATTGAGTGTCATCTTAGAAGTCACTGCCCTCTAGAAGTGGATCGGGTATATAGAAGTTCTGCATGTGAGAAAATAAACCATTTGAGGTAATGTATTTTGTGTCTCCATACTTATCAATATGTTTCAGCAATTTTTGATTTTATGACTACTTGAAATCCAGAGGTATTTCCCAGCTTCCTCTCAGCCTGTCTCTATTTCACTTTATATACAGTTGATATTAAATATATATGTACATTTTATATTACATATATTACACACACACACACACACGCACACCAACACATATGTATATATATATATATATATATGTTGCATATATATATATATACATATATACACTACATTAGATATATATCCTTTATGTGTGCCTGTGTATATATATATATATATATATATATATATTATATCCGTTTAAAAGCATATATATATATATATATATATATATATATATATATATATATATACGTGTGTGTGTGTGTGTGTGTGTGTGCGTGTGCGTGTGTGTGTGTGTGTGTGTGAAATTTCATACTATTTCATTGACATATGTAACAGGGTCGAACGGAAATCTTATCGAATAAATTTATTGACCAGAAAAGTGAAAATTGACGGAAATGTACTTTAGAAAAATAAAATCACTACATTGCAAGAAGTGAAAATTAACGGAAATGGATTTTAGAAGAATAAATCAGTATATCCCGAAAGAATAAATTGAAGATATATTTTTTTATGTTACTCGAAAATATGCATTGTCTTTTGTTTTGATTTTTTTAGAAAAAGGAAACGTTGGAAATATTGAAAGTTTCCCAGCGAGCGAAATTGTCAAGCGAATTTAACTTTGGGGTCCAAGCCTGACATTGTGACAGCCTGCTGGATTGAGTACTATAATATTTGGAAGCTGAACTGTTAAACATAATTGCTATTTTCTATTTTCAAAGCGTGTGGAGCTTTAACCGTTATGATTTAAATGAAAATATTGAGAAAAGGAAAAGGCAGCCACTAGACTTCTTATCACCCTACGCAGTATGGCTGAGATACTCCATGATACTCAAAGTCTTGACCTTTTACCAGACCCCCTAACACAGAGAAGCTTGAAGAAAGTCACTGAGAAAAGCAAACATAATACGCTACTTGACTAGATAATACGCTACTTGAACCAGACTAAGGAAAGCCACAAGAGAAAAGCCTTATTTCGTACGATAATTTGAGAGGCATTTAAAATTGTCACTGAATACCGAGAAATTTACTGACTATAAGGACATTAATTAAGTTTCTGTTGTATTATTAAAATCCACCGAGAAGGGCCAATATATGTTGCATTTTAAAGACATTCTATTTTATTTTTTAAAATTTTGCAGTTTCATCTGTCCACTCACTAAGCTGCAACTTCGTTTAGCTGTTGCGTTGCCATCTGAATAAAACACACAACATAGGCAGATAAACGGACCGACTGGGCAATCCGATGACATTACAATCCCAGTGGAATGATCAGTTGATTGAAAGAGGAATAACCTCAGATTTTGGGAAAGGTAAGTGTACCGACACACATATATATCCTATGATTTATTAAATGTATTATATTATAAATATATTTTGAGCATATTTTAACATAGTATATTATCATATTTGTGAGTGTATATATGTATATATATAATTATATATATGTATATGTGTGTGTATGTGTATGTGTACACAGTGGTTAAAATCTCGCCAATGGCCCGGGAGACCTGGGTTCAATCCCAGGTCGAGTCATACCAAAGACTCAAAAATGGTACTTGATGCTTCCTTGCTTAGCACTCAGCATTATAAGGAACGGATCAAGGGTAAGGTAGAGCAATCCAGGAAAGGAGTAGCGCCCTCCCCTACACATTGGTGTAGTAGCTATCGAAAAGGGAGCCTTTGGGTTACCCTCGACTATGGTCGCCAACTTTACTTACTTATATATATATATATATATATATATATGTGTGTGTGTGTGTGTGTGTATGTGTGTATGTGTGTAACTATGAAAATATTCAGAGATGAAAAAACAGAGGGGCATTGAATAATTCTCTGAAGACGAGTCGTGTTCCCCTCGGTGTGTTTCCCGTTTTTCATTTATATATATATATATATATATATATATGTGTGTGTGTGTGTGTGTATGTGTGTTACATAATATAATGAATATTATGCATATGACCTTATGTATTATATATCATCATCATCCTCATCATGTCGCACCATCAGCACGGATATCCCTGACCCTCTCTTGCCACCCCTCTCTATCGTCCATCGCTTCCGGTAGGTCTTCAAGGCTACATCCTGTATCGGCGCAGAGCTTTTGTATGCAGGTTCTTGTTAGTCGTCTTGCTTTTGCTTGTCAATGTAAAGGGCTCCACAGGAGTATGTCACTTATGACTTCATCCATACTTCTCCAGCAGTGTCCTGCCTGTCTAGTTCGTCTAACTTGGCTAGTTTTCGT
This sequence comes from Sepioteuthis lessoniana, assembly GCA_963585895.1. NCBI lineage: Eukaryota > Metazoa > Mollusca > Cephalopoda > Myopsida > Loliginidae > Sepioteuthis > Sepioteuthis lessoniana. The sequence continues at coordinate 28,094,773 of OY757914.1, forward strand.
GATGGGTGGTAAAAGGCCGTACAGCTGCCGTTTTGTGGGATGCTGCCTCCAGGACCTCTTCAATATTGCTCTCAGTATTATTGTGTAATTACCGTTAAGCTTTTTCTCCATACGTTTTGTTAGCGTCCATGTAGTGCATCCATACAGCAGTATCGACATGATTACTGCTTGGAAAAACTGCATTTTATTTTATCGGTCAGGTCTGACTTTCATATGACCGATAATCTATCGATAGCTGTCCATGCTTTTGCTTGACGCGTTTTGATGCCTGTCTTGGTTGATGAGACACTGCCTCCTAGGTAGTTCCAGAGAGCAACTTTTTAGTGTGGAGATGTCGCCTCTTTGATTAAAGCACATATATACCGTCTTCTGTGACTTGACGTGGAGGCCTATGCCAGCAGCTGCTCGTTCCAGACTATGTAGCTCGGTCTCGATTTGGGCGGGTGCATTTGCCAGACGCGCTAGGTCATCGGCGTAGTCTGCGTCCGTAATTTTTTGTGCAAGGCACCTTCTGCTTCTTTTTTTGTTAGATTGAGACCGTTTTCTTTCATTTTATCAATAGACGTTCTAAGCACGTCGTCTAAACAGATGATAAAGAGGTATGGGGCTAATATGTCTCCTTGCAGTACACCTGCTACAAACTCGAAGTAGTCTGTGTCTCAATCCCATCCAGGGAGCGGATTTTTACTTTTGTGTTTTTATATAGCATCATTATGGCTGCAAAAGTTTCTTTGGGTAGGCCGTAGGCGAGGAGAATTTGTTCCATCTTTCCTCTGTGAATGGAGTCAAAGACCTTGGCGAAGTCAACTAATGGTATCGGGCCATTGGCCTAATGAGTATGGTGTTCACCAATGGCCCGAGAGAACGGGGTTCAATCCCTGGTCGGGTGATACCAAACAGTCAAAAATGGTACTTGATGCCTCCTTAACACTCAGCATTATAAGGTAAGGATCAAGTGTAAAATGGAGCAATCAAGGGAATGGAGTAGCGCCCTCCCCTACACCTCGGTGTTGAAGCTATTGAAAAGGGAGCCTTTGGGTCGCTTTTGACTAAGGTTACCAACTTTACATATTATATATAAGTGGCGCCTTCAATAAGTTTCCAGATTTTTTTTGTGTAGGCATTTTAAATTGTCGTTGACTCTTGAAAATTCACTATGTTATTGCTATACATTCTCATTAGATGACTGAACAATTTTTATGATTTCAGGTTCAAATGAACAGCTACAGCAGGAATTGAACTACACCCTACTAAAACCAGATTGTCACAGCTGGTGATTTTTAAAAATGCAATCTGGACGTGAAGAGACTTTAGAAGAACGATATGCAATAAAATTCTGTTTTCAACTTTGAAGAAATGCCACAGAAACGTATGGAATGCTTCAGACTGCTTTTGGAGCATCTTACATGAATTGAGCATCAGTTTTTGAGTGGCATAAGAGATTCAAGGAAGGCAGGGAGTCTGTGAGGGATGATGAAAGGAGTGGGAAGAGTAAGGAAGTCAATACACCAGAGTTGATTGGCCAAACGGTTAGGCTTAGGGTTACTGGTAATCTTTCGTTCTTTATTTACAGAACTTCTTAAGACTAAACATTTTTTAAGTTTTTTCTACTGAATAAATGTTTAGCCTGAAGAAGTCTTGTGAATAAAAAAAGTGTTTATAAGTTTTTAATCTTTCAACTACTCCACCTACTTTTATCATATATATATATATATATATATATATATATATATATATATATATATATATGTCTGATAATAAATTTTTGGTCCACGCCACTCATACCAGAACCTCTTGATATAATATCAATATTATAAATTATTAAAAGAATTCCAATGTATATCCTTGATGAGTCCTATTTGCCTTTTATCTGATTTTCTTTCTTTGATTTTTTATTTAATGGCATATCAACCTTTGTGGGTTATTAAATGTGAAAGTCACCCTTGTCGAAGATAAGTAGTAGAGGATTAATATTTTTCCAAGTTTATTAGAAAAAAGTAACCCACAAACTATTAGCTTACTAATCATATATATATATATATATATATATATATATATATATAAACAAACATTACTTGTTATTAAATAATCCACAAGGGTTGAGATGTCCTAAAACACAAACCAAGCAAGTAACCAATCTACCAAAAGGGTTTATTTTTGTTTTACTGCTTTCACAGGAAAATCATTAAGTGAATCATCATGAGGTCTTTGGAGTGTTTGTTTTATTACTAATCAAATAAGATCAATTGGGAGACACTTGTAAGTATTTTATTTCATTTCAAGGGTCAACAGAGATGAAACCTAGATCTTCTTGGCATGGATAAAAGAAAAAGAAAATATATCAAAAAGAAATGCTGGTTGAATAAACAAAGTTCTTTCTACTTCCCCCCGAGAATATCCAATCATGCAGAAATAAAGATGTTAGTAGCAAGGAAGAATGAATCAACATTTCATTTTTATTTGTTTAATTGCATATGAAACTTTGTGGGCTATTAAATGTCAAAATCATCCTTGTAGAAAAAACACGTCTTAATCCACATCTGGTCAAGTGAACGGAACAGAGCGACCAAAGTTCGAACCCACTTACTTCGAGGCTGCAGTACATTTTAAACATTCTGATCCATCTTCATTTAAATTAATGGGAACTCAAGCTAATTAGTATATAAATGTTGGATTAGAGAAATTAATTATCTGTTACAATCAATGGCGTTTTTAATTGTATTATGGTAAATATTTCATTTGAAACGAAGTGTAGATTATTTAATGAGAATAAAAAAAAGTTCTCAGGGCTAAATTCTCATGTCTACCTGAGGTCAACTGAGCTTGATTGACTTATTATAATCTCTGTGGTCCGATTAAAGCCGCGCAGATATTCAGCTAAAGTCTTTGTCATTAAATTTGGTTGCCTATTCAGATGAAAAAATGCCACGCTGATGAAGACCAAAACAGAAGAAAAGCGCATTCAAATTCTCGATTCGATGAAAGAAGTGTGAATGTTATTTCATATGTATATATATATATATATATATTGTGACGGCAAATTAAAATAAAAAGATCCCAGGATGAGTAACCATTTAAACGCGTATGGGAACTGATGCATTTAAATATTGTTATCACTAAACGGGGGTTTATTTTTTTGCACGTGTGAGGACGGGGCGGGCTGGCACTTGATCCCTCGTAGAATAAGTCCTTGTTCAGAGTTCTTTCTCGGGCATGTTGGAACTGGCATATTATGTGGTGGGGGGTAATTTATGGCTCGACTGACTGCTGTTGGCAAGGGGTTTCCAAATTTCACAATATACACACATCCACTAAGGCCGCTAGTTTTTCCTCCCAATGAAAGATATGGACCTCTAGGTTTAGAAGAAATAATATTAATTATAATAGTCGACAACTCCGGTTTCCCGCGTAATATTTTTTAAAGGAATTCATATAGGAAAATTTAAGCGAGGATAACATAAGGCGAATAGAAGCTGAAAAAAGAAACATGAAATAACGACTTGGTAGTAGACGATACAAATAACAACTTCAACACGTGGGAACATGAAAATATGTCAATCTTTTTACTACACACGCTGATTCACAAATTCAACGCGTCGGCTATATTATTAACGGATAGTACATAAATATAAATGTCTTTCTTTTCTTTCCTTTCTTCTTTAGTCTTTCCTCAAATTGAGAGAGAGAGAGAGAGAGAGAGAGAGAGAGGATATATAATTGGGTATAGGGAGAAACAGTCTCAATGGTTACTCATCTTATTCCGATGGATTCCTGTGGAGAATATTTCCTCTTTTACGGGCTAACAGACTTTATGTTATTTTTAGTTCTGGCTTGAAGGTATGGCTCCCTCTTGTCCAAAATACTTTTCGTCTTCCTTTACCCGGAGTCTTGGCTTTATATTCGTTCGCCACGAACGCTGTCCAAAAACTGATTTTCTTATTCCCTACTTTCGCAGACGGAAGGAGCTCCCATTTCCGCCTTGGGGTTCTAGCCAATCATTTGGCTTCCATCTTCTTCCTTTCACTGTCAGGCGATTCGTTAGGGCTACTATATGCCCCTGTATCCCATTCTTTTCCCATCCGGTCACCAAGTACAAACATCTGTTTGTTTCCATTCTGACCTGGATTTGTTACATCGGGATTGACCTACATTATCTCTTTTAACGGTCATTCTTTGACGGCTTGCTAATTCAAACACGAGGATAGTAGAAATTCCTTATTTCTCCTCTCTTAGTGGGAGACCACGTGACAATATATATATATATATATATATATATATATATCGTTAGCACTAAATTTCGATTGTCTGTTTCGATAAAGATGTCCCACGGATCCAAGACGAACATTTTCTCCTGAGTGTGAGATTAAACATGGTGTGTCTGTTTGGGCTGTGTTAATTTGTTTAACGCAATATCAACTTTTCTGACCTATTTAAAACTGAAAATAGATTAATTTATAAATGTTTTATCGTAATCATTTAATAAGTTACACTTTTATTTGACTTTTGAAATGATTCATTAATTGTACAGTTATGTCTAAACAATTTCATTAAATATTTCCAGCAAGGAGATCAAGTCAGCATACACTTATATAGTTTCAAGGATTCCTATTTAATACAATGATTTTTAAAATAGCTTAACTTGCTGCTGAGATGGGACCTAGCAGGTACCATCACACCAGGTCAGAGGGTGTCTGGGAGTAATGACAATCATTGGGTACTTCAGACTCTACAGATCTCCCCAATGTGGACCCTCACCACCGTATGCAGTTTTGTGTCAAATCCAGGACACCTTTGGGCGGTGGGAGATCTTAGCTTTTTGCAGATAGTTTCGTTTAATGGCGCGTCAAACGTCTTGTGTGATTTAATGCCAAAGACCTCCTTGTACAAAGACAACAGTGATACTATAGGCTTGGCTTTTTGCAGGGGATACAATCAGCCTATTCCCAGCCTCACGAACGAGGTAAGACTCGATGAATAAACAAAGGAATCCAAAGCGCAAATTTTTAAAGCGCAATTTTCTCATAATTCAGCGCTCATATTTTTTTTAATTCGATAATAGGGTTGATATGTATAATCCAGAACAGATAGAAAAATAGATATGAACCAGCTGGAATTAATAGATAGATATAAAAAGCAAAGGAGAAATATAAACAAGTGTGGATAGATAGAAAGATATTTAAAAAAAAAGAATAGGATATATATAAATAAGCTTGGACAAATAGAAAGAATGATAGATATAAAATGAATATTATTGATATAAAAAAACTGGGATGGATAGATAAATAGATAGATAGAGGTAACTTGATGTAAGTCACTAATAGCACATATTCAAATCAATTTAATTTCAATGAATTTGTTTCTGTTCTGTACAATAAAAGAAAATGAAAATAATTAACAATAGAATAATTGCGTCAAGCTAGCGATGTAAATAGAAAGCAACGAAAGTCATGGTACTCTCTCTCTCTCTCTCTCCCTATCTATCTATCTCATATCTCTCTCGCTCTCTTTCTTTTTTAGTAGTATACTTGTGTCGATTATCAATGTGAAGAAAATATTCGGTCATTTCGTGAGAAAAGACTATAATGAGATCTGAAAAGTAATAGATAGATAGATATGAATCGACTGATGTATAAAAAGAAATATATATATGAACACACAAGCAGAGAGAGAGAGAGAGAGAGAGAGAGAAAGAGAGAGAGAGAGAGAGGTTAGATATGAACGGACTGATGTATCCGAAGAAACATCTAAACAGACTGAAATAGATAAACAGACCACCAGGTAGAGAGAGAGAGAGAGAGAGAGAGAGAGAGAGAGAGAGATGGACGGATTGATGTATATAAAGAAACAGATATAAACAAACTGAAATAGACAGAAAACCAAATAGATAGATAGATAGCCAACTTTTGAGGAATCTAAAGTAGCTACTGCATAGAAAGAACAATACCTTTTCTGAAGAAAATTTATTGCCTCACTTATTGTTTGCTAGTCTTTGCAATGTCAGTCAGAACGTCCATCAGATGGCAAATTCGATAATAGCTGTCAAAAAGGTGAGCTACTACTGTCTAAACAAAAATTACCATCAAAATTTGATGAGAAATCTAACAAATCTAATTTGCGAATATTTCTAAGACAGCGGCAGATTTCCCAATTCAGCCCTTGTAGTTTCTTCTATGACAGCACGAGAATCAGCTGCTCCTTGGAGATAATTAATACCGTCATATTTTATGGGCACGCTGTTATTTATGGTATATTGTTTGTTGTTGTGAATTTCGTATTTGTTTTATTTTCGTATTCTTTTAGTCAACGTGAATGGTCAGAATTAGAACGATTCGTGATTTGCAGCTGTCAAGACGAATTTTATTTAGATAGGTATTCTATGATCTGATATTCTTTAAAAATTTAGTCAAAGTTTTGTTTATATTGATTTCTTCGCTCTTTTTGTTTTGGGTTTCTTAGTTTTAATGGCATATCAACCTTCGGGGCTTATTTAATTCCAAAGCCATCTTTGTAGAAGAATAATAGCGGTACTATTTAACTCGTATCGGCAAAGATGTAAAGGCTCATTAATTTCCCGAGGCTTTTTATCTAAAGGTGAATTTAAAACCATGACTGGAGTTTGAGCTCGTTTACTACGATATCATAGTCCTCTGGTATCCAATATATATATATATATATATAGAGAGAGAGAGATAGAGAGAGAGAGAGAGAGAGAGAAAGAAAGAGAGAGATTGATTGATTGATTGATATATTGAGTGTAATATTGTCACTTGGTCCGGCACCAAATGTAACGCAATGTTCTGGGATTCAATACCGGTACCATGGCTGATACCAACGCCAAATATAATTCCCTTTTGCACGACAAGATTTGTGGCACCAAATGTAATAATAATAATAATAATAATAATAAAAAGGTCTTATCCTGGTAACAGCGCCAAATGTGATTCCAGGTACTTTTTCTTATCATTCCTTTCTGTGTACGCACTGTACTTGAAACATTTACAGATAGGGAATGACAGAATTCCTCCGGAACTTCTTCTAACAGTTTGGGTGATTCATGGGAACAAAGTTGCTGGGCTGTTGGCTATTCAAAGACAAGAAGAACTCTCCGTCAACAATTTTCAGAGCTGACCCGGGAGTAATTGATATAAAGTGGTACTCTACATTCCCCAAAACCTTTGGACAGGCGCCACATCATTAAATTGTTCAATGTCATATACAGGAATCTCTTTGGGGTGCTTTATCCACCTGCAGAGATGTCGTCAGCGTATTCAGTGGGCTCTCACTCTCTCTCTCTCTCTATCTCTCTCTCTCTCTCTATATATATATATATATATTACAACAATTTATAGTTGTCACTATCTCTGTAGGTGGGTTAGTGATAGACCAAATTCGGTATAATTTGGTGAGGGATCAATATCTGTGATAGAGCTATAATAAAATATAATAAATAAATACATCTTAGTTTTTATAAAATGATAAATAGATAAATACTAGATTTATATATTCAATTCCATTGAAGTTTGTCTGCCACCTTTGGTTTCATGAAGTTTTACAAATACAATTGCCAGGCAGATAACGAAAGAAAATTAATAAATCGAAAAAATCGAAAAATATTGTCAAAAACAGTTGGGATTGTGTAGAAATCTTTACGTGTGCTTGTGAGTGTGTATGTTTGTGTGTGTGTGTGTGTGCGTGTGTGTATGGGTTATAGTTGCGTATTATTGTGTGTTGATATGTAAGAGATGTTTAGTGTATGTATATGTAACGATACATGCGCAGCGTGATAAACCTGGCGTTGTTTGCTGGATGGGAGAACGCAGTTGTATCGAACATTGCTACTGTAGAAGCGAGTTAAAATTCTTTCTTCATTTCTCTATGTGTAGGTGATTATAACTAAGGAACAAAACCTTCGACCACTGGTTCCATGCCGTCTTCACTCGGTAATCACCAGGGTTTTTCAGTCAAGCAACTACGGTTTGCTGTTGGTGTAATTTCCAGATGGTAAATTCATATAAGTAAATGCTCTAAGATGTAAGATTTGTATATTTCATATATGGTTGATGTAATTCTTATTTCAGAGAAAAATTTCCAATACCCTACTACTCTGGAGTTAAGACAGTTTAATGAGACATAAAAATAGTTTACTGAATATAAACACATTAGCCTTATTATTGTACTTTTATGTTATTTGCATTTTAAATAGAAGATATAAAAGCAAATCCTCATTTAAGCCGATTGAGTACGTTTTGACCTACCAGTACCCTACTCTATGTTTGGAGGTCGATCTATACAGCAAGTATTCTTACACGTATATCATATTGAAAGAAAAAAAACATGACTTTTGGTTTACAAAAATATATCTCTTTATTTCTCGAAAGAGACAAAACTTCTATAAGAGTGAGAGAGTGACTGGATAACGAATACATATTGACGACTCAGACTGAGGATAGACCCATTATTAACCCACTTTGTGATTCCTTATTCAGAGGCCTAATTCTTTGCTTTCTTGACTTGAGGTTACTCAACTGGCCACTTGTAGGCCGCTGTCCAAACGTGTATTCGAGACTGAGAACGATCGTTACTCTGTGTGCACCTGCATATATGATTTCACAATGCTTACGGGTTTCTAGTTGTTAATCAACGTGACCCGCTTCCTACTTTTAACTCGCGTGATCAGCTTACACCTACGCTTCTCTTCTTCCTGTTTACACAGCTAAAACATGATGGCTCTGTCAAACGTCAATATGCAAAAGTATAAGCCTTCCACAGAATTTTGTACAAGATATTTTGAGGTCGACATATTCCAGATCGAATCGTTCGCCACAATTAAGGGTAGTCTATGATTACAATAAAATAGTATTCTTTCTTACTGTAAAATGAAATTTTAAATAGTATCAATGTAATCTGTTTTATTTAAGTTCCAAATTCGAGATATAGTTCTGCCGTACCATAAACATAACAGTTAGCACCGTTGGAAATGGAATCGGCGACTCGAGTTCAAATCCCGAACAATTCTCTCTTTGTTTCAATTTATGTTAATTCTATGGGAAAAGCCTGAACCAATCTTCCTTGTCAATCATGGTTAAATAATAAGACAGACTGAGTTCTTTAGTCTCGTTAAAGCAACCTGTCAAGAAGAAAGAAAACTTTGAATTGGAACCAGCTTTTCTCAGATTGTACCACATCCCACACGTGGCCAACGGTTTGGATTCATACGTCAAGATTTTCGCCATCAGTTGTTGAAAACATTTGTAAAAAACTTTAACACTATTGTATGGCTGAACCACTTTGACGACGTTCCAGGAGAAAGAAAAACTTGATGCTAATTACTTAAGAATGCCGCTTGGTGTTTTGAACAAATCTTGGAAGCAAAACACTACAAATCGGCAACTTTTCGGCCACTTACATCCCATGATAAATATCATCCCAGTAAGACGAACAAAACATGCCGGACATTGCTGAGTATGTAAGGACGAAGTCATTAGTGACGTTCTCCTGTGGACTCCTACACATGGTCACACCAGTATAAGCCGACCAGCAAAAACTTACATTCATCAGCTCTGTCTTAACATTGGGTACTATGTAGAGGACATGCAGAGGGTGGGGAGATAGGGACGAATGATGAAAGAATCTGTGTTGACAGCCCGCCTTGATTATGATATATATATATATATATATATAGTGTGTGTGTGTGTGCGTGCGTGTGCGTGTGTGTGTGTGTGTGTGTGGATAAATAAATATGCCACGTAATTTCGCTCGGATAACAAAAAAGCAAAGCTCTGACCTAGATGTTGGGTCTGCTTCCACAGTGGGAATCTAGGTGACGGGCCACGTTGATCCTTGTGACTCTGATTGAAACCAGCTGAATTTACTTAAATCGGCGGGTGACCCAGTTATGCATGGTCGATCTTAGATTAAGGCTCTGTGGTTGTTCTACAGTAATCATTCCTATCCCATACTCTCTCTCAAAAAAAGAAGATAATCACCCACGTTCCGCCGGCATGGTCAACATTTGATGCTGAGGTGATGCAGGTGGGTCAACCGATGCTAATTCTGAACCAGCACAGCTGGAAGTATGAAGAGAATCGTTCATTTAAACTAAAGCTGATTCCAAAACTCTCAAGTACATTTGCAAGGGTGCACATAAATATGCATCTTTATCTCCTATATCTCTCTGTCTTTCTCTCTTCTCCCCCACATACATACACAGAGACACATACACATTTCTCTCTCTCTCTCTCTCTCTCGCTTCACAGAAACAGATACACACACACACACACACACACACACACACACACACACACACACACACACACACACACATTTCGACAACGTAATTTGTATACACGTATGTTTATAAAAGTGCATGTAACTGTCGATGCATCTCAGCATCTATCTATCTATCTATCTATCTCTGACTACTGATATTTTATCTTCTCTCTCTCTCTCTCTCTCTCTCTCTCTCTCTCTCTCTCTCTCTCTCTCTCTCTCTCTCTCTTCACACAAACATATACACACATAGACACACAGTTCGGCAACTTAATTTGTATGCAAGCATGTTCATAATAGTGCATGTAACTGTCTATGTATTTCAATTATCTATCTATCTATCTATCTATCTATCTATCTATCTATCTATCTATCTATCACCACCTGCTCATCTCTCTCTCTCTCTCTCTCTCTCTCTCTCTCTCTCTCTCTAGTGTGTGTGTGTGGGGGTGCATGCGCGCGCTTTTAAATACACGATAATGTTATTTTTGGCTGTATTTATAAATGAATAAATCAAAATTATACTTATATTTCATCTGAAATTCATTATATCACATCATTTTTTTTCTTTTAAATTAAAAAAAAAACTTAACTTCCGGGAAACCATCCTCCGTAAGCAGAACGTGTAATTAAAGAAAAATAGCTTCTTCTCATGAGGCCTGTATCTTACTGTGATTAGAATCTTATTGATAAGATTATTAAAGCGATCTGGTATTACCGAATTAAAAAAAAAAACTGTCGATAAATAAATGAGAATTCTGGATTGCATATAACATATTTCCTTCTTTATTTTTTACGCGTGTTTGTGTGCCAGTGTTTTTATCTGTGCAAGTGAGAATGTACCTGTGGGTAATCACAGATGAACGTACAATACTATGAAGGAGATGGCACAAGTATTAATATTATTGTAAAAATGATAGTCGTATACAACTATTAACTCCCTGTCGCTAATGTATCGGTCTGTATTTGAGACAAATATGATAATATTATTTTTTTTTATCATTGAAATAAGGAAATAAGCTATCTTAACCCTGTTTCCCAACATCGATCATCAGATGAGATTTTTTTTTCTTTCAACTAATCTTAATTTTGATCGGTGTCATGAAATTCAGAGCTTATTATTATTATTATTATTATTATTATTATTATTATTATTATTATTATTATTATTATTATTTTATTCATTTGAAAATAAATAAATAATTGTTATAATTCTTTTTTCTATGTTTTGCAAATGATTCAAATTTTAGTATGTTATTATGGAAGATAACGACTACCAGTAATCAAAATTTCAGCTTTTCACATTTGTTATTTCTAACAAATATTAGGTTTTAAAATTTTGTCCTTTAGTTTTGGACGCTACTGTATATATATATATATATATATATATATATATATATATATATATATTGCGTGCAATTAATAATTCTAAACTTTTAGCTATGATAACTTATAAGAGAGGGAGAGAGAGAAAGAGGAGAGAGGGAGAGATAGAGACAGAGAATTGAAGGAGGTAGTAGAAGAGTTCAAATTCCAGATGAGGCTATTTGGGTTTCAATTTGCGCTAATGCACTGGAGATATGTATAAATCTATCTCCTCTGCTTTCAGCTATCGGTAAATAGTAGGGTAGAAGGGACACTTTAACCTTTGTACTGTAATTAGTCGATCAGAAAGAAAACTCAGCTGAACTCCATAAAAAATTGATGCATGCATCATACCGATGCTTAGCCCAGTCAGCTGGGGCTGTAGAATACACCGACTGCATCTCTGTGGAGGATTAAGACTACCCCAACGAGTGTCCTGGAAATTACACGAAACAATCTGATTGTGAGTCTTCAGTAACACTGGAGTTTTGCGGAGTACCACTTTTTTAGTATCGCTCCCAGGTCTACTCTGGCCTGGAGTGGTAGCATCTGATAGGGTCCTATATATTGGTTAAATAGAACTAAACACCGTGCTTATGCTAAACTGAATTGTTTGATGTACACATTTTTATTTTATAAGTAGAGGAATTAATATTGTGAATTGAATTACCATGACCAGAAAATCCGCCGAACACCTACGCACGATATACGGGAACACTGAACACCTGACGATCGAACCAGCGACCACAGATTGCAGTGCCGAAACTCTACAACTGAGCCACCAGCTCATATCGCACACAAGTGACGCCAAATCAACCAGTCATGGTAATTGCGCGGCCATATAACCTAAATGTGACTTGCAAGTTACATTCGTACTATCTATGAATTGTTTGAAATAGAACTGTTTGAACATTTAAACTGTGTACTGATGTTAATTAGCATTGTTTTAAATAGAACTATCTATATGTTTAAGTTTAGTTTTGGCATTGAATAACCAATTAAAGCTGGAGTAATCAGAATAATCTCGAAAAGCTGGAGTAATCAGAACAATGTCGAAAAGCTGGAGTAATCAGAACAATGTCGAAAAGAGTAAAAAAGGAAGTGAGAAATCCAATTCCAGACCACAGCACTGTTTAGATCAGCTGGATAACTGATAAGATTCCCGGAGATCTGAGGAGACTTGACGTAATCCGTACTTTAGTCCAGATCCCAGTGACAAGTGGTGTGATAAACTCAGAAATAGTTCAATTGCTTGAACTTTGCCAGAGAAGTAAGACAGCTATGGAACATGAGGGTGATGTTGATACCGACTGTAATTAGCACATTTGGAACGGTCCTCAAATACTTGGAGGTGGGACTGGAAGAGTTGGAAATCATTTAAATTACTGCATTGTTGAAATTGGTCAGAATACACAGGAGAGTCCTGGAGACTTGAGAGAACTTGATGTCACAAAGACTTCAGCGAAAAAAAGCTAGTTAAAACTAGTGTGAAGTAACCAGCGTAGAGTGAAAATGATTATGATAATAATGATAATAATAATACGTTGACGCATCGATAAAACGACTCGAAGAATTCATAGAAAAGCGCGGATGAAGACTGATCATCATCACCAGAAACAATACTATCGACACGAGGACCAGTAGAATGGAAATAACCAGAAAACAACTCTATGAACTTTTTAAGCGACTAACACGCGACATCTCACAAGAGAAAACGTGGACGTGGCTAAGAAAAGGAAACCCTAAGAGAGAAACTGAATCTCTTCTCATAGCAGCACAAAACAACACCATATGGATCCATCATATCAAAGCGAGAATAGATAAGATGCAACAAAACAGCTGATGTTGGTTGTGCGGAGATAGAGACGAAACGATCAATCACATAATAAGTAAATGCAGCAAAATAGCACAGAAAGAGCAAAAGACTAGATACAACTGGGTTGATTAGGATATACACTCGGAACTGTGCAAGAAATTTAAATTTGACGATATGAACAAGTGGTATATGTACAACCCAGAATCTGTCCAAGAGAATGAGACGCAAAAGCTCGTCTGGGATTTTGTTATACAAACGGATCACCTAATATTGGTCAGACGACCAGACATTATAATAATCAACAACAACAGCAAAAAGATAGAGAGAAGTTGCAGAATCGTGAACTTTACTGTTCTGGCTGTCCACTGAGTAAAATTGAAAGAAAACGAAAAGAAGGATAAGTACCTGGACCTTGCTTGGTAATTGAAAAAACTGTGGGACAAGAAAATCACGGTTGTATCAGTTGTAATTGATGCTCTTTGTACAGTCACAAAAGGATTGATGATAGGAGTATCGGACTTGTAAATCAGAAGACGAATGGAGACCATCCAAACTAGAGCAGTTGAGATTAGCCAGAATACTGAGAAGAGTTCTGGAGACTTGAGGAGACTTGAAGTCACTCAAACTCCAGTAACGCTGATGTACTCAAGATATAAGTCCTCAAAACGGCACATAGTGCCCTCGGAGAAGGATGAATTTCAGTTTTTTCTGTACGATTCACACTGATGAGTTCATGTGTAGAATTCCGTCGGTGAATCTCGCTTATGAGTTCGTTCTTACTTTACCATCAGTTTTGCTTGGCTTTCTTTGATGGTTTGCGAGATGGGAGGTAAGGGGCTGTTAAACAGCTGGATTTGTTCAAAACAACGCGTAGCATCCTTGTGTATTTCCAATCTCATTTTTCTCCAAGGATTTTGTGAGAATCTAAGTGGTGCAACCATTCAGTAGTACTGAAACTGCTTCAACTTGGAAGGATTTTCGCTTTATGTTATCAGAGAGATCAGATTTTCCTGTGGTCGATAGCTTATCAATAGATCGTCATATCCCACCTATGTATATTCAGGTATCGATTTCAGTAGATGAGATATTGTTACCAAGGTATGTGCACTGGTCTCTTAATTTTAAAAGCTCTTAGGTGAAGTTCCTTTATAAAAGTTTATTTCTAAGAAAAAATCAAACCGACAACGTGCAGGCTTGATTTGGCCGAAACGAAGGTCGACTACCGAAATTCTACCAAGTTTAACAACTAAAAGATAATTCAACCGAGAATTCTGCCGAAAATAACTTTAAAGAAGACTGGCGATTAAATGAACTGTGAAACGTTTCGATAAAACAAAAGAAAAAAGAAAAGAAAAATACTCAAATTCAAAGAACTTTGTTTTCCAGACTCTCTCAGATAAGTTCCTGTGAATTGCACTCAAATTTGCAACACTTTATCTTTTCTATCCCTTTCTTACTTGTTTCATTTGTATAAAATTCCTTTTTGATAACTTTATTGGCTGTGTTATCTTTTCGAATCAGTATCCGAACTAGAAAGCTGTGGAAACTGTTTAAACTTACTGTTTGAATTTACTGTTTGAAATTGCCGTTTGATATTGCCTGCTAAAGTCTCCTAAAAACGTTACCCAATTAAATACTAAACTTGGCTTTAGTGTCACTCACTTCATAACAAATTCCTTAAAAATTTCTTTAATTTTGGCGTCATAGCAAAAGTGCCGGAGTGCGGTCTCAAAGTAATCTAATTCGAATTCAAGTCATTGAATTATGAGCACTTTGGGACAAATACTCTTGAGAATGATATGATCTTTTTTATCTACGCTCCCAGCTTTGAGTTATATAGAATCATTGCTATTTTTCTGAATGTAAACACTCCATGAAGGTCGATATGCCATAAATCAAAGAAACCACATATATCACAGTTTTTACCATTTAATAAGAGAATAGCCTTACCTCATTCAAAACACATGAACTCTGTTTTATCTAAGCTAAAATGTAGTGGTAGTTAATTTCTTTTTTAAAATTTTATTTTAAAATTCAAAATGTAAACAGATTTGACATCTAGACGCATTAGTAAAGATATTTAAAAACAAGTAGTTCAATACATCTAGATCAATGTTGTTTTTTTAATTTTTAATTTTAGAAAAACAGCAGATTGTGCAAATGCTGGATTTTCCAAACTCAGTTCCTATAACTTTGTGCAATTTTTTTCTTCTTTCCTGAAATTAGAAGTTCACCTCAAAGACAATTTTTTGAGAAGAGAAAATGTAGAATATATTCAGGGAGATAAAGTTTTCTAATATTGTTTCCAAACAGTCGACACTATTTGGCCGTACCTATGAAAGAATTCTTGGAAACTTTTACTGGGGGTTCTCCATAATATCAGTTATGTTATTCAAATAAATTCTCTGACGTAGAAATGTTAACATTTGTCGAATCGCCTTTCAACATATCGTTGGAACAGGTTGACAAGGATGGTGAACAGGCGCAGACTTATAAACATCATAACGGTACTCTCTTTGAAGTATTGCATTTTTGGGAATAACCATATATATATATATATATATATATTGTCATCCACAGACAGACTGTTTCGTTCTATCAGAACTCTTCAGTGTGGCTAGACACGTAGGACGCTCGAAGCCGGGATCGAAACCCGTCCAACTTTACGTTAGACTTAGTATCAGACCGCTCGGCCAACAAGCGTACTGCGTTGACAAAGGGAATTTTTTAAAGGTATTATGTAGCAACAGCAGCAGCAGTGTGTGGGGGGGCATTTTAAAGGACGGTGCCGTCGAAGTTGTACATATTTGTTTTTCTACTATTTCAGTGAAATGGGCTTTGGCCGTTGAAGTGATAGTTGTCGTTGAGCATCAGAAAGTTATGAATCAGTCTGTCTTTTCCTTATGTCGATTTTATTTCAAAGGAGGACTTTAAGGATTGTTTAATTTGATATCAAGGCTTTTGAGGGCAAGTATTCGCAGACGTTTTAGACATTAACCTTCGTGCGTTCCTATTATTGCTGTGATATTGTCTAATGCGGTTGTTCTGCATTTATTTCCGTGGTGCTGAAAATGTCTCTCAATGTTGAAGTCGGAGTTGTTTGATCAGAAATATTGTTGTATTATTTTATCTATTAGTTTAATATAATCAATGGATTTCATTCTTTGGCTGTGGTTGTTTAATCAAATCTAATCTAAACTAATATATATATATATATATATATATATTGTCATCCACAGACAGACTGTTTCGTTCTATCAGAACTCTTCAGTGTAGCTAAACACGTAGGACCCTCGAAGCCGGGATTGAAACCCATCCAACTTTACGTTAGACTAAGTCTCAGACACGCACTCACATACACTCATGCGTACACACACACACACACACATATATCCTCATTATCATCATCATCATGTCGCGGCACCAGGAGGGATATCCCTGACCCTCTCCCGCCACCCATCTCTATCATTGATCGCTCTCGGGAGGTCTTGAAGGCGTATCGGCACAGAACTGTTGGATCTAGGTTCTAGCTGGTCGTTCTGCCTTTGCTTATCCATGTGAAGGGGTCCACAGAAGTATGTCACTTATGAGTTCATACCTACTTCTCCAGCAGTATCTGGCATGTTTGGTTCGTCTAACTTGGATAGTTTTCTTAGTGGGTAGTAGGTGACCATACAACTGATGCTTTGTAGGGTGCTGCCTCCAGGACTTGTTCAATATTGCTCGCAGCATTCTTGTGTAATTGCCGTCAAGGTTATTCTTCGGCTGTTTAGTTTGCGTCCATGTAGTGCATCCATACAGCAGTATCGACACAACTGTAGCTAGGAAAAATCAACATATATATATATATATATATATATATATATATATATATATATATATATAATTAAGTCAGTAAAGTTGGTGACCGTAGTTGAGTGGGACCAGAAGGCTCTCTTTTCAATAGCTACTACACCGAGGTGTAGGGGAGGGTGCTACTCCTTTCCCTGGATTGCTCCACTTTACCCTCGATACGTACCTTATATTGCTGAGTGTTATGCAAGGAGGTATCAAGTACAATTTTTAAAGTCTTTAGTATGACGCGACCTGGGATTGAACCCAGGTCTCCCGGATCATTGGCGAACACTCTACCCACTGGCCGAATGAGCCGGTCTAAATTAGATTAGATTAGATTAAACAACTATCTGATATCCTCCACCGACCGGCGATTGTGAACTCTCGCGAAGGAAGTACCGGTTGCCACTCGCGTAATGCAAAGGTCATCTAATGAACTTAGCACTCGGTAGCCGTTTAGCATATATATTTAAACAAAATAAATATGATACATATGCGTTAAAATCCCTTCACTTACTCCGAGTTTGTTGCTGCCTGTGGTTAGAATATCTATTGGCGTTAAGTCAACCAGGTCTGCAAAATTTCACAAATTAGTTCAATTTGACCCTTAGGTAAGACCCTATCCGCTGCTACCACTCCGGGTCAGAGTTAAGCTGGGAGAGATGGCACTGAAGGCTTATCCCGCATTCTCCAAAGCACCTGCATTACTGGAAACTCGTCATCAGAATGCTTTGTGTTATATACAAGTCGATGTATTCTACAGACCCAGCAGACTGGGAAATCGTATATATATATATATATATATATATATATATATATATATATATATATATATATATATATATATATATATCATAAAAGTAAGTGGAAATATTTCCTTCTTTAACAAATGAAGAAATACTATTAGTAATACTAAAACCGTTGTAACTGTTTGAGTTATACAAGGAGGCATTAAGTATTTATTTAGTCTTTGGTAAGACTGGAGCTGGGTTTGAACTTGCATCTTTGGTTTAAAAGAAAATTAGTATTTTGCTATTTTCAAACACTGGTAAAAGTGCACAATATATATACATATATATATATATGTGTGTGTGTGTGTGTGTGTGACTCGGCTATGGTTTCTTTGATAATAGGATATCAAACTTCGTGTGTACATGTATGTATGTATGTATGTAAATATGTTGATTCATATACGCACACATCGATAGATTGATAGATATATATTTGTGTGAACATGTATATAAGATTTTTAATCCGTGCATTATTGAATTCGTCACATCAATTTCTTACTATATGAAAAAATTGTAGCTTCTTTATATATTAACAACCACAGCATATATATATATGTATATATATATATATATATATGCATGTGTATGTGTGCGTATTTATATGTGCTCAGATTTATCGTCTTTTTTTAACTTTGATCTGGGAATTATTATTATTTTCTACTGTTTTCTGTTCATTTAACAGACAATGACATCGTTGGAAAGAAGAAAAATGAGATTCTGTTTGTTTGTTGGACAGTCGTGTGCATTTGTCTCTAAGTGCTCTAACTAATTTAACAAAATCCCCTCTGGTCCAAGACGTCATAGACGTGATTTTCATTTATACTTTTTTCTTCGAATTTTACTTGCTTTTCAAGTTTTGATGATGAAAAAACCAAAAAACAAACAAAAGAAAACAAAACCAAAAAACAAACAAACAAAAAACAAAACAAAAAAAAAAACAATCAGACAAAGCAAAACAGTTTCCTGAGACAGAGCAGACATTGCTTGAAGAATAGAATAAAAAGCAAATTTCAGTTTCTTATTTTAACGATTATTAGTCTTTCCATGTGCATATTTGTTCATTTTGTAATTTTTTTTTTTTTGCATTTTATTGATTTTCTTTTTGGTTTTTATTCAAATACTTGGTGCACCAGGTATTTAAGAACAAACATTCAGCTGTCCTTAAATAGAAGACGATCTAACGTTGCGTTACGTGGCAGGTATCAAAGTTTAACATTCCTTCTTCTACCATAAGCGTATCTAGGAGATGCGCTTAAGGTAATAATTATTGTCTCAGAAAGCTGAATCGGCGATCTGAGTTCAAATCCTAGACGGTGTAGTTTGCTTTTCATTTCACTGTAATGTCCTCTGGAAAGACTAGAACTCATCAGTCCCACTCCATTTAAGGGTAAATAGAAGGGTAGATTTTATTCCTAGGTCTTGGTTAGGCCACGAGTTATGGTGAAGGAAAACTCTGATTCCAAACTCGTTGTACTCCGTTACGAAGCTGGATAGTAATGAGAAACTTTGGAATTGTGTCGTATCTCATTTGCTCGTCATGTTCAGTACATCTCAATTGTGATTGTATGAAAAATACTTCTACGTCTCTATCATTGCACTTAAAAAGACGTTCAGAATCTTAGATTATGTGTATCCACAAATCCAGAGGAGACAACTATTTTGAATGCCATTCAGACACCAGGCCATGTTTTTGTGCCAGCTGCGACCTGGATACTAAATTGTCCCAAAATATCTATTCTTGTATTGGGTAGTGAAGATAACAGTACGTTATTGTCTTAGGAATTCATCCTTTGCTGCTCTGATCGAGATATGATTGGGACACAGCAGCCTACAAGAGAGGCAGAAGAACTTTGCATGTTAAGAGTTAATGTTACAACTCAATCTTAGGCATTTTTGGAAGAGAATACTAGGATTTTTCAAGCACAATTTTTATTGCAAAGCGCACATCTGAGAGGCAGTGTTCTTTGTTACATCCATCAACAAAGAAGAAAATGTATACCCAGTATTTATTTCCACTAACTGTGAAGATCCTGCAAGATAAGATTCACAGCAGACAGAAATATTAATGTCATGTTCCTGCAGCTCAAGAGAGAAAGCGCCGCCGTTTATCACTGCACTGCAGCGTTTGCACATTGCAAATCCAAACGTTGTGTTTATTAACTTTTGTGTAAAGGCTGCCATTTGAGAAAATTGGTTAAGACTGATGTAGCTGATAAGGGCATGAATGATCGGATAAAACATCGATGTACAAATTTAATAGATTTTATTTCTTGTTTGTTGAAAAACAAATTACAAAGATTTTTCTTGTAAGCAAATATCATATTAGTTAGAACGTTATTATTCTTCAATATTTACGTTACGAGAAAGAAAAGTTCATTCATTCACCGTAGTAGCTTGCATTGTTTAAATCTAGTTTATATATTTCTGTGAGTATGTCACCATGTAGGGGAAATATTTCCATGACAGATATGTAAGCAGATGCAGTTAAAAATAATGAGCAAGGGAACGATTGTACTTTTAGTAGAAGTATAAACAAATAAACAATATTTCTGTATAGTTTAGAGTAACTAAGTGGTGTTGAAGTTAAATACCAACTTGAAGGAACAGAATGTTAGATTTTCCGAACAAATAAAGTGGAAAGTTTTGAGTTGTTTTACAGAATGAATCAAGAAATCTATTGAAGATTTATCTTTTTCATTGCTCATTTATTAGAATGATGTCTCGAAATTAGATAAAAGCGGTGATGATTTATTTAAATTTCTAATTGCTTAAAGATATTTTTTTTAACACTCTTGGAGGGAAAAGATTTCTTGAATTATTTTGGGTTTTGATCCTTCAAATTTTGTGCGGCATGTCAACTATCGTTGTTAGCTAAATCAACAGGTGCAAAAATGCAGATACAAAAACTGCAACTTTTTAAGCGGTTTTTTTCCCAAAATAAATTGACTGTTTTTTTTTTTTATCAGTGAGATCAGTTGCTTTTATATTTACGAGTAAGCAATGTTTGGGGTTTCTTTTCTTATTCCCTCTTCTCTTTGTGTAAAGTTGTGGTCTGTTTACATAGACCTGTTTTGTTCCTATTAGCAGATATAAAACCCACTGTTACTGATCGTTTTTTTTTTTACATGACGGTCGTCACGCAGCTATCCCTATTAATTAAAGACTCGGTTACAGAATCGCTGAAATATTCTCGACTTTTCCCACGCTCTATCAGCAGAACTCAAAATCCACTGACTGTATCTCAAAATGAAGTTTCCTTGGTATGAGACTAAATTGTATCTGATGGTAAAACTCCAATTATAGAGTCTGCGATGGGCTCATTCATTTTCTTTACCACTATCTCCACTATGATCGAGATTGATAGCACCTGTTAAGGTCAGATTTAGGGGTTCCTTTTGTTTTCAAATATATTCGTATTCGTTCGAACCTAATCCCCCACCAAAACACGACTCTTAAGAAACTTACTCAAATGTAGATATCAATATACGATAAACAAAATTCCCTAACTATTGTTATAATGTAACCCAAGACGAGTTGACTTGCCGTTGATGTGGTAATATACTGGTGACGTATTCCAATGGCAGTTATGAGAGGAAATCGCGTGGGCGGAAATTGGCTGATGAAATGGGACAAGCTAAAAAATTCCCATGGTACACTCATAGACTGATGCACCGGAAGAGAGTGACCTGTGAACTGCATGAACTGTTATTTCTGCTTGATGACGATTAAACATTCGATTTCAGCGATCGGGTGGGCGTTGAACTATTATATAACGCAGTCAAGACGAAAGTCAAGTGCCAGTTGAGTTTGAGGGGGAGATAGACAGTTTGAGGGGGAGATAGACGAGATGTGGTAGGGAAATCCACACCAGGCCGAAGGGCCCTGAGGCCCTGATGAGTTGGGGTCCAGAGATGATGCTGATAAGATGCAATAAAGAAAGCCATCACCTAGCAGAGTGGGCCCTGGACCTCCGGTTGAGCAGCCCTGGAGAACGAGAAAGACACAACGCTGACGGCCATAACAGTGGGGTAAAAATGTTGCAGTTTCTGTTCGGTCTCCAGCTCCCTCTCACACGCAAACCTTGAGTAACTCTTTTCGAACCCTTGCAATAAAGTGAGAGGTACATATATTTTATAAAGAAGTTTTCCTGTGTCTGTTTATTATTGTATCGTTATGATGCTGTAGATGACAATATAACACCGGGGAGCTTCACCATCAGATCGATTTGTGTCATAACCAGGACACTCGTTGAGGGAGTCTAACTCCTCTGCAGAGATGCAGTTGGTGTATTCTACAGGCCTAGCTTACCGAGAAAAGTCCTATCTATGACTCAAATATAACTGTTTAACAATTTAACTGTATACAAACAAATGACTGTGGAATCAAATTGTGTGTGAGACATATCCATTCTTGAAAATATTGAACTCTGTGCAAGTAAAACTTTTAGTGTTAGATAGCAATACTTGAAACCATTTAAGTGTGTGCTAGTAAATGATTAATACTGAATAGAATTATTCTTGTTTGATAGGAATGCTTGAAATAATTTACCTGTGGGCAGAATTTAAATCATTAGAATCTCCTTGCAATACCTGGAATAATTAGTCTGTGTGCCAATAAATGAATAATGTTGAATAGAATTATTAGTATCGAATAGCAATACTTGAAGACACTTCACGGTGTGAAAAATAGTTTTCAATAGAATTATTAACGCTTTATAGCTTGAAACCATTTATAGGGACGGTGAGGACCTGTCTTGATGCCCATCTTGGTCAAATAGTCTGTGACAAGGATGGAGTTGTGGACCGGTGTATTGTCCTGGTGGAAATGCCACTGACCCGATTTCAAGAGTGCTGGCCTCTTCCGACAGAATCTCTTCCAGAACTCCCTTAAAACCTCAATATAGTAGCCCTAACCCTAACCCTTTGGCCAATAAACTGTGGTGTGTTGAATTCCTTACTCCTACCACACCTCTCATCATCCCTCACAAACTCCCTGCCTACCTTGAATCCTTTATGCCTCTCAAAAACTGATGCGTGATTTATGAAAGAAGGTCGAAAAGCAGTCTGAAGCATTCCATACGTTTCTGTGGCATTTTTTCCAAGTTTAAAACAGAATTTTATTGCATATCGTTCTTCTAAAGTGTCAGATTGCATTTTTGAAATTCACCAGCTGTGACAATCAGGCTTTAGTATGGGGTATTCCAATTGCTGCTCTAGCTGCTCATTTGAACCTGAAATCATAAAAATCGGTCAGTCATCTCATAAGATGTATAGCAATAACATACTCGATTTTCAAAAGTCTACGACAATTTTAAATACCCATACGAAAAAAGTCTGAAAACTTATCGTACGCACCTCGTATATATATATATATATATATATATATATATAAACAGAATTTTGCGTCAAGTTCGCTACAAGCGTTGATATTCCATAAAACCCAATTTACCAACCCACCAACTTATCTACTTGATTATGTATGTGGCCCAGTCGGTTGACGCTGTAGAATACACCAACTGCACCTTTGCAGAGGGGTAAGACTTCCCCAACAAGTATCCTTGAAATGACACTAAACAATCTGATAGTGAGGCTACAATAATGCTGGAGCTTTGGGGAATGCAGAGTACCACTTCATTGTCATCGCTCCCAGGCCCACTCTGGCCTGGAGTTGTAACACCTGATAACGATCTATCTATAGATCAAATAAAACTAAACTGTGTACTTACGCTAAACTGAATTGTTTGAAATAGAACTGTTATTTGTTTAAAAATGCAGTTGGCATTAAATAGCCTTCCATGGTTGATATGCCATAAAACTCAATCAAGCCAAATCTATCTATCCATCTATCTCCGTCTCATCAGTTCTGTCTACGTATATATCCATCTATCTACCGGTTAATGTGTGTGTTTGTGTGTGTGTGTAATTGTAATACTACAGGCACAGTTTATCATAGCGAGATTTCCTTTGGAGAAAAACAATCAAAACGCTCCTCAATAAAGAAAGGATCAAATTTCAATTCAATTTAAAATTAAATGATTATTTTGTGGTTCTCTGTTTGCGATGAAATTCATTTTTAAATTGTTCAAAGTCTCGTCATTGTGAAGATAACTATTTAGCAGAATAATTCACCTCTCCCTTGATAGAATCATTGATATTCTGGATGCTGAAACAGCTGGTAACCTACAGTTTTACGAGTCGACTAATACACCCGCCACGGATAATACGTCGACTTTGTCCCTTGTAGATCGGTAAGACCACTTGTAAGAAATCGGTAACATTGCTACCACACGAAATTGCTTCTGGATATGAGGCTCACCATTTCTGGAGTACTAGG
Organism: Sepioteuthis lessoniana; assembly: GCA_963585895.1. NCBI lineage: Eukaryota > Metazoa > Mollusca > Cephalopoda > Myopsida > Loliginidae > Sepioteuthis > Sepioteuthis lessoniana. Next base: position 28,119,181 of record OY757914.1, read on the forward strand.
TGGTCAAGTACCCGTTCATTGCCATTATTCCTAGGTCCAGTCTGTCTTGGGTTAGTAGTAGCTGTCCGGGTCCAATCTATGGATCATATCGATCTGATTGAAATTTATAAAATTAAAAACAATTCTTCAATTCATTAGACTGTGTACAAATTATTCGTATTCGATAACTATACTTTATATTATGTGAACGTGTGCAAAAAAAAAAAAAAAATCCCAAGCAAAATATCCAAAAAATCCTCTTATAAACAATTCCTGAAAATGCTAATATTGATGTACACTTTGAATTATTTCCTAACACCCTGCCATAAAATATTGCCGTTAAAGTCAATCTACACACACACACACACACACATATTTATGTTGGTTTGTTTTAGTTTTTTAAATGTCTTATCAAACTTCATTGGTTAATTAATTCCAAAGCCATCCCTATAGAAGGAGATTTTGTTCTATTTAACCAATATCTTTGAGGATACGCGTCTTCGAACCTTTTCCATAGAGTTAGTCCGAATATGAGCATAATAGCACGATTGGTTTTCAAAGTCGGTTATAACGACATGGCAATTAAGTATGTTAGCCTCTACGCTACGGAGAATCCCCCACCATCAGATTCAATATCAACCTTATAGTTGCCGAAGCGCATCAAATAATTATACGTCACTTTTTTGACTTCTTCAATTCCTTGTAATTTTTTCCATTATATCCTCCACAAATTTTCCAACATTGGCGCCATTCAACCTTTTTTCTCTTCATTTCAAGTAAAATCCTTAAATAAAAAAAAAAAAAAAAGATTAAAATTGAAAATTAAACAAAAAAAAAAATTATAGTACTGTTGAATTCTATTCTTTCCCAAAATTTCAGGTTGGAAACTATTTTAGTAAACCAAAATCAATGTTTACGCATTTCAAAATCAATACGGAACCGAAAACTAAATATATTCACAATTGTTTCTTTCATGGATTCGCTTGTACATTCTCTCGCATTCCGGTTTTGTTTTGCATATATATATATATATATATATATATATATATATATAGTTCTTCATTTATTTCTTGTTTTAGTTTCATAATTTGCTCTCATTGTTCATCCCGTCTTTCATCTTCTTTCGTTTCATTTTTCGCTCGCTTTGAACATTCCATTTATTCAAGATGGAAGCTTCTCAGTCGTTTGATAAGACAATCCAAAACACGTGATCAAGGATACAATTTGCTCAATTGTTTGTTCGTGTTATTTCTATCATTTTTTCTATTCTATATGTGTATTTTTTAACTACCGCTTTTTTGTTATTTTCCCGCCAATCGAGATGATTCAATATGGCCGACGGTATAAGCCGCCCAATTAACACTAGGTGATATTTTCTTTGTTTTCCTCGTTATTATTTTTTCTTCTACTTTTGTCCTGATTAATTAGCAACGGAAATCAATTAATTAATTAACACTGCTGTCGGAAATTTATCCTTCGCATTGAAATGACCTCGACATCCACCATCTTTGTTTGATTTTAATAAGAAATCAAATAAAAATTTCGCCAACAAAACAGCAAACTGACCCTAAATCTTTTATTTATTCAGCAATACAAAATTTTCATTTGTATTAAACTATTTTTGTTACACTAGAAATATTGTTTGTTTGTTTTTTTTTCGCATTTTCTTTGGTATCTATTCACTCGATTGACGAATGTTTCTTTCTTTGACCATTCATCAGTCTCAATACTATTTAGGAAAAGATAACTGCAGTATTGTACTCGTATAAACTCTTTCAAGTTCGGTTTTCCTCGTTCATTCTAATCGTAAACAACTGATTATGTTCAGCAATATCCAATTTTCTGATATCATGTCTTTCTAGTTTCCTAGTATTCAAAATATTTCTAAATTCTAACGGTCACTAAGTTTTTCCTTTATGTTCCCAACAATATGTTCCTGTGAAAATTGATCCTAACTTCTTGTATGCATCGTGTATATTTTATCACATACCTCTTTAAAAATGTAGTGATAGAGTTTTTTTCCTTTGAATTCTTCTTGTACACATGTGATGATACCCCCCACCCCGAATACATCATCTTCTTCGAACCATTCGACTTCTTGGCCGGTGATCAACTAGTGATTCCGATAGGGGCATCGCACATTTCTTCATGGCTACAAGAAATACAATCAAGGGACAGGGAGGAAAGAGCAAAGAACAAACGAACAATATGAGCTGGGGTTAACTCAAAGTGCAAGAAGGGGAGTTATGTAACATTGCATTCCCTTGTGCATATGTAGACTAACGCTAGCGGCGATTTCTATCGATATTTCTACAAGGCTACTAGGAATGCCAACCCATCTTGACCGGTCTTCCGTCACTGCTCTGGACCCTATCTCATGCCAACTGGTCTCTCTGCTGTCCGGTGTCGACTGGCCACTCGCATCACCCTTCGCCAACTGCTTCCTCTGAGTTTCTTTGTCCAACTCCTACCGGCCTTCCCTTACCTACTTCAGGTCGCGTCGAGATCTCGAGTCCAAACCCTTTGTCTGGTTTCGCGCCAAAACAGACAAAGGGATCGTCTGCTTAGCGGACCTCCTACCTAGTGTTACACACATATACCAATTTATTGGCGTTGGCAATACCAAAGTCAAACATAGTCGGTTGAATTTTATTTGCATGATTTAGAATCTGTTGTATAGTTGTTCGTACCACGTGACTTCCGGTATCTCGGAGGAATAAAAGACGCCGTGTTTCTTAAGCACGAGCAATACTGAAAGATCTCTGCTTCGTGCAGAGATTTTTCAGCAGACTGTCTGGCATCAGTGCCAGACGGTCAATCTCGAGCCTCAGGAGGCCGTCACCCCAGGCTTTAAACCTCCTTGGAGGGGTTTGGTTTATCCCTTGGCGCCTGAGGCGGCTCTTATTAGGTGAATGCCGACGGGGTCCGAGGCATTTTTGGAGTCGCCGGACGTGTCTTGGCCACGGCCACGGCTCCGCGCCCAGACCCACCTAAAAAAGGCATTATGCCATATTCGTCCGTCTGGTGGGATATTCGTCAAATATCAGTACTGAAAGATCTTGGTTAATTGTAAGACCAATTTCGGACGTAACACCAACAGTGGGAGACTTATGATATTTGTTGGACTGTACCACTTCAGTTAATAAATATATAACTCTATTTCCCAGGGTATCTCTTCCTTACTACGATAAAACAGAATGTGATTATTACGATCTGTTAATTGCAAATGATTGGTTGTTTTTTTAAGCCGTTGAGAGTTATTTACGCCAAGAGGTTTGTAACTCCTGCCATTTTGTATTTACATTTAAAGATTTGTGCTGTTAATTCTTTATAGTTTTTGTTTACAGTTATATTATATCAGGTATTCCAAATACAAATGATACGCACACAGTTGCATAATTGCAAGTATTCGTACGCCTGTGTTGGGTATCACCAACCTTTTCAGCATAATGAACTAGGCCATCTACCATATATGGCAATAGATCTAATAAATAGAGGTTCCAGTCCAGATCAGTCTGACCGAGTGTGTCTCGGCAGCTGGAGATTTCCTTCGGCTTCAGGGGGCCTTCCCCCAAGGCTTTTACTCCCTTCGGGGAGGTTGGGTTTATCGCACAGCACCTGAGGTGCCCCTAATAAGGGGAATGCCAACGGGCCTGTAGGCATTTTTGGGAAATGCCGGGTGCGTTTGGGCTACAGCCCCTCACCCGGACCCACCTAAAGAATGACTTGTGCCACACTTGCCCGTTAGGTGGGGCGTGCAACAAATACTCCAGTCCAGATCAGTCTGAAATCAGTCTACGAGTCAGACTAGAAGAGCCGTTCCTATTGTTGAAGTATATCCTTACTCTATCACGAATACTATATTCTTACTCCTAACAGTAATTTTTTTGTTAAAACTCTTCCTCTAAATATAACTATTTCCTCACATATCGTGGTTTGTCTTATTATTACTACTACTAGTTTTCACTAACCAGAACACAACAGCCTGATTGATGGATTCTAACGGCATGCCAACCTGTCAAGGATTTGTTTATGTCTAAAGTTTAGGTAATCACATTCATTATACATTTATGCTAATATTTTTTTGTCGTAGTTTCTAAAGAGTCTTTTTTTTTGCACACAGTCTGTTACAAATAGTTTTAAGTGACTTATAAGAACCGTTTGGAATAAAATTATATTTTCAATTAATGCACCACATGTACACTGAGAAAACGCATAGAGAAAAAGCTAGACGGAAACCGTACAAGAATGCTACGAGTTGTATTGAACAAATGCTGGAAGCAACCATAAACAAAACCACAGCTAAACGGCCATTTACCCCCACCTCACTAAAATCATCCAAGTTAGACGAAAAAGACATGCGGAACAATGCTGGAAAAGCAAGGATGAACTCATAAGTGACGTTCTACTATGGATCCCTGTACGGAGATGTGTCAGTGTTGGTCGACCTGCAAGAACTTACCCAGAACAGCTCTGTATGGACCCATAATACATTTTAGATGACATGCTGGAAGCGATAGATGATAGGGATGGATGGATGGAGAGAAAGAGAGAGAGAGAAAGAGAGAGAGAGAGAGAGATAGAGAGAGAGAGAGAGAGAGAGAGAGAGAGAGAGAGAGAGAGAGGGATATTCAGAGAAATTCGTGCTTGCAGTGCAACTTGATGGTAATGATGATAATGATGATGACTTTTAATTCAAACATTTTGTAGTTGTAGGATTTTATGTATTACGCTTCAATATGCCGATTCACACCCAGCTGTAATTTTCCACAAATTATCTCTATTTGATAATAAACATTTGATTACAAACAGTTATATGGTTTCAAGAAGCTAATGATAATTTTTATTAAAAAATCATAGCTTTAAGTATCTATAGTGAATAAAAAAAAGCATACGGGTGTATTCCTGTAAAATACTAATAAGATCCATCTAACTCATTGATGGGAACCTCGCATATACAATCATACCCTCCATACCCCTCAGACCACCAGAACTGGAACCCTACAACAAAATGCAGTTTAGTAACATGTCTTGGACACCCCTTATTTTAATGGGGGACTTACGCTTCTTCTGGAGATATAGTCAGAGTACTTTAAACACTGCTGACCAGATGATCAATTAATTGCAATTTTGCTTTGCCGATATAATATTTCTTTTTCAATAAGATTTGCTGGAATATCAACAACGTGCATATTTTTCATAAGTAGATAGTACAGAGTTTTGCTACTACCTTTTTAGAGCAGCACATTCTGTGAGTAGTACACTTTTAAAATCAGTGAGCAAAAAAGAAGATGCAAGATGAGTATGAAAACTTAGGTTTTCTAATATTTTCAGAATAAAATTCTCGAATGCTGAAAAATTACAAATTTGATTTATTTTTCTTCTGCAGATATAAGTTCACACACTCAGCAGCCTATTGGGACCAACAAATAAAGCTATAAACATATATATATATATATTGTCATCCACTAGCAGACTGTTTCGTTGTATTACAGCACTTCAGTGTGGCAAAACCCGCGAGATGATTAGTGTCGAAATCGAAATGCAGCAGACGTTACGTCAGTCGGATATCTTACCCCAGAGCCAAAGTCAATCTCAGCAAAAGCGAACATGTTTTTTACACTTCACCTTTTTTTACATTAACGCTATCGGCAACCGGATTGCTCAGTTCATAGGAAGAGCGTTGCATTTCATGTTGATTAGTAAACAAAAGTAAATAGTTGCAGGTAGCGTTTATGAGACACCCACAATCAGAGTAAGTCAATGCTTATATATATATATATATATATATAGAAGGAGAGGGAGAGAGAGCTTATGTATATGCGTGTGATCTGTATATATATATATATATATATATATATACGCATACTCTCAATTATATAATATATATGTAAAAGCTTCATTATATATATATATATATATATACATATATATATACACGAGTTCAGATTTTTACAAATATATTCATTCAAAACTATTTATCTACATTTCATGAGAGTATCTTGCTAAATCTTTATGGAATGTGACCAAGCCCTACTTGAGGTCCATAATCCTCTTCAATCCGTAAGACAGTGCTTGGATTCTATTGGTGAAAAAGGTCACCTACATCAAATATGGCACCAAAATATGAAAATTTCAACTCTTCCTTATATATATATATATATATATATATATATATATATATATCTACTGTTTTTACAGACAATAAAAATACAGGGTGTCTCAAAAGAGATGCAACCCATTCTTATAATAATGATTTATCACTGAGGCAAGCGCAATGGCGGCCATTTGGAACACGTCCAAAATAAAAAGATCCTTTGCCTAGAGTCATGAAATCAGTGTTTTACACACACACACACACACACACACACACACACACACACACACACACACACACATATATATATATATATATATATATATATATATATCAGCTTCCAGGACATGCAATCTTTTTTGATTATCTTTTCTCAGTAATAAATTTTTATCATATCAATGGGTTGCATCTCCTTTGAAATAGTTTTGAATTATCTTGTCTCCAAATAAGTATTGACGCAAAATATTTTTCCCCTCTTATTCAAGACATTTAGATCAAGGATTAATAGTTGTTATAGTATACTATTTTCAAAGAACAGAATATTATTATTAATTGAGTTATTAGCAGTCAAATTGTTTCATATATAATGAGACAATCTTTATATATATAATGTAATATACATTTCAAAAGAGAAGCGGAAATATAAGACGTTACAATTTTAAGTTTTATTGAATTAATAAAAAATGTATTAACCGACGAACCGGTAGATTCAATATTTTATTTTTATAATTAACAACTTAAAAATAGGCAAGCATAATCTACTTTTTGCCAACAATAGTTCACCGTCCATTACCTGATAAGATTCATCCTCCCTATGATATATAATTTATAGCATTCTCTCCTTTCTAGTACACTGCATGTATCCTATGAATAGGGTAAGACTCCCTGCTACAAAATAGGTGCCCTTGGTATGAATCTAAACTCCAACTGATGGTGAGGCTCCACGTCTGGAGATCCGGGCAAGAATAGCCTTTCATTGTCATTACTCACAGATCAAGTCTGATCAGAAGTGGTAATGCCTTTTATGATCAACGAATGGCCCATATAGATCTGATTAAAAATTATTACTCTTAGGAGCGTGTGTAAGATAAATCTTAAGAAACAAGTACCAAAAAAATGTAAATATGAACGCAATTCCCAAACCTATAGGCATAAAATAACTCTCGGTGGGTTAACATTCCGTTAAAAACAATCAACAATCAAATAATAACTCTCATGAAAATATGAAAATAGATTCTGGTACAACAAACGACGTAGTAAAAAGTAAAAGGTTAATTTTTTTCGAATTCCAATGCAATATCAACTAATTTTATCTCTGAAAATGACCCATAATAGTTAAAAGTGTTCGGTAAAAAATTGTCTTGACAGTTTCTACATAAGTTTAAACTAAGCAGTCGTATTTTTCTGAGAAGACAGGAAAAGCGTCAATAAAAAATTAGGTAAGCAAACTACGTCCAACGTCCTTAACAAAACTTGTTTATAAGTAAGTTTGCTGCTAATAATATTTATGGCACCAATCTTTCTTACAAAAAAGTTAACTGTATATATATATATATATATATATATATATATACGTTTTTCATTTTAAGGTGCGTTAGACTTGAAACGTTTCAAATAAGGGGACGCTAAAACGACGCTAATTCCCCCTGAGGCAGTAGAAGTAGATTAAAGAATGAAGACTGTTCATTTTCCTGTGCCAATTTTAGTTAAATCTGTCACTAACAATAACTACCGTAAATCGTGTTTTCCCAACTAAGACTTGTATCGGTAGCAATACAAATACATCGTACTACACCGGCGCCAACACAAAATATAAAAGACTTTGCAAGAAACACTGTGAAAGTGGCAGAGAGAGAGAGAGAGAGAGAGAGAGAGAGAAACAGAGAGAGAGAGAGAGTGAGAGAGAGAGAGGTAAGTTGTGAGAAAAGACATAGACATATGCATAGGGTGGGTGATGCGCGCGAGGGAAATTATTATCTTGTTGAACAAGTGTAGACGCCTTGCGGCCCCTAGGCTTCTATCTTGAATAAACACATCCAATGACTAAACTCATCATTGAGCTCAAATTACTTCGGGATATGGGCAAGGAAAAATCTTGCGACAACTTAGAACATGATAGTCGAGAAAATTAGGTTTCCTCGTTTCTATATCTTGCTGAATCGCAGACGTAGATTTGTCCACAGGAACGAATCGGAGAACATTCACACAAAAAACCCACCGCGTATAGATAGCAAAGAGCCGTTTAAGTTGCTTCCATATAACTCAATTCTCGAATTAACCCTGTTTATAAATTGATAGCAGTCCCCGCTTTACTCATGCATACGTTGACATTGCTTTCAGTATATAAGATATTACTACCGAGCTATATTATATGTTCTACTAATTTCAGAGACTTGTTATTTAAATATGAGATTGTATCATGTTAAAACACATTACTCTGTTTTATCTGAGTACGCGTAGAGACCAATTCGTCTAGCTGTTTGCCCCTGGCTATGTTGCTGAGATTTGGATTGAGCAGGTGTATTTGCAACAAGCGATAGACCCACTGTGTAGTCTGCGTCATTAATAGCTTCGGAGGTATATCGTCTACTTCTTGCCCTTTCCCGAGAATATTTGTCCGAAAGTTAACGTAATAGCACGACTGGAGTTCGAACTCGTTTACTACGATTCCGTAGTCTAGTACTTTAACCATTACACCACGAGGACAACCCCTCTATTGATGTTTGTAGCTCATAATTTTTCTCTGACCATCAATTGGAATGGGGCTAATATATTTCTTTGCAAGATTTCAGGGACAATGTAACGGACATCAGTGTAACCACCAGATGAACAGACCAAAACACTCGTATCTTCTCAGTTATGGGTTCAATAGCACCAATAGTTTCTTTTTAGATGAATGGCTTTGGTTTTGAATAAGTCAAGAAAGTTGAGATACCATTAAAATAAAGAAACCAAAAAAGAAACTCTCAAATCATTGCACCTTGACGAGAAACTCAAAGCATAAACATTTAATAATATCATGTTGGAGTGCCTGCCATAATCTATGTATACATTTGGATGTGAAAATAGGATCAGGTGCAGTCATTGAAGATCCCAAGACGATAGGTTACAACCATGAAGTAACTGGGGTTAGACACTCGGACGAGGATTGAAAAATTATGAACGCCAAAATCTGTTATGCATCATTGAAGTAGATTTTTTAAGGCAAATCACATTTTATGGGTTATCTAATGCTAAAGTTATCATTCTAGAAGAACAGTGGTGGTAGGTTTTAATCAATATCAGGGGATATAAGGGGGTTCATGCCTTTTTTCAAGAGTATTAGTCCAAAATTAAAGTACTGAATTTTGAACTTGCTGACTACGATATCGCAGTCCAGCACGTTTTGCACCAGGAAGTCTTCGCTCATTTGAAGTCGGTGATCATGTACTATTGGCATGTACTGTAATCAACTCTATGCCTTAATAATAGAATAGAGAATGCTTAGTAAATAATAACTTTATCACATCCTTAACTTTTCAATTTAGTATCTCTCAGATGAAATAAAATGAGAGTTCTTCTGTAAGGATGCACTTATAAACAATATTCTCCTATGGACTTCTAGACAAGGACACACCAGTGTTGACCGACCGGCAGAAAATTACATTGACCAAATCTGCGTAGACACTGGACGCCGTCTAAATGACTTGAAAAGAGAAATGGCCGATAGAAATGGATAGTGAGTGGGATTTAAGGGAATTAATGCTGCCGGTTCGTCTTGATAATGACGACGATGATAAAAATGAATTTCTATACTTCATTCTTTTTTACGTTTGGCGACAATTCGTGTTATTTCTCTCTTTCATAGTTTCTGTTTCCTTCCAGCCTATTCACTCTCACTTTCTTCTTCCCATCTTTCTTTCGTTCTTTCTTTCGTTCTTTCTTTCGTTTGAACGATCTGAAAGGATCTCAATCGGCCGATGTTTTTGCATTCTAAGTTTGCCAACCCAACAAGAATCCATTGACAAAGAGACTGTTTTTTTAATTAATAAACCATCGTGGGCTATTTAATGCCAAATCCATCCTTGTAGATGTAGTGGTACTATTTAACTTTTAGCTGAAGGGATAAGGGTGATCATACCATTTCAAAGGGTATTAGTCCAAAAGTGAATGTTATAGCGTGACTGGATTTCGAACTTGCTTATTACGATGTTGCAATACAATACGTTAACCACTACATCACAGTGAATCTTCTTTGGCAAACAGAAGTACTGATCCTACGTTTATAATCATGTAATTTATGACGGGTACTTTGCTAGTTATTAGAAAATAGCATTATTTAACTGTAGAAGGACATAAATCTAAAAAAAGAAATCAATTTACTTTTTAATGTTTATTTGTCAATCTTTTTGAATATTTCAGTTTTTGTGGCATTTATATATTCTTAACATTTTAAACATTTTACGAGGACTTCAAGCGCAGACATTAGTCTCATTATAACACCACAATCCGACTGCTCGGAGCCGGTTAGTTTTAAAACATAATTTGATTCAATTTAATTTAATAACCTCTGATCCTACGAGATTTGAATTTTAAACTTGTAAAACACATTTAATTCGCTGTCAGTTTTCCCACACCGAATACTTTATAAATGTACGTATTGTTGTTACTTTTTGTTTTTAGAAAGGAAATGGTGTGACAGTTTGTATTATTTTAAAAAAAAGAATAGACCTTTGTTTATTTGATACTCCTAGATCACAGAAACGAAAAACTTAAACACGAAATATCAATGCATACACAAACATGAAAACAAAATCTTGTTTAAAAATACACAGCCTTGCACACACAGCCCATAACCTCGTGCATGTTTGCTTGGAGGTAAATACCAAAAAAGGGGATGGGGAAATAAAGATGAAACAAAGTGAAAATAATTTTTTAAGAATAACCAAAAAAAAAAAAAAAAAAGGCGACAACAAAAAGCAAAACTAAAAAAAAAAAACATAAACAATTTTTTTTTTAATAGCGAACTGAAAACAAAATCAAGACGAGACTTCGTTCGTGTTTGTTCAATTGGTCAACACATTTGTCGTTGTGAAAGTTCTGGAGTTGAGAAATGCTGCAGACAACCAACCGAAATGAATGAATAAATAAATAAATAAATGTGTAGAAACAGATGAAAGGGGAGAATGAAAAAACAAAAAACAAAAAAAGAAAAAGAAAAGAAAAAGAAAGAATCTCGCGAGTATTCAAGGCTAGGATTAATCTTTCTTCAACCCCCACAAAAAAAAGTACACATCCATATACATACACACAGAAATTGACAGATAGAAAGACAGACGGATTAAAAAAGAAGAAGAAAAAGAGGCGAATCGAAATGTTAAAATAAACACTGAACGTAAACATCGATAAAAACAAGTGAAGTTTAAATGCAAATTGTCGACTAAGGAAACTTCAAAACGCATACACAACTTCACAGCTGTATGCCTATTCGTACTTAGCGTAACGGTTATCATTGTCAGATAATGGATTCAGCGACCAAAGTTCAAGCACTGGGCGAAGATAGCTGCGTTTCTCTTCAGGCAAATAAACTTGTGAAAGCACGAAGACATGTGTGTTTAGTTTTATGGCATATCAAACATTGCTGGTTATTCAGTGTCAAAAATCATTTTTATACACATAAAAAGTTCCATTTCAAACAATTAAGTTTAGGATAAGTACACAATTTAAAGGTAAAAACAGTTCTATTTCGATCAATTCATTTTAGAATATGTACTCCGTTTAAATATCAAAACAGTTCTATTTTAAACTATAGAGTTTAGCATATGTACACAGTTTAAGTCTATTTGACAGATAGATAAGACGCTATTTGTTGCTACAACTTTAGTGGACGTGGAAGCGATGGCAATGAAGGGGTACACCACATTCTCTAAAACTCCACCATTACTGGAGGCTAACTATCAGATTGTTTCGTTTCATACAACAGGACACTGATTGTGGGAGTTTTACTCCACTACAAAGATGCAGTCGGTGTATTCTGCAGACCTAGCTAACTGGGCCTGATTACATCTGTTCTACCCATCCCAATAAATAAAACAGACTGTGATCTTTAACCTTGGTTAAGCAACTGGTGTAGGCGAAGGAAAACTCTGAATACAAACCATCTTTACTTAGCTAAACGATTGACCTTAAGCCACGTCTAACGCGCGGCCATGTGTTCGGGTGAATGCATAAACGCAGACTAGAAAGTCTCCTTAGAGTGATGGTTTTACGTTATAGGAAATGTGATCGGCATACAAAGTTCAAATCCTAGACGAGGCTGTTTGCGATTTACTTGGTGGAAATTCCCTGTGGAAAAGCATAAATGCATCTGTTTTTCCGAACCCGAGCTATATATATATAAATAGTAGGGTACACTGAGTTCTTTAGCTTTGGTTAGGCAATCGGTCTAGAAGAACGAAAACCACTGAACTGAAACCTACTTTACTCAGCTAAAAGATTGATCTTGTGCAATATCCAGCTTGTGTACAGGGAATTGGATAATGAAAACCTCTCAAACCATTCTTAACGAATATGATTCTTACTGTAAGCATTTCTGTATAATTCCTGTAAGACTAAAGAGCGTAATTATCTTAGGAATCTACCAGAAACCAGTGGTTAGCAAGCTCAACTCGTATTTCAGAGTCCATTGGTTCGACCTTCACAGGTTGCACCAGACTAGTTACCCCTTTGTCAGATTAAGCCATGTGTCGTAATTTACTCCCGGTTACAAACAGGGGCACTTGTTTGGATATGCAACTTAAACACTTCTAATAGTTAGATCGATTGTCGAGGGTGATTCTGGGGTAAGATAATGTAATCCTTTCGAGAATTTGATGTAGAGAAACAGCAATCTCAATTCACAAGCTGTTGATTGTAAGTTCAAATCTCATTCTGTACATTGGTAACCCGAGTCTGGGGCAAACTAATATAACTCTCCTCTTTAGAGAACCTACCATAAAGAAATGGTTAACAAGCTTAATTCATAAGCCATTACCAAAAACTTTCATTGTCATAGAGCTCATTTTTTCAGATTTATCTGGCGTCAGCATTTGCATGTATTCTTTGTTTAATGGCATATAAACCTTTGTAGGTTATTTATTGCCAAAGCTATTGTCCTAGAAGAACAGTAGTGGTACTATTTAACCCATAGCCGGGAGGATAAGGGGTTCATACCTTTCCCAAGGGTATTTGCCCGAACGTGAACGTAATAGCGCGACTGGAGTACAAACTCACTAACTACGATTCCGCAGTCCATCGCTTTAACCATTACACCACGAGGACACCCCCAGCATTCGCATAAGGATTAGCTACTCAACTAACAAACCACTGCAAATGAGCTCAATTATTACAAGATGGTCTACCGTAGTAGCCTGTGCCAACTTTAGTTCAGTCTTGATATCATTTGGAGACTCAGCTGTTGGTCGATGATAATATTCTGGACGAAGTTGTTCGTGTTGTACAGCGCTCTAATGCCCTTGGGTTAGGGATGGATCAATATCTTCTCTCCTATAAGCTATGAGTAGGCAAAACTAGGTATTCAAGTCTTGGTAAGGTCAACAGATACATAGGAAAGAAAAATCTAAATTCAAAGCCCCTACCTGCATGGCAAAGTAACTTGCCGTCGTGTAGCGTCAGATTTAAAACAGCCTAAATCTGACAAATTTTGCGGTGACACTAATGCCATTAGTTTGGGTGGCGACCCCGTGGCGTATTGGCAAGACTGCAGCATCGTAGAGGGCGTGTTCAAAACCCAGTCCCGCTATTACATTAATTTTCAGACTATTACCTTTGAGAAAGGTATCAACCAAGTTGTCCTTAGCTGTGGGTTTAACGGTACCACTGTATTTGGAGGTGCCCGTGGTGTAATGGTTATCGTCGTATGAAATGTACTCGGTGACGCGAGTTCAAATCCTGGACGAGACTGATTGCATTTCACAGCACTAATACCCTTAGAAAAGTTATGAATTCAATTATTCTACCTCCAGCTATGGGTTAAATAGTAGGGGAGACTAGGTTCTTCAGCCTTGGTGAGGCAACTAGTCTAGAAGGAAAACTCCGAATTAAAACCTGTTAAACTCCGCTTAAAAAATTGACTTTGTGTCATATCCTGCTCGAGGAGGGGTTGGTAAATATGGGTACCACTATTGTTCTTTTCGAAGGATGACTGTAGCATTACATAACCCACGAAGGTTTATAACCAATTGAATAAAGAAACTGAAATCCTTATTGAAATTGAACATCACATTTCCTTTCTTTTTTTATTCAGACAATTTTGCCCATATCTCTGACGGGATCCAACGGTTGCAATATATATATATATATATATATATATATATATATATATATATATATATATAGTGTCATCCACAGACAAACTGATTCATTGTATCACAACTCATCAGTGTGCCTCGAGCTGGGATTGAAACCTGGCCAAATTTATGTCCCCTTATAACATACTCTCAGAGCTAACCAAAAAATAGGTTTGAGAAGCAGTAATTTTCGTATCTGTATCCTTGTATTTATTGACCAATCGGCTATCGTTTTAAAATTTCTTTGAGATACGTCTTAATTAGAATATATTACTTGACGGGAAAAACTTGTAAGATCAGGACCCGAAATAATTTCAGGATCTTTTCCGAAGTAGATTGTTAAAAATTCGTCTTTAATAAATTAGAATAAAAGATAAATCAACTTTAAAAAAAATCTAATTTCGACCTTTATTTTGTCAATAAGCAAATCCATAAAGCTACAATTTGTTGTTACTGAATCGTTTTGTGTACACATAACTTTATTTTTTTTTTCTTTTGAGTGAAAATGAAGAATTTTTTCCTTTCGAAAATGCATTAATTTCATCATCCCTTAATTAGAATAAATTGACAAATATGTTATTGTTTACATAAATGTATTAATATTGCTACTAAAACCTAAGCTTGGCTCTGTCGGCTGGTGCTGTTGAATACACCGACTGCATCTCTTTATATGACAATAAACCTTCTGATGGCGAGGCACCAGCCTAGGAGATTTGGTAAACATGGAATACCCTTTCATTACCATTGCTCCCATGTCCACTCTGTCCCAGAGTCGGAAAAACCGATAGGAACCTATCTATGAGTCAAATAGGACAAACTCTCTATGAAAACAAATCGTTGAATGTTAAATTATGACTTATATTGCAATACTTGAAACCATTTAACTGTGTGCAAAAAAGAGATCAGACTCGTTTAAAAATATTATCCACAAAATGCTTACAAATCATACATATTTAATATATATGCGCAAAAAAAAATTGCCAATAAATAACTACAATGGTTTATATGTCATAAAAGCAAACCAAATCAAACCAAAGCTTGCTGATGAAAATTGCTGTTACAGCCACATACATGCTAAAAGGATAAATATATTTTTTCTCTATATAGTGACACACTCACCCATTGATTATTTACATACACAAAATATATCCTTTAAGATTAGGTTAACAATTACTGTAACATTTCATGTATGGATCATCACTTTCTCTCTAAAGATATTAGCACTGATTACTATTATCTTTTCTTACGGGAAGAGACTTTGTAACTTCCGTTTTTCAACGAACTTTTCACTCATTTTAAAGGAGTATAAATTTAATTATATGAAGATCGCTGTTTTATTCAATCATTTACACATTTCTCTACCACACACACACACACACACACACACACACAAACACACACACACACACACACACACATATATATATATATATATATAACTGAAAATAAGACGCTGTGCCAAGCAGGAAGCTAAGCGGCACAACATGGGTTTGCTCTATGCCAAAATGGCAGAGCTGTTTAAAGGTTGTATTTCTTCAACTCTTCATTTTGCGTTAAGCATTTGTCAGACGGGTAGATGGTGTTGATACCTAGAGTAATTTTGGGGTTTCAAATATACATATTTCAGCAGAGTATAAATGATTTTCAAGTGTGATCCAATTTCGCAATATAAGAAGTCATATTATTAATTTCAAATATAATTATATACAAGCTCCTATCCCTAACAATGTGCTCAAAAGAACAATCCGTTATTGAAAGAATTTTTCACCAAGTGCTCAACTGTAAAAATGCTATAGTTTATAGAATAAGGATAGTAAAGTCTATGTTTTTTCACATTATTATATGTTTCCGTTTTTACACACACACACACACACACACACACACACACACACATATATATATATATATATATATATATATATATATATATATATATAAATATATTGATTTTTTGTTGTCGGTCCAAAGAGAGAAAGAAATATTCTAAAATGAGTTTTTCCACGAAAAGATTTGTACTTTTTTTATAGGATTTAAATAAATCCTAAAAAACTACAAATCTCTTCGTGGAAAAACTCATTTTAAAACATATATATATATATATATATGTGTGTGTGTGTGTGTGTGTAATGGTTATCGTCGCAGGAATTGGACACGGCGACACGAGTTCAAATCCTGGACTGATTGCATTTCACATAGCACTAATATATGATATATGTATTTGAATAGTGAGGACACATCGTCACAAAGTCATCGTGACTGCCGGTTTCTCACTAATGCAATCATCAGACAAAGAGATACCACCGTGTTAGCTGTCCTTTTATATATTGTTGTATAAGGCAAGATGGGAAGTGTAATCGTGGTAGATTTTCTGGTGAGAGCAGTTTAGTTTTATTTACATCTACCTTGATAAGTTGTGTTCTTCCGTCTGTGGATATTAACGTGATTGTATTAAACTAATTCTGAGAGATTTTAATTTGTTTTATTTGTTTTGTTATTGTCATCCACTTGGAATTGTTTAATTTTCAATTGACTTAGTTGAAATTTATTTTCATGCCTACATTTGAATATAAGTACTGAGGGTTTCTTTAGAAGTTTTTCTTTGTGCCTGGGAAGGTGATTATGATTATTTTCTTGTCTGTTTCTACGTCTGATAGCGAAAAACTGGTAACAAAGCACATTTGACTCAATGTCTACTCGCTATTCAAACTTAGATCTTCATTAATTTTCCCACCGATATCAATTAGGCCTTCTTTATATAGCAAACTTTGTCAAGTAATAATAATAATAATGATAATTTCTAAAAAGTGAAAAGACAGATAAGTACCAAGAACTTGCTAGATAAATAAAAAAGCTACGGAACTTGAAGATGACGGGTATATCGATTGTAATTAGAACACTGGGAACAATAACCAAAGGATTGGTAAATGGACAGGAAGACATGGAAATAAGAGGGAAAGCGGAGACCATCCAAACTACAGCATAATCAAGATCGGCCATAATACTGAGAAGAGTCCTGAAGACTTGAGCAAACTTGCAATCACTTAATCTCCCGTGGAAAACCATTTGCTAACGCTGGTGTGAAACACTCTCAAAGGAGTGATATCATATATATATACATATATATATATCATCATCATCATGTCGTGCCGTTAGCACAGAATCCCTGACCCTCCCTTGCTACTCCTCCCTATCGTTCATCGCCTCTGGCAGGTTTTCAGGACTACATCCCGTATCCTCACATAGCTGCTGAATGTATGTTCGAGCTGGTCGTCCTATTTTTGCTCGGCCCTATGAGGGGGTCCAGAGGAGTACATCACTTATAAGCTCGTCCCTGCTTCTCCAGCAGTGTCCTGCATGTCTGGTTCGTCTAACTTGGATAGTTTTCGTGATGGGAGGTAGGTGGCCGTATAGTTGGTGCCTCGTTGGGTGTTGCCGCCAGGACTTGTTCAATATTGCTCGCAGCATTCTTGCGTAATTGTCGTCCATCCTCTTTTCCAGCTGTTTAGTTAGCGTAATGCATCCATACGGCAGTATCGACACGATTGCTATATATATATTATACCGTGGATATCACGGTATACACTGCTGATGAGATATAAGAAGGTCGGAAAAGCTGTCCAGCCGTTCTGTATGTCTCATGAAGAGCTTGCCGGATATTCTGGTAATGGGAATTCAATTCATAATATATAATTAAAAAAATGTATATCTATTTCGTGGCCAATGAGCTTAAGTTTTCGCGGATTCGTATGGCCAATTAGGGAAGACATTGATCTGGATTTGACCGAGTCCTATGTAAGAGTACATATATACACATATTAAATACATATGATTTGGTTTGGTTGGTTTGTAAGGTATATCAACCATTGTTGGTTATTTAATGCCAAATCCTCTTTATACACATTATAAATAGAATGGATGTGTTTAAGTGGTCGTGCATTTACCGTAAGTTAGTATGACATCGCTTGTGTACAAGGTGGACCAGTGGCTCAGTGGTAGAATTTCGGCTCTGAAATTTTATGGTTCCTGGTTCGATCACCAGTTGTGGAGATCACGGTATCCACTGTTGATGAGGCCTAATAAGGTCGAAACAGATTCGCAGTGGTTCTGTATGTTGCACAAAGTATTTGTCGGATTTTCTGATCATGGTAATTCAATTTATAATATATATATATATATATATATATATATATATATATGACGGATAGATGGTATTGGTAGCTAGAGTAATTTTGGGGTTTCAAATATATATGTGTGTGTGTGTGTGACAACTTTAATAGAAGCACACGTAGATAAATGCTTAAAACGATAATAAACGTGAGCACTAAATGGATTCGACATGAAATTTAATGGCTCAACCTTGAAGATGTCTTAAGGTGACACATAAACACCTAAATAAACAAAGAAGCTGGCCATCCAGTCACGGCTAATTTAAAACACACAACTCCAAAGCGAAACTTATTGCTCCCAAATGAAAAATCCATTAGCCAGGTGATTTTACTACAGATATAGTTGAAAACACCTGGATACCAGAATTTTTTTTCATTTAAAAAATAGATGTGCTACATCAGCGGGACATTTTTGTTGCTTCTCTTATAGCATATAAACTTCTTTAAAATCCTTTTTTGAAAAGATATTGAACAAACATATTTTTCCACTAGAAACTTTCTACTGACAATGACCAAAGATTGAAACTTGTTGAAAACAAATACGACGAATAACAGAGAATAATTTATCGTATTTGTCTCATCGTTTTTACTTTGGTTTGGTTTTATGGCATATCAACCGTTGTAGGTTATTTAATGCCAATTCCTCTTTATACACATATCAAATAGAATGGAAGTGCCCGTGGTGTTATGGTTATCGTCATAGGAAATGGATACGGCGACACGAGTTCAAATTCTGGATGAGACTGATTGCATTTCACATAGCACTAATACCCTTGGGAAAGGTATGAGTCCAATTATTCTCTCTCCAGCTATGAGAAAATAGTAGGGCAGACTAGGTTCTTCAGCCTTGGTGAGGCAACTAGTCTCGGAGAAGGAAAACTCTGAATTCAAACCTGTTAAACTCTGCTTAAAAAATGATCTTGTGTCATATCTTGCCCGACCGGAGGTGTTGGTAAATATATATATACACATATTAAATACATATGATTTGGTTTGGTTGGTTTGTAAGGTATATCAACCATTGTTGGTTATTTAATGCCTAATCCTCTTTATACTTACATATTAAATATATATGATTGGCTTTGGTTGGGTTTTATGGCATATCATTGTAGGTTATTCAATGTAAAATCCTGTTCATACAAATATATTAAATATATATGATTTCCAAACCCGTTTTGTTGATACATTTTTTAAACCAATCTGAGCTCGGTTTTTGCAAAAACTTTAATGGTTTCAATCCCAGGTCGAGTCATGCCAAAGACCCAAAAATGGTACTTGATGCCTCCGCTCAGCATTATAGGGTACGGACCGAGGGTAAAGTGGAGCAATATTGGGAAAGGTCAATTGCCCTCCCTTGGTGTAGTAGCAATCGAAAAGGGAGCCTTTGGGTCATCCTTGACTGCGGTTGCCAACTTTACTTATTTCTATCTTAGACGAATAATTCTATTAACCATAAATAATTCTTTACACTCAGTTAAATAGTTTTAAGTATTAAAATGTTAACAGTAACAATTTTGCTTTAATTATTTGTTTCCACTCATTTAAATGAATATACATTGTATATAAAAGATTAGTTTGTCAGCAATTTCATTTTTAAGTGAGAAAAAATAATTTCTTAGCGCTCTGGTATTGCAATCGTTTCTACACAGTCAAATGGTTTTAATTATTGCTATTTCACCGGAATAATTCGATTCGGAATTAATCTTTTTTTTTTGTAGACAGTGAAGTGATTACAAGTATTTAACACTATTCAACACTAATCATTCTATTCAACACAATTCATTCATTTTCAATCAGTCAAATGTTTCTAAGTACTGTTAAGCAATACCAATCTTTCAATTTGGGCAAACAGTTAAAGAGTCACAAGTACTGAGATTTAACACAAATCATTCTATCTAAAATTACTCATTAGTTTGGACACAGTAAAACTGTAACATATCCCCGTCCAAAAATACAACCAAGATATTCACATGCATAAAACGTTCATAATGTTCATAAATATATAGGAATCCGAAAACACTCGAAATAGGTTCAGGTAGGAAACTTTTATTTACCTTTTTGAGTCTAAGGTTTTTCGACATGAGGAGAGAGAGACACAATTTCTTCAACAAACGTGCAGCACATTTCGTAGACCCCAACTGGTCCCGCCTCGGCGAGACCTGAAAATCGTCTACCTTATTCTAGAGTCGAATCTCAACTCACTGTTTTTTTCAAATTCCCAAATCCTCAGCGCTCCCTGGCATGACGTCATTCACGTCCCCGGTCTCATTTCCTATCTGGGTTTTTTTATTGTGACATCTCTGATTGTCACATCCGCCCTGCACTCGCGTGAACACTTGCATTCAATGTGTGCACCTAACTAACCCATGCACTAAGCCGAAAGGTTCTCAGCCTAACTAAACCGAAAGGCAAGATATATAAAACGAAAAATGATTATATAAAAAAATCCCTGCGCAATTTTATAACAAAACGATTCATAAATTTGTTAACACACAATTAAAACCATTCTACTTCAAACAGTTCAATTTAGCATAAGTCGTTTGCTTTCACTCAATTTAAATTTTAAACAGTTATATTTGACCCATAGATAGGACCCTGTTAGATGGCAATGAAGGTGTACTCCACATTCCCCAAATTTTCATCACCACAAGATTGTTTAATGTCATTTCGAGCACATTCGGTAGGTGAGTCTTACCCCTTAGGAAAGACGTGCCCGGTATATTCTTCAGCCCCAGTCGACTGTGCTGTCATCAATTTTGTTCTTCTTAATATATATATATATATATATATATAGGGGATGCCCACAAAATCAGAAAAAAATTACCTTAAGTCTGTTATATTTGTATTTTTAAAAATGAAAGATAAAATTTCATTAACTACAGTGTATGTGCTTTAGTTGTTTAGTCTTTCTCCATATTTTTTCTCACATACAATCTCTTCTTACTCAATAAATTTCAAATTAGAACTCGCCTGTCCATAATACATTATGTTAAATTATGGATATTTTGGGTAAAATTATTTCATTTTCGCCATCAACCCCTTGTTAGAAATTTTGTCATGACCAAAATTTTCATCCATCTT
Source organism: Sepioteuthis lessoniana (assembly GCA_963585895.1). Lineage (NCBI taxonomy): Eukaryota > Metazoa > Mollusca > Cephalopoda > Myopsida > Loliginidae > Sepioteuthis > Sepioteuthis lessoniana. Next base: position 28,140,831 of record OY757914.1, read on the forward strand.
AAAATTTTATACATGTTCTAGATGTTAACTTAGAAGAAATTAATGTCGTAACTCTCGTTGAAATTACGAGGAACACTCCATTTGATGTAAACATTGCTGTCTCAGTTTGGAAAAAATAAAAATTTAAAAAGGATTGTACTATTACATTATTTACGTATGTTTTAAAGTTATTTCTTAAAGTTTGAAATGATTTGAAAAAAATGGCAAAATCAAAGTAGTTTAGCGTTGAGGCGAGAGCAGAAATTGAAATATTACTCGAAGAAGGATATTCTCAAAGACAAATTTACAGAGGTAAAAGATTTCTACACACTAGGGGCAATATTTGTTACTAAGACAGTCAGAAACTGGCGAATATGTCGACAGAAAAAGAACCTGATCACGAAAACTGACAACTATTGTATCAGACGAACACTTGATTTTGGAGAGCAAAACCCATTGAAGGAAAACTGCTTCAGAGTTGATGGCTGAAATTAATTTCTCTTGACGGCAAGTAGTGTAACTTTTAACTGTAAAAATCGCCTTTGATCAGTGGGGATCAGGGGGAACAGAGCCATTAAGAATCTCCTTTTATGGAAACAGGATATACAGAAATGACATTAACGTGTTAAAAATACGTCAGAGTGGCAAAATGTATTATGACGGAAAATTTCACAATTGAACTTTAGCATATTAAAAGGACAAGGTATATGAGAAGAAAGCATGGAGAAAAACTGAAAGATACTATTTACCAACCCCTCCGCTCGGGCAGGATATGACACAAGGTCAATTTTTAAGCGGAGTTTAACAGGTTTGAATTCAGAGTTTTCCTTCTCCTAGACTAGTTGCCTAACCAAGGCTGAAGAACCTAGTCTGTCCTACTATTTACCCATAGCTGGAGGGAGAATAATTGGATTCACACCTTTCCCAAGGGTATTAGTGCAATGTGAAACGCAATCAGTATCGTCCAGGATTTGAACTCGTATCGCCGTGTTCATTTCCTACGCCGATAACGACTACACCACGGGCACCTCCAAAAAACTGAAAAACTGAAAGATGAATGCATGCATGTTAGTGGGTCTGTTATGAAGTGTTTTGCTGTGTGTTGGGAGAGAGGACTGAAGATTTCACGCTGCCTAAGGAAATTATCACAAAAGAACCATATCATTCGATTTCGCGAAAACATGCAATACCATCTAGTTGACAGATAACTGAAAAAAAAATCACCTTTCAAAACGAAAGCAATAAAAATACTCTTAAATTTTATCGAGTTTCATCGAGTCAAAAAAAAAGAAGAAATACAATTTTGGAAATTATGACTTGGCCATCTCGATATTCTGATCTCTTTCGGATGAATTTGTATGGGATGAATATTGGATTGAAGTGATCGAAGAGAATACTCAAACAGTGAGAGTGAGCATTTTCGGTGCTTGAAGAACGCCCAGGAACATCTGCGATCTACTTTTTTTTTAAATTGTTGGAAATAATCAAAAGTAAAGCAGGTGATGGGTTTATTAACAAAAACAAAGGTGCCCGTGGTGTAATGGTTATCGTCGTGGGAAATGGACACAGTGACACGAGTTCAAATCCTGGACGAGACCGATTGCATTTCCCATAGCGCTAATACCCTTTGGAAAGGTATGAATCCAATAACTCTCTCTCCAGCTATGGGTAAATAGCAGGAGAGACTAGGTTCTTCAGCCTTGGTGAGGCAGCAAGTCTAGGAGAAGGAAAACTCCGAATTCAAACCTGTTAAACTCCGCTTAAAAATTGACCCTGTGTCATATCCTGCCTGAGCGGAGGGGTTGGTAATTATGATTAACTAAAACAAAATATGGTTCTGTTGTATGATAAATTTTTATTGTTAAATGTTGATTCATTTTATTAGATGAAAACCAAACACACTGTACTTGCTGAAAGTTTATCTTTCATTTATAAAATACGAATACATCTCATTTCAAGGTGTTTTTTTAATTCAAAGTAACCCCATACATTTTGCCTGTAGTACACACAAGCCGGTTCACTGGGCTAGTGGGTAGAATGTTTGCCAATGGTCCGGGAGACCTGGGTTCAATCCCAGGTCGTGTCATACCAAAGACTTTAAAAATGGTACTTGATACCTCCTTGCTTAACACTCAGCAATATAAGGTATGTATCAAGGGTAAAGTGGAACAATCCAGGGAAAGGAGTAGCACCCTCCTCTACACATCGGTGTTGTTGCTATTGAAAAGGGAACCTTCTGGTCGCCCTTGACAAAGGTTGCCAACTTTACTTTTCCACACGCACACACACAATATATATATATATATATATATACATTGCTTGTTGAGAAAAGGGTCCGTAAAATAAAGAGAAAAGATATATATGCTAATGAAAACAAACATAGCAAGAACATTTAAATTCGAAGAATACGTAAATCGTAACGTTACCATTTCCTTCCCCAACCACCCCCGACAGGCACTCATCTCACCAATTCTCTTATACATCATCCCAGGAAATAATTTGATCATCGTGAGTATGTCAAGTTTTATTATTCCAAAACAAGAGGCGCTCGAAAAGCAATAAATATTTCTTCTTTTTCTTCAGCAACCCGTTTCTACCGGGTTTCAAAATTGAATAACTGACTCGATTTCATCGTCCGGACAAGTGAGAACAGCAGGAACTGTCAGCAGATGTTTTTTAAAGATATTTTTCGTATACCTCCAAGACCCCCAACTTTACTGCTGTTAACCTGTAAATTGGTAGGATTTCGGGTTATATACCTTTCTTCATACGGAAACAGCCCACAAAGGAAGGAAAACGAAACGTCTCATCTGCTATTGGCATAGTTTGGTTTCCCCTTCATTCTTTCACTGTAACTACTGATCCTCCATCTTTTTGCCGAATATACTGGCACTTCAGGATGGTTTCGGTACAGTCATGTGTTTATAGAACCTGACAGCCTCTTACAAACATCTATTTTTATGATTAGCAATCGTAAAGAGAATTTAGTTTCAAAAAGTCCTGTGAGTTAACAAATTCTTCAGTGAGGGCTCATTAAATTGGAACTTTTACGAGGCTGTTTCAAAAGTAAAGCCTGCCGTTTATTTCCGCAGAAGCAACAAGAGATTCAGTGAGCAAAGTAACACTAAAAGAACGAGAAAGATTCTGACTGAAGTCACTCTTTTTCCCACAGTTACTTTATTAACTATGCATTTTCTCTGGGGTAAAAAGTCCGTGGATATTCTTAAATGATAAATTAACGGTATTGATATAATGGTTAGAGTGTTCGCCAATGTTCTAGGAGACTGGCGTTCAATCCCAGATTGAGTCATACCAAAGATTAAAAAAATGGTACTTGATGCCTCTTTGCTTAACACTCAGCATTGTAAAGTACGGATCAATGGTAAAGTGGAGTAATCCTGGGAAAGAAGTAGCGCCCTCCTCTACACATTGTTGAAGTAGCTATCGGAAAGGGAGACTTAGGGGTCACCTTAGACTACGGTCGCCAACTTTATTATTTTTTGACCGGAGGTGTAGATAATTTTTTTAAAATTAATCGATGGCGTTATTCCTTGGGTCACATAAGTATCGTTGGTCGGTGATCTCGAGATTATTTGAAAGCTTGGCTTCCATTGAGCTAAGTAACTGAAAAAACTAAATTGTAGAAAGTTAGAATACATATTTTACCCCAAAATCGCTTAGTGTGAAGCAGTCAAGGTTTCGCATCGTTTTCAACTGATGCGAACCGGTGTATATGTATTAAAAAACCGTGGTCTTCGTCCAAGTAATAAAGTTGAATGAATAAAAAAGAATAATCATGATTGTTATTAATGATCTCAGTAAAAACTTGTCACCATGACATACGCCGTAAAGATAAAAGAATATAAGGGATGGCAACGAGAAAACGAGAAGCGGACGAAACAAGATGGCAATGGGAAGACGAAGAACGGACGAAATGCTATGGTAACGAAAAACGACGAACGGACAAAATAAGATGACAATGAAGACGAAATGAACGGACGAAATATAATGGCAATGAGAAAAGAAAGAACAGACGAAACCAGATGACAACAAAAAAAGGAATAAACGGACGAAACTAGATGGTAACAAAAAGATGAAAGATGAAGAAGGGACGAAATAATGGGAACGAAAAGACAACAAACAGACCAAACAAGATATGCAAAGAGCATACAAAGAACGGACAATGGCATCAAGAACACAAAAACGGACGAAACATGATGACAACGAAAAAGGGAGAATGAATGGATGAAACAAGATGGCAACAAAAAGATGAAAGATGAAGAAGGGACGAAATAATGGGAACTAAAAGACAACAAGCAGACCAAACAAGATATGCAAAGAGCATACAAAGAACGGACAATGGCACCAAGAACACAAAAAAACAGACGTCGGCAAACGATTGCAAAGAGACGAACTGAGCATTCGTAAGAAGAGAAAATATAATAAAACGAAATTGAAATCAGCGCTATTTATTGTTGTAACAAATGTCTGTTAGCACGCAGATGTCCATTATGCTTGATGATTTAAACAAAAGGAAAGAATGAAATATAAGTGAATGAACACAAAGTTTGAAAAAAGTTGTGGGAATGCTATTATTTACTTGGTTTGGTTGGGCTTTATAGCATATCAATCATTGCTGTTTATTTAATGCCAAATCAGTTTATACATATGAAGTAAATTTATATTTCTTTTTTTTTATTGCTTATTTACAGAAGTGTTGCGAATTTGATAAAACGAAGGTAGGCAACAATACAGCAAGTAATTTTAATTCTTTCTTCAGACCTCGAAACTTGGGTGGGACATTCGCACGCTCCTTTTACCGTGAGAATAACAAAACACACAGCTGCTACCCTAACAAACTTGAATGGCCAAACAAGAAAAAAATAAAAGGTACTATTTACCAACCCCTCCGCTCGAGCAGGATATGACAAAAGGTCAATTTTTAAGCGGAGTTTAACAGGTTTGAATTCAGAGTTTTCCTTCTCCTAGACTAGTTGCCTCACCAAGGCTGAAGAACCTAGTCCGTCCTACTATTTACCCATAGCTGGAGGGAGAATAAGGGGGTTCATCCCTTACCCAAGGGTATTTGCCCGAAAGTGAACGTAATAGCGCGACTGGAGTACGAACTCGCGTACTACGATTCCGCAGTGCATCGCTTTAACCATTACACCACGAGGACACTCGCGTGAAAGACTACACACATTAACACCAGTGCAGCAGGAGAAAAATTGCGTTTTCATTTCACCAGCTACTACATCCGGAGGTTACCACGAATATATCCGTCTTCTCCTCTTCATGTCTCAAATTAAAAAGAAAGAAAACTGCACTCTAAGAAGACTCGTTGCATATTCATCACAAGACTCTCGCCCCCTTACGGTTTTCTGGCGAACTTCCTTCCGAGCATAAACACAACATATAAACAGATATATTTTAAAGAATCCGGTTTCGTATAAGCATAGTTTTTTTGTTCACACTCATTTGAATATCTAAACAGTTCTATTTCAAACAATTCAGTTTAGTATAAGTACACAGTTTAAATGTCGAAAGGGCTCTATTTCAAACAATTCAGTTTAGCATAAGTACACGATTTAGTTCAGTTTGACCCATAGATAGGACCCTGTCAGGTGCTACCACTCCGGGTCAGAGTGGGCCTGGGAGCGATGGCAATGAAGAAGTATTCCACATTCACTAAAGCTCCTGCATTACAGGAACCTCACCGTCAGATTCTTAAGTGCCGTATCCAGGACAATCGTTGGGGAGATCTTACACGTCAGCAGAGATGCAGACAGTGTATTCTACAGATCCAGTCGACGGGGCAATATTTACTAGGTTTTGCTTAGATAAGACATCCAGATTCAGATTACTTACAATACATGTTGCTTCTTAAGTGGTCTCCTGTCTATGTATTGAACAGGTGCATCGTTGATTAACGTCGGTGATCTGGAGAGAAACGATGCTTTCAACGTGACTTGACTATAATTCATGGGAATGTTTTTTGTTTTTGCTTCCTTTTTCTATCATCGATCCATTATGACAACTCACCGTCTCATGTAAACTAAGGACCTTACACGGCACAGTAATCTGCTTTTTTTTTCAATGTAACATGTAATATTCTGTAGTTCAATTGAAGACTTTAACTATCAGCACTTTTGAACAGCTCCTCAAGAGTTGCTATTGTCAACAATCTAAAAAGTGTGCAACGCAAGAGTTTTGTTTTGTTTTGTTTTATTTTATGGCACATCAACCTTTGCTTGTTATTAATGTCAAACTCATCTTAATACATATAAACAGTTCCATTTCAAATAATTCAGTTTAAAATAAGTGTAGATCTTTTGGCACACAGTTAAATGTCAAAAAAGTTCTATTTTTAAACATTCAGTTTAGCGTAAGTATACAGTTTCAGTGCCAAAAAATAGTTCTATTTCAAACAATTCGGTTTAGCATAACTACACAGGTTCAATGTAAAAAAGTGTTCAATTTTAAACAATTCAACTTAGCATAAAAAAATAGTTCTATTTCCAATAATCTAGTTTAGGGTAAGTACGCAGTTTCAGTGTCAAAAACAGTTCTATTTCAAACAGCTCAGTTCAGCATAAGTAAACAGTTTAGTTCTATTTGATCCCTAGATAGGACCCTATCAGGTGCTACAACTGTGGACCAGAGTGGACCTGGGGGAAATGGCAATGAAATGGTACTCTGCACTCCCCAAAACTCCAGTAAAGTGGGCAACCCAAGATAGAAAGATTGGAACGCTGTAATAATAAGTAAAATAATTTTTCAGTAATTTTGTGATTGATTAATTAATTGATTTAAGGGTTTATCAACCAGTGGACGGTTATTTCATGCCGTGTAAGCTTTACGTTTATATTAGCATTTTTCTTAGATGTTTCAAAATCGTTTTTGCACAGTTATATATCAAGAAGCCCGATCTAATACAAACAATTTGCATATATTTATACGGTTTCAAGTATTTCTATCCAGTGGTTATAATTTTCAAACAGTACTGTTTGATGTATAGCTGGGACCTTAGCAGGTACTACCATATCTTGACCGAGTGGATTTGGATGTAATTGGAATGAAGGAGTACGACTCACAACCCGAAACTCAAAAATTGGAACCTACCACCGTATACATTTCAAGTCACACTCAGGACTCCACTTTTCAGGTTGTCTTTGATTTCTCCATGACACACTGTCAACAGCAGGACGATTTAATAATCTTTATTATTTTTCATTCGATTTGTTTGGTGCTTACAGCTATCTATCTATCTATTTATCTATCTATCTATGTCTGCCTGTCTCTGCCTATATATACTCAGGGTGTCAGCAAGCCTGACCCTAAAATGATGCGTGTTGACTTATAGAGCTTCATGGATGTTTATATCTATCTATCAGTATATATATATATATATATATAAGCTTGTTTAATAAAATTATATAGACAAAAAATGTCTTTATTATTTAATTAAGACACATTTTGTCTATATAATCTTATAAGATCCTTTCAAGTTTCCTGATAAGTGTCTTGGTTTCAGTTTGGAATTGGTGGATGAATTTACCAAAAATTTTCCCGAGCGCTTTCGGACCTTTCATAGGCCATCATCAGAGGTTGCATGCATGTATAAAGAGTGTTATTTAATGAGTTTTTCAAAGAATTTTTGTTTTTGCTTTTTTTATAACATAGCAAAATAACGTAAACGCAGAGTTGGATAAAACTGAGATGCTGATGAATTTATAAAACAGTACGCTATTAACGGAAATAAAATATTATCAAGAAATATGGAATATTAAAAAAAAAGTCATTTGAAAATATTGTCTCTATTTTCATAATTAATCCTTTGATTTTACTTTTTCTGTAAGTATAAGTAAGAATTTGGCGTAGGGTAGGGCGCTGCTTCTTTCCTTAGATTGCTCTACTTACCCTTGATCTGTACTTTATAATGCTGAGTGTTAAACAAGGAGGCATGGAGTACGATTTTTTTGAGTCTTTGTTATGACTCGACCTAAGATTGAACTTCAGTCTCCCAGACAATGGGTTAACTCTCTAACCATTATGCCAATCATATAAAATACTGAATGTCCGCTGGTGTGCCCTGAAAAAGATGGAAATTAACCTATAGAGTCTCTTTGGTATATCTATCTATCTATTTGTATACATATGTATATAATACATTTTGGTACTGACTTAGAGGACTGGGAACTGATAGTAGACCGCCATGTTAATTGGCACGACTCTGTTCTTAAAACAGACCAGAGGAAAAGTACAACCTACAACTGGGGAAGAGAAGAAAACACAAGTAGCAAATTCAGCTAAGTCAACTAATTCAGGCCTTCGATTAACACTTACACTTTGTAGAAGATGTTTTCATGCTGTGGCAGAATCAATCACTCCACGGAAAAGAAAAGAAAAGACAAGAAAAAAGAAAACGAAGAATAAAATCTTTTGGCCATCTTTATTGATGATAATTTCTAATCTGGTTTATCCTGGTGTGAGGTCGCGGGTGACACTTTGTAATGTGAATTTGGACTCTTATCTCTTATCATCGTGATATAGACTGCAGACAAAGGCCTGATCACGTTCGTATCTCATTTTTTTCTCTTCACCAGCTGCTAACTCTGCTGTCTTCGTGTCAAATTGCCTGCTGCTACCATCTTCGGTCCATGTCTGTGATCGTCAGATCTCCAGTGTTTTCTTCAATGGTAACCCAATTTCTTTCTGACATCCCACCGTGTCCAAATATGACACAAAAGCATTTCATGATAGGCGCTACGCACGAATCGAGACTGATGCGTGGTAGGTGAAAAATATTTTGGCCCCTTCGGCATCCCCTCATTGGTGTGCCTTAGTCCCCAAACTATAAACTTAGTCTTGCAAGGTGGCAAAAACCTGGGGGATTGACGGCTCTTTGGGGTCAAAGTTTATCCGGAAAAATATAACCACCGGGCACGAATGCCTGATGGCTGAAACATCACGAGTCGAGATAAAAAAAATAACAGATTAAACTCATTTGTTTACATGTCTTACTTTATTTCTACTATGATGTCTTTCTCTTTCTCGTTGTTTATTGCTTATGTATACTGGGAGGTGTTTCTGGAACATTAACAGAAAATATGCATGCTTTTATTCATAAATGTTTGCTGCTCAGGGCCTTGAAACCAACTTGCGATAACATTAAACTATTTTCTCAGTGTCTCTTGATCTCATGCTTTTCATCCAACTTGAGCAACGAATCCAAAAGATTTCTGATGTCACTCTACATCGCTCAGACCGAGTAAAATTCTAACGGCATCTAAATCTAATTTCGAATTCAAAATCTCGACGATCTATTATATAACATGTTCTTGTGATCGAATAATGTGAACAGGGGAGGATATCAGTGCAACGGTCTCGCCAACTATCAGTGATCACGTAGCCGCACGTCTTTCCAGCTCCTGATTACTTCCTAGAATATATGTGGTCTGGCCTCCCGGAAAAGAAAACCGTTTCATCCGCAGGGACCGCTTAGAACTAAATAAACTTGTCTACCGACCTCTGATGGATGTAGGGCCAAAGGCTTGAGTTTATTATAGACATTAAAAAACTAACCCTTTCATCCCCATCAAGAAAAACTCTTTCTATGTTATCATCAATTAAAACATATCGACCATACTAAATTGTTTAGCTATGTTTTTGATATTGTTATACACACATCTATGTAGATGCATACATATACGCTATTTATGCTCATACACATTCTCACAGATATCCCTACCCACAGATTTATACGCATACTGATATACTACACTTTTTGTGAATGGATATCTATACAGACATGCTCGTACCAACATGCATGCATTATTGCACTTACCAACGTGTCTCATAAGGATAGAAGAGCTTATATAATTACAATGCTAACATTGGATATTTCGATTAAACTTTTTATAAGATCATATTTTTCATTCATCGTTAAAAGGTTTAATTTTTGTTTCTTAATTTTTATCTTGGCAATAAAATTGATGAACTTTCCATTTAAATTCAGAACTTATATCTGGTAAACGTATCACTGAAAAATAGAAATATAATTAATTGATGATAAATAGAAAATAATCATGTTCCCTTCCTGTGAGATATGATGAGTGATTTTTAAACAACTTGTGACGATTTAAAAAGTTCTTAGATTTTTTTTCTATTAACCATTCATTTATTTTCATTTTTACCAAAATACAAAAAGAACAGAAAAATAATAATTTGAATATATATATATATATATATATATAAATATATATATATATATATATATACATGTGTGTGTGTGTGTGTGTGTGTGTGTGCGCTCCTAATCAACGTAGAGGGTACGCATAAATGCAAAGCTTTTAAAAGCCTCTCGCTTACGCTAAGAGTTACTAAAAGTTTTGGGTAAGATATCCGACTGAAATAAATTCAGCCGGATCTCGATTCCAACTAAAAATATCTTGCTTGTCTAGCCACACTTAAGAGTTATGATACAACGAAACAGTCTGTCTGTGGATGACAATATATATATATATATATATATATATATATATATATATATATCACAGTTTGATTCAAAAGTTTTTCGTATTTTAAGTTATATCGTATTTAAAGTATTTTAGCGTCTGTTCCTAGAGAGTTGACAACTAGTTGCTCTTTGTGAAGGAAGATGTTTTGCTAACCATGTTTTAGTGCTTGTGCTTGCCTATTTTTCAACCATTTCAGGCAAGGCCTCATCTTCTACAACAAGTTGTGTGTCCTCGAGGCTGGTGTCATCTTCCTTGAAATAGTTTTGTACCACACGTTTGTTGTCAGTTACTGGGTCTATTATATTAATTATTCTTTTACTGCTGGTTTGGTACTCAGTCCTTTATTTCCACAGGTTGGGAAAATATCTCGACTTGGAATACGTTCTCTACTTTTTTCAACCAACTTTTAAAATAAAGAATAAACAATTAATTTTCATATGTCATTTAAGAAATAAAGAATAAACAATTCATGTTTATATGTCATTTATGAAATAAAAAATGAACAATTAATATTTATATGTCATTTACAAAATAAAGAATAAACAATGTTTACATGCCATTTATGAAAAAAGAACAAACAATTAATGCACATATGTCATCTATGAAATAAATATAAACAATTAGTGTTTATATGTCATTTATGAAATAAAGAATAAATAATTATTGTTTATATGTTATTCATGAAATAAAGAACAAATAATAATTATACGTTATTCATGATATAAAGAATAGACAATTAATGTTTATTTGTAATTTATGAAATAAAAATAAACACCTTAGCAACGACTCAAGTTGATTCAAATAAATAATATTTGATAGAGATACAAATCGTCAAAAATCATCATAAAAAATCCCCCCCAAATTTTTGATTCAATCTGGTATGTTAATTTAATTCAAACGTTCCTCGCGTCACATTTCATGCCATTTTATAATAACTTAATAGGTTACTTTTTTCTTTTGTTTTCTTCTTTCTACTTCTTCTATGTTTCTCTCTCATCTTTTCTTTCTTTCTTCTTCCTCTTTTCCCTTTCTTCTTCTTTTCTTTTCTTTTCTTCTTTTTCGTTTTAATTGATTTAATCTCCAAGAAGTTCCATATATTTAAACATCATTGCCTGAGCGAATGACGTGATTGTTATTCAAAAATGAACACTGATTGAATGATTGAACGGTTATATGATCTTTCTTTGTATATATATATATATTTTTTCTTCTTCTTTATCTCTGTTATTGTATTTTATCAAAATATCAATCGTTGTTTCATCAACACTTACTCACCATCTTAAAGTCCTGATGAAGGCTTACTAAGACCAAAACGTTGTAACGTTGACTTTCCTTCATGATAAATTCATCACTTTTGGAGTGTTTCGATTTTCTATTTTTTCCAATAACTTTGCTGTATACTCAGATTTTGATTTATCTTTGCATCTAAGCGCCAATGATTCAGATCTGAATAAAGTGCATTGACAGATAAGATTGAATGATTGATTTTAACGGCATCTCAACTTGCCTGGAATTATTTTATGTCCAGAAGTTTGGGAATAGCGTGTATTATACGTTTATATTTACATTTTTGCAGTTGTTACTTTCTTGTCTATTTTTACAGTTTTATGATATCGAGTAATTCAATCTAATACGAATAATTCCCATAGAGTTAAATGATTTCAAGAAGTCCCTTTTAATACAAATAAAAATAGCGTTAAGTAAATATTTCTATTTAATAACCATAAGGTTATAAGTAAACATTTCTATTGAATAAGTATATGGTTTTAAGTAAATATTACTTTTTGATAATTATATGGTTTTAAGTAAATATTTTTCTTTAATAATTATATGGTTTTAAGTAAATATTTTTATTTTATAATTGTATGGTTTTAAGTAAATATGTCTCTTTAATTTGTTTGCAGTATGTTCTTTCGTTTTAAGTTATTAAGAACAGACCTTTCACTGTAGGTGGGGCTTGGTATAAACTAACCATCTCTTCTGCAGAGAGGTAAGACCCCCCTCCAAAAAAAGATGTCCAGATTATAACACAAAATTGAATGTGATGTTGGGGTTCCAATTGCCAAGATCTGGGGAGTTTCGAATACACTTCCATTACAGTTTCTTCTTGTTCAATCTTCACTCGAAATGGTTGTAACTTTAAGGATTCCAACTTTACTTCAAAGAGCTCAGTTTATAAATTATTTACTTTTAAAAGAAAAGAAAAGAAAAGAAGAAAGTTACTTATAAAGTCGATTGATCCACGTGAAAAAAAATGAATGAATAAATAAAAATTAAAAGAAAAAAACCATCTCCAAGAAACGACAACAGAAATTTAAATGTAAATGTGAACATAAATCAACGCTATTCCCAAATTTCGAGGCAGAAAACTCCAATAATTGGGTTTCCATACTGCCAAGGGTTAAAGAAATGAAGCCTCAGCATTAGACACATTTCCGTGTTCCACCTAAGTGGTCCCTCTTTAGGGGTGGCTAGATATTTCATCTTTGCAGAGAATATATTCTGTGTGTTCTAAGCTTGGCCGACAGAGCGTATATCATTTTATACTAAGTAAATAAAGTTGACGACCTTAGTCGAGGGCGACCTGAAGGTCCCCTTTTCAATAGCTATTTCACTGAGGTGTAGGGGAGAGCGCTACCCCTTTCCTTGGATTGCTCCACTTTACACTTGATACGTACCTTAAATTGCTGAGTGTTAAGCAAGAAGGTATCAAGTATTATTTTTAAAGTTTTTGGTATTACGCGACTTGGGATTGAACCCAAGTCTCCCGGACCATTGGTGAACACTCTACCCTCTAGAACCCCTCTTGATATAATTGCCCAGTCGGCTGGGGCTGTAGAATACACCGATTACTTCTCTGCAGAGAGGTAAAATTCCCCCTACGAGTGTTCTGGAAATGATTCTAAATAATTTGATGGTGAGAATGGGGAATGCAGAGTAACCCTTCATTGATATCGCTGCCAGGTCCACTCTAATAGGGCCTTATCTATGGGTTAAATAGAACTAATCTCCGTACTTATGCTAAACTAAATTACTTGAAATAAAACTCTTTCGACATTTAAACTGCGTACTTATGCTAAACTGAATTGTTGAAAATGGAACTGTTTTTGTATGCTGAACTGAATTGTTTAAAATAGAACTGTTTTGACATTTAACTGTGGGTGAACGAAGACTATAGTTATACTAAAAAGAATTGTTTGACTACACTTAATTGCATGAAATAGAAATGTTTTGACAATTGAACAGTGTACTTATGCAAAACCGAATTGTTTGGAATAGAATTGTTTATTTATATAGAAATGGATTTAGCATAAGATAAACTACAAAGGTTGATATGCCATAAAAACAAACAAACAAACAAACAAACTCTTTATATAATGATTCGTAATTTTTAACCGTCTTTACATGATATCAGCAGAATAAATTAGCGCTAATTCTTTTGCATCCTCTTAACATTGCATCTTTTTGTATGAGGGCATCTGTGTCGGTATCTGTGTTGCCAGATTCCATTGGCCAAGCAACTACAGCGTAGTTAGGAACAGAAGGCACTTAATCCGCTGACACGTTTCCCGCCATTTTTCCATTTTTCCCATCTGGTCGTTAATTACGCCAATACAGATAATTCGCGGAGAATAGTCTCGCAAACAGTCGCCATTATTGACTTCATCTATCATCCAACGGCTCTCAAGAACGCTTTCCGCGCATTTAACGACATGCGACAATTTTTTTCCTGTTTTGCGATCGCGACCTCTCATTTTTAAGTAGTCACGTCAACATGTCTCCCCTGCGGCTTCCATCTCGCCACCAGATGTCACTGTTGGCGTCGAGAGACGCGGCAAATCATTGTGAACAAGTGACAATAATTTGAAGTATTAGCGAGTGTTAGCTTGATGTAGTTTTTTGACGATCGTTTGAGAGAGCCGCTTGGAAATTATCTCTGTCTGGTTGTTGATAAGGATTTGTTAAGTACATTCCTGTATGCATTAAAGCCGTCAACTGGTTAGAGGTTGAGCAATGGATCTTTGGATCACGAGGTAAAGGGTTCAATTATCCTGCCGTTTTAAAGGTAGTAAAAAGAGATGTCAGCAAGAAAATTAAAATCTGAAAAAGAAAAAAAAAATGATTTAACTGTGATGCATCTAATTTTGAAAACCATGTCCACCCTGTATGTCGAATGTCGAATGTACCCTCTTGCAGAGTGTAAAAAAAGAACCCTCCCAAAAAGGATGTCGTGAATACTACTAAACGGCATCTGATGGCGTTGCTTCAATTCTAGAGATCTTGGGAGAATGGAGTCATCCCTTCATTGTCATTAATTTCAGATACCCTCTGACCCGGAGAGATCGTATCTGTTTGGATCCTATATATGGGTCAAAACATCTGCTTAGAAATTATTCGATAGGACTATGTGCAAAACAGAAAACCTCAAAAGAAACAACAGTACAAAAATACATATAAGAATGTATGATGAAGGTGATTTCCTTACCTCTAGGGATAAAAAAAAAACGCTAGACAAGTTGACATCCCGGGAAAAATCAGTTAAGCAATCAATCTAATGCATTGTGATCTGTCTGTCTGTCTGTCCAATACATACACACCTACATGGGAGGGGCCACATGGTGTAGTGGTTAAAGTGCTGAACTATGACATTGTAGTTTGCAAGTTATTACGTTTACTTTCGGACTAATATCATTCGAAAGGTATCAGACCCTTATCTCTCAGCAAAGGGTTAAACAACATTACTACTGTTCTTCTATGAGGATGGTGTCGGCATTCGATAACCAATGAATGTTGATATGCCAGTAGAAATAAATCAAACCGCACACGCACACGCACTTGTACCTACACACATACCATTAACATAATTCAAAGAGTGCTATCCGAGGCTGGCCGAAGAAAATATCGGTAGAAATATAAGTTAACACTGAGGAAACTCGATAATTAATTTCAGAATTTTTGACTATTATTTTCAGATATTGGAATTATCTAAAAGTATCACCTCGTAATCATTTTAAGAATGGTTTAACTCTTTTTAATAAGAAGTCGTACCCACGAGTCATACAGTCGCTATCAGACAATAGTGACAATCCACCGAAATTGAATTAATTTCTGACTGAGCCTTCTGCAAAGATGATGCTGTACCATGGCGGAAGTTGGGGTTTGGTTTTCGGTCGACCCAAATAAAGGAAGCAGACTTTTTCAATTATCTCTTTTTGTGACACGTTATCATATTAATAGAACACAAACATCATCCGACTGCCATTAAACATTTACTAATCGGGAGATTTTTAGACGATGAATTTGATTTTAAACTCTACGAGATTTGTCATTAAATTTTTAGGTTTTTTATGACGTTCCAAATGTAACTTTCAAAGAGATTCATCTTGGTATGCAATTAGATAAGTTATATGGGTTATAAAATATTATAACATACCCATACGTGAATATGTGAAACGTACATAGAATGTACATATATACATAGAACATAGGAATCCCGAAACACGAAAAACACTAACGACTTCTTAGTTCAGGTATGAAACCTTTTATTACCTTTGAGTTAAAATTTTTTTCGACATAAGGAGAGAGGCACAATCTTTCTATGCTGACTTTTCCATCTGTCCACCCCCCAATCACGTGCGGCGCCTGCCGTGGGGCCACCAGCCTGGCTTCGGCGAGCCCCGAGAGTCAACCGTCTTCTCCCGAGGCAGAATCAGTTAACTGACTTTTCTCAAATCTCCTAAAATCCTCCTCGCACGCTTCTGGTGCATGACGTCATTCACATCCCCTGGTCACACTTCTCTCTAGGATTTTTATTTTGACGACTGTGAACGACACATCCTCCCCGCACGCGCGTCAACACCTGCGCTCAAGTTTGCAACTAACTAACTCATGCACTGAGCCGAAAGGAATTCAGCCTAACTAAACCGAAAGGCAAGATATATAAAACGAAATCCCTCGGCAATTATATTACAATATGATAAAACAGCAGCTGGAAGAGGAATGTGTCACTAATGTTCAAAATCTTGTTTAGAGGGCTAGGTTTTAGCAAGATATGTTTTTTCTCGAATTCCGGACTTAACCAAAAATTTGGAAAAGTTTCCGACCTTAATATATTCAATTGGCCGTCTAGATTATTGTGGAGCTGGCTAAGAGATGAAACCTACGCAAAGAGAGAAGTGGCATTTCGGTATTTGGTAAACCCCAAGGAAATAAGTTGTGATTTTACAGATTTAGATCCTATTTTCGGCGCAAACCTTTAGCACCCACCCTTAAATGAAGCAATGGTAATCCAGTTTTACGTAATTTTTAGAATATGGAAAGTGGGGAAGTGTCCCCATGGATTAGTGGTTAATGTGCTGAACTGTAACATCGTAGCAAGCTGTGTCACGATAATGGGCATTCATGTAGATAGATAGCTAGATAGATAGATAGATTTGTTTGTGTTGGTTTCTGTGTGTTATGGGTGGCCGGGAGAATTATCTCCGGCATCTTTGAGGCGGTGCCGGAGTGTCTAGAAACCTTCCTTTGTCTATTTTGACGCGGAGACCACGCTGTGCACGTGTGAATCTGCGAGACTGGAAGAAAGGACGAAGGACGTAGTAAGTCAGGAGTGAGGCTTTAAAGCAGAGAGTCAGATATTCAGGGCTTAGGGCGTGGGTCCAGTGCAGTCAGAGGCGGTTTGGGACCAAGAACGAAGACACGGAGCAGTGAAGATGAAGACCAGATGCGTCAGCATCTTTCATAGTTGGGTAGGATTTTAGCTGAGTTCTCGGCATAGCCACGCAAAACAAATACACACAAAATACGAAAAAGAGTCAACTTCATCTTCTTACGTCTTGTAGAAAGAGGCAAATGATTCATGTTTTTATAACTTCTCAATTTTATTCAGATATTTCTTCTTTCCAGCTAACCATTCTTAAACGGGTTTGTTTTGATATGGCCATTAGGGTGGTAAGAAAATATCTTTTATAAGCGGCTTAGAAAGGACTTGAGCCAGTAGCCTCTCAAATGTGCCTGCTCTGTTCCACTGACTCCGACTAAGTGAATTTAAAACTTGTCTTCCGTGATTGTATTAACCCATCAGAACTCCCATACCCACGGCTAATTCAAAAATTATCACAATTCATCCAAAGAATTTGGCACCAGAAATCGTTTGATCTTCGACTTTTGATTTGTTAGTTATTAAGTAGATGTTCAAAGAAGGATCAGTTGCACTGAAAATCGGTCAATCTTACTCCAAATTAAACCAAGCAGACTTCATACCAAATATTTCAGCTGCTCTATGACAGCAACATTTTTACGAAGATGGTCAAGCTTGGTGAGAGACAATCGTAATAACCCTATCTCGGTGAGGTTTAGAATATGCTAACTTTACCCTCTACAGAACGGTAAGACACCGCAAAGGGTTGAGCTAGATTTAACATTGTAATATTACGGACGGGCGCTGTCATTGAATTGCGGCGGTCTCAAGGTTGGGGAACGTTCGAGCACATTAGCTGTCATCAGTCATTGGATACATAGGTTTGAAGATCAAAAATGTCATGAACCTCACTCGTGCAGGCAGAGTGACCTGAAGAGTTCAAGCGTGATTTTGAAATAATCACGCGTGAACTTTCACGTGTTGCACTACTGTTCTCACTGGTGATCATCGAACCTTCGGGAACCTTCGAATTGATCCATCAAATCGCTATATAAGGGAATCAAGTAGCGAGATTTTGGCAGTTCAAAACAGGTTTCCAAACAGGTTCAACAGAGGTGTACGACGCCCCGACCCACGCCCCAGCCTATCATAGTAAGCGGACTGATGTGATAAGTATCAATGTGATAACATCGCCAAGAAGAGGAAGGTGAACCTTTCCTACATACGTTAGCTGAAGTGCGCGGAGGGAAAGGAGACGTTTGATAGCGATAAAAAAAAAGAGAAGGCGAGGAAGAACGTTAGTGAACAAACTTTTTTAACTGCTGTCCGCTGCAGTCCCCAAGAATAAAAGCGACTACTATTTTCTTCCTTGAAATTCAAGTTTTGAGTGTTTCTTTTCTGCGAATTCCTTTCTTTTAGACACAACTTTTTTTTTCCTATGCTACAACAGTAAATGCATCTTACGATGACGCTTCAGTTTTGGAGATTTGCCAAATGTGAAGAACCTTTTCATTGCCATTACTCCGTGGTCCATTCTTACCTAGAATGATAATACCTTCTAGAGTCACATCTATAGTAAAATTGATTTGTTTAAAAGTGATTCATATTCACGAAGAATACTTGATGCCATATAATTTTTAGCAATCTGCATGAAGAATAGTTATTTACTAGTTGATAGGGTTCCCCGTGGATCCCAAAGTACTGGACTGCAAAATCGTATTTAGCCTGTTCGAACTCCAGCCAAGCTATTACGTTCAATTTTGGACCTATAACCCTGACAAAAGTATGGGCCTCTTATACCGACAGCTCATGGTGTAATGAATACTGCCGTAGGAAATGGACTTGGCGACACGAGTTCAAACCGTAGACAAGACTGTTTGCATTACACATAGCACTACTACACTTGGGAAAAGTATAAATCAAATTATTCTCCCTACAGCTATGGTTAATTAATTGAGAAGACTGAGGTCTTCAAGTTTAGTATGGGCACCGGTCTAAGAGAAGTGAAACTCTAAATTTAAACCTGTTATTAAACTTAGTTTAAAATTGACCTTATGTCGCATTCAGCTCGTGCAGAGGTGTAATTAAATACATATAACAATGGGTTAAAAGGTACCATTACTATCCTTCTACAAGAATAGTTTAGGAATTAGCTAACCCACGAAGGTTGATATGCAGTTAAACAAAGAAATAAAATCATTTGTGCAAACTATTTAATTTGGATAGCAATATTTCATATATAAATGTTCAACATTTTTACAAACTATAGTTTTTTATAATAATTATTAGTTACTTGAAACAATATAGAGATATGTAAACAAATGTCCATCATTAAGTAGAAATAATTACTTATAACAAATATACTCGATTCTTTAACATCAAGACATAAAATAACCCTAGACGGGTTGACATGACGTTAAAGTATCACTCAATTGGTATCATATAAACCCGTGTCAAAATACAGAAACAAAACAATAGACAAATGTCTAGTTAGGTGGGGCTGCAGAATATACCAAATGTACCTCTGCAGAGGGTAAATACTCTCCCACTAGTATCCTGGATATGACATTAAAAAATCTGGTGGTGAGGTTCTAGTAATATTCGACCTTTATGAAATGGGGGGTACTCTTCATTGACATCGCTATCAGGTCCACTCTGCCCCGGTGTGGTAGGACCTGATAGAGTCCTATCTATGCGTCAAAGAGAAATAAACTTTGTGCTTATGCTTAACTGTATTGTTTGAAATAGGACCAGGACATTGGCCTAATGAGTAGAGTGTCTGCCAATGGTCCAGGAGACCAGGATCAATCCCCGGTCGAATCATACTGAAGACTCTAAAAATGGCAATTAATGCTTCCTTGCTTAATACTGAGTATCATACAGTAAGGGTAAAGTGGAATAAATCCAAGAAATAGAGTAGCGCTTTCCCCTAAACCTCGGTGTTGTAGCTATTGAAAAATGTGCCTTCGGGTCACCCTCGACTAAGGTCACCACCTTTACTTATATGCATACAATGGATTTGACATTAAATAACTTACAATGGTTGATATGATATAAGAAGTAAGCAACAAAAAAAAAAAACTTTTAAAACTATTACACGAAAATTTAAAAAAAAAATTGATGGGTTGAGACGCCGCTAAGATCAATTGATCAATCAATCGTATTAAAGCTTAATGCGTACTAAATTGGAAGATCTCAGAAACTTTAGAAGATCATTCAAATGCGTCCATGTACATTAGCATAATTTGAGCAGTAAAGTAAGAAGAGTTGCATCGAAAATACGATGAAAAACACACACGATAGCGCATTAAAAATTTCGTTGTCTGAGATGCAGCTGTTAGAAGAATTTTGATCTGTGTTATGTTCTATTGAGGTGAATCATATTCACTACTGAATTAAAAGCATTGGCAGAGATGAAACTTATATTAATATAAGCAAATAATCATTGCCCAGAATACAACCTTTTCCCATCAGTTCTTTACTATTTAACACACACACACATACACACACACACGTATATATATATCTATATATATATATATATATATATGCCTGTGTTAAAGGTATAAAAAACTGAAAATACAAGACAAACGGAAATTGCATTTTTCTATCATTTTCAGCCTGAGGCCATCATCAGTAGAATGCAATACTTCCTAATGCATGTTTTTTTTTAAATTGTTATTTTCAAATAATTGTTTTGAAAATGTGATACACCACAGCTGCGAAATATGCTAGAACAGATGAGCTCAACATTGTCGTCTCTCTCTCTCTCTCTCTTTTTCTCTCTCTCTGTATATATATATATATATATATATATATATATATATATATATATATATATATATATGTGTGTGTTTGTGTGGGTGTGAATGCGTGTGTATCCTCATTTTTAAATATTTATGTATATATATGTATTGGTGAATACATACATATGTATATATATGTGTGTATGTGTGTGTGTGTATGTGTGTATGTGTGTGAGTATATATATATATATATATATATATGCTGTAATGAATCTTTCTCAATATATATACGTGTGTGTAAGTATCCTTATCTTTAAATATATATATATATATATATATACATGTGTGTGTGTGTGTGTGCGTGTGTGTGTGTGTGTGTGTGTGTGTTTGTGTTAGGATATATATGTATATATATATATTGAAATGAATCTCTATCTCTCTCTCTCTCTCCCTTTTTTGTATCTCTCTCTCTCTTTATCTCTCTCTCTCTCTCTTAATATGTATGTACATATAAAGCATGGGTACGCGACCATCTAAATTTAAAAGTTTTAACGTAACTGTACGCTATAGAAGAACGTTAGATATTTATTTAAACCTTTCCACTGCAGAAAAGCATCTCAAATAACGAAAACAAAAATTCATTAGATTTTAAATAAACGAAAAATATTTCTATTATCCACTTGAAAATGACTAATTATGACAAATATGTTTAACCAGTATCTTCGACAAAGTCAGATTTTAAGCGGGTTACAACAGATCTTAAATCAAAGGTTTTTCTTTTTCAAGGCTGGTTTCCTAATCAAGTTTAGAGAATCTAGTCTGCCCTAGTATTTGCTCATAGCCTGGGGACGAGTGATAGATTCATACCTTTTTTTTTAAAGAGCATTAGAATGAAGTGATACGCAAACAGTCTCATCCATGATTTGAACACGGGTCAACGATTCCATTTTCAACAACAATATCGGTTTAGTTAGGAATGCTTGCAAATTACGTTTTATATATATGTATATACATCGAGAATGTTTAAATTCATATTTATATATAAACACATGTAAATGTATACATGTGTTAATTACTGAGTCTTTAGCCAGGCAAAAGTATTAGGACAACATTTCAATTTGACATTTTTTAAAGATTTTCTATGCGATTGATCAATGCAGTTAATAAAAATGAAAGATTATTTTAATCTTTTATCCTTTTTTAAAAAATGTTTTTGAATCGCAAATAAAAAAGAACGTTTGATCTTTAATCTACGGAGTTTGAAGTACACCAGTGAATGGGATATAATTAAGGATGGTAATTAATATTTGTTAATTATTTCATTTGTTATAGATTGTTGGTTAGTTAAAATCTTTGAGTTGAAGTATATGTTGCATTGAAAGGTTGTACGCATGTACATGCAACGACCGGGTGTCAGCTCATGTCAAAATTGGCTGTTATTTTGAAATCCTCGGCTGACAGGATGTTTAAAATATGTATTTCAAATGCAATGGCAGGTGATTTAGATGATGCGTTTATAGAAAGTTTTTTTTGACACGTGTTCTTATCCTCATTAGTCAATAAGGTAATTAATTATATATTTAAGAGAATTATTTAGCAGTCAGTCGAGGGAGTTTAGTCGAGTCGGATTCCGAGGATAGTAGCTGTTTGGACAGGTTCGGGTTGAAAGACAGACGGCATTGTTGGGGAGGGTGACGGTTGGTCATAAAGAAAAAATAGAATTTGGCACTTTGCTGGTTCGTCTCGCATTAAAGAAACTTTATTTCTTTCTAATGACAAGACTTAACTTTCCTCTCAATTTCTTTTTTTAAGACTATGTTGGGATGTTCCGGAGAGTGAATAGTTGGATTCATGACTTTCTCAAGGCTATGTAAAATGCAACGTTTCGGTCAGGAATAATTTCCTGTCGGCCAGGCTTAGAATAAGCTGACTCTATCCCCTGCATAAGGGCTTGACCCCCGTAAAAAGCAGTTATGGTTATGATATTTAACTGCATCTGACGGTGAGGCTCCTGTTCTAGAGATCTGTGGAATATGAAATACCGCTTCATTGTCATTACTCCTCGGTGTGCTCGGACCTGGAGTGGGAATACTTGTTAAGGTCACATCTATGGGTCAAATGAACCTGTTTTATAACTATTCGAAATCAATTCGAGTGTGTGCGAAAAACAACATCTAGTCAAAAACTACGAAGATGTAAGTAAAAGGTACGATGAACGTGATTCCCTAAACTCTTTGTGTATACGATGATAACCGATACACTACAAGCGTCTATCTGATTGGTTTGATTTGGATGGGTTTCATGGCATAACAACTATTGTTGGTTATTAAGTACCAAATCCTCTTTATACATATATATTAGATTTATATGAATTAGTTTTGATGAATTTTATGTCATATCAACCATTGTAGGTTATTTAATGCCGAATCCTCTTTATACACATATATCAAATATATAAGATTTGGTTTGGATTGGTTTTATCACATATCAACAATTGTAGGTTATTCAATGTCAAATCCTCTTTATACTCATATATTGAATATATGTGATTTGGTTTGGTTGGATTTTATGGAATATCAACCAGTGGTGGTTTTATAATAATAACTCTTCTTTATACATATATATTGAACATGTATAATTTGTTATAGATAGGTTTTATGTTATATCAACCATTGTAGGTCATTTAATGCCAAATCCTCGTTATACATATATATTAAATAAAAATGAGTTGGTTGGGATGGGTTTTATGGCATATCAACCCTTGTAGTATATTCAGTTCCAAACCACTTCATATATATTTTTTTAAATATATTTGATTTGTAAACACATTTTGTTGATAACATTTTTAAACAAGCTTGTGTTCATTTTTGGCACACTATTAAATGTTTTCAAGTTTTGCTATGTAACTGTAACAATTTAACATCAGTCTTTCATATTTACAATATAATTCCTTTACTTAAAAAAAAAAACAAAAACAAATGTACATCAGTCATTTATTTACACTCATTAAAATGGATATACATATGCTTTTTAAGTGCATAGTTTGTAGTTAAATTGATTTCTAAATAAGTTAAAACTAATTTGTACACTAGTATTGCTACTGTTTCCACACGGTTAAATGGTTTTAATTATTGCTATCTAATACTTAAAACCCTATTTGATATTAATCATTTATTTGCTGACAGTGAAGTGGCAACAAGTATTGATATTGAACAATAATTATTCTATTCAACACTATTCGCTTATTTGCATACAGATCCAGGTATTGCTATGTAATACCAATAAATATGGAATACCAATAATTGAATTTGACACCCAGATAAAGTATTTCATGTATTGGTATTAAACACTAATAATTCTATTCAACATTACTTTTAGGTTTGAGCACATTAAACAGGAAGCAGCGTATCATCAACAGAAAAGGACATCGATATATGATCGATAGACTATCGATCATATGGAAATCAGACCTGACCGATAAAATAAAACGCAGTTTTTTCCAAGCAGTGGTCGTATCGTTACTGCTGTATGGCTGCACTACTTGGACGTTAACTAAACGGCTGAAGAAGAAGCTAGACGGCAATTACACAAGAATGTTGCGAGCAATATTGAACAAGTCCTGGCGGCAACACCCCACACGGCCCCAACTATACGGCCACCTGCCTCCCATCACGAAAACTATCCAAGTTAGATGAACCAGACATGCAGGACACTGCTGGAGAAGCAGGGACGAACTCATATGTGATGTACTCCTATGGACCCCCGCATATGGCCAGGCAAAAGTAGGACGACCAGCTCGAACATACGTCCAGCAGCTATGTGAGGAGACAGGATGTAGCCCTGAAGACCTGCCAGAGGCGATGAACAAGAAGTGGCGAGAGAGGATCAGGGATATCCGTGCCTGTGGCACGACATGATGATGGTGATGAAGAAATGGTTCCAAGTATTGCTATGTATCACCAACAATTCAATTAAACATCAGTCATTTGTTGACATACACTTAAATGATCAAAAAGTTTTCTTTCTAACGATTCAATAAAGAAAAGTTATTTCTACGTACGCAGTTTAAATATGAAACAGTTTTATTTGATCAACTGATAGGACCCTATCAGGTCCCATAACTCTGGTCCGGAGTGGACCTGGGAGCAATGGCAATGTATGAGTACTCCATAGTCTCCAAAGCTTCAGCATTAGTCGGGCCTCACCATCAGATAGTTTCATGTTATATCCAGGACACTCGTTGGTGGGTTGTGTCTAACCCTTCGGCAGAGACGCCGTAGGTGTATTCTACAGCCCCAGCCGATTGGACTGTTATCTCACTGAATAATTACTCAACCGATAGTTGCTCTATCATGTTCCCTTGGAAATAAGCAGAAGAAAATACATTCGAAGAGTTACACACATATTTGAACTTCAATAATTAAATAAAAAGGAGGGGTGCATTCTTATCTGTTTTTCTGTTTTCATCAATTACTCTTTTGTAAGCGGACGTCTTCTTTTCAGATTATTTTTTATGACGGATAGTTCATGATCAAAGAATCATTCCCTTCAGAAGTAGGTGTTTTTGTTTTTGTTTTTAAATGGTAAAATCAAAAATGCTTTCTCTCCCCAAAGACCCTGGTTTATAGATAAGCCATTCTCGTTTCTTTGACAAGACAGACGGAATCGTAAAGCAAGCGGAATCTGCCGAATAATGGAAACATAAGACGTGACAGTTGACAACAAAGTGTGACTGAAAGGAAGTGAAAATGTCGGAAAATAACGACATTCCTTACTGGAGTTTTAGAAATTAAGGAAGATGGAAGGAGAAAAAGAAAGAAAATAAAAGACATTTGGTTCTGGTGCCTTAACTTGAAAATCAGGGACAAGGAGGAATCCGAATGAAAATATGACGAAAAACAAAATGGCAGTTACACTTTATCGGATTATGCAGGGTGTTTCAAAAAAAGTGATAACACTTGAAATGTACAGGGTGTTGCAGAAAAATTGATATCATTTCGTAATTTAATAACGTGACAAATTCACGTTGAAATGGTCTCAAATTTTTGCAGCATTCTTGGAAGCATCTCAAAATTCTTTGCTTAATGTGTAAATGTTTTTATACCAGTGAATAACACCTCGATACGTGAAAAGAAAAATATTTAAAAAAAAACACCAGTTGTTTCTATACATGCTTTTAAAATTTGACAACATTTTAAAGGAGAATTGGTCGAGTAATGAGATTACCAAATAATGTCAATTTTCTTTCTGAAAAAAAAACTCTACATAACTTTATTTTGAATATGCTGATAGCGTAAAAGATATCAGTGGAAAAAATGAACCTGATCGTCCGAGTTCAAACTTACCTGAGACTGAGTTCACCTAACTCTTATTTTTTAAAAGTAGGCATGAATCTATTCTTTCTTTCAAAGCTTTTAAAAATAATCGAGCAATCAACTTTGGAAAAGGACAACCATGATTTGAAATTCCATTACAATTCCTCATAAAATAGTGTGGGATAGCGAGTCCCATTAGTCCTCATGTCTTTGAGAACTTAAGGAAAGTCTATTAATGAGGAATTCTTATGTATAGCGAACTACCCTCATACATTTTTGCGGTTTCAGTTTCTTTGTTTAATGGCATATCAACCTTTGTAGTTTATTTAATGCCAAAGCCATTCTCCTAGAAGAACAGTAGTGGTACTATTTAACCCATAGCTGGGAGGATAAGGTTTTTTTTTTACCTTTCCCAAGTGTTATATTTTGACCTTCGACCCGGCCCAAAAATACTATTCCAAGGTAATACACCGGAAGGAAGTGACACATGCCAACGGCCAGTAATCGAAAGAGATCACGTGGGCGGATTAAGGCTTATGATATGGGACAAGGTGAAGGTCCCATTGAGCTATTACAGTCATGCACCGGAAGAGAGTAACCTCTGAACTGCCTGACAGTTACTTCCGCTTGATGACGATTAAACATTCGATTTCAAAGATCCAGTTGGCGATCCTGTGGGCGTTGAGTTATTAACTCAGTTGAGTTTGGGTCCCAGAGCAGTTGCCAGCAGACTCCCAGAGGGTTAGAGACGAACGAGATGTGGTAGGGAAGGCCACACCAGACCGAGGGGGCCCTCGGAAAGCCCCGATGGAATAGACCCCAACATCAGGAGAACAATAAAGACATAACGTGACGGTCATAACAGTAGGGTCAAAATATGAAGTTTACGTTCGGTCTCCAGCATCCTCTCACATGCAAACCCTTAAACAACCCTTTCAAACCCTTGAAATAAAGTGAGAGGTGAATATTTTTCTAAAGAAGTCTTTCCTGCGTCCTTTATTCTTGCGTCTGTTATCATTGCGTCGGTATGTATCCAGTATATATATGTATGCAACACAAGGGTATTGGCCCGAAAGTGAACGTAATAGCACGACTGGAGTACGAACTCGCTTACTATGATTCCGCAGTCCATCGCTTTAACCACGAGGACACCCTCATACATTTTTGCTTAGTCGAATTTAATAAAAATGCACACCAAATTGTATGTCTCTGATCAAGTGGGATTAAATCTGTTTATTTTATCAATTATTATCTAAGTCTTTTGAGACTTTTTCACACCAACATTAGCTGATGGTTTCTCACTGGAGGTTGAGTGATAGCAAGTTTCTTCAAGACACCAGGACTCTTCTCTCTATTCTGGACAATCTTAAAAAAGCAGTAGTTTAGATGGTCACTTCTCTTCCAAGTCCTCCACTCCCTGTACCAATACTTTGGTGACCGTACTGAGAGCACCAATTACAATTAGTATCACCGTCAATTTTATGTTTTTTCAGTTCCTTGGCAAGATTATTATTATTATGACGATTATTATATACCCTTTTAAGAGTTTTTCACACGAGCGTTAGTTGATGTTCTTTCACTGAATTTTGAGGGACAGCAAGTGTCCTCAAATCTCGTGGACTCTTCTTAGTATTCCGGCCGATCTTATTAATGCTGTAGTTTGAATTGTTTCCACTCATCCTTTTATTTTCAAGTCCGCCAGTCCCTTTACCAATACTTTGGTAACTGTATTGAATGCACTAATTACAAGTGGTATCACCGTTACTTTCATGGAGGTGCCCGTGGTCTAATGGTTATCGTCGTAGGAAATGGACACGGCGACACGAGTTCAAATCCTGGACTAGGCTGATTGCATTTTCACATAGCACTAATACCCTTTGGAAAGGTATGAATCCAATTATTCTGCCTCCAGCTATGGGTAAATAGTAGGACAGACTATGTTCTTCAGCCTAGGAGAAGGAAAACTCTGAATTCAAATGCACGTGAACATCTGCACTCAATGTGTGCACCTAACTAACCCATGCACTAAGCCGAAAGGTTCTCAGCCTAACTAAACCGAAAGGAAAGATATACAAAACGAAAAATGATAATATAAAAAGAAATCCTTCCGCAATTATGTAACATTTGGACATAGTTTGTCGTTGAGGGGTTGTTTTGTACTGCTATTAGAAGAGACGGAGCAGACATTGGCCTAGCGATTAGAGTGTTCGCCAATGGCCCGGGAGACCTGGGTTCAATCCCAGGTCGAGTCATACTGAAGACTCAAAAAATGGTACTTGATGCCTCCTAGCTTAACACTCAGCATTATAAGGTACGGATCAAGGATAAAGTGGAACAATCCAGGGAAAGGAGTAGCGCCCTTCCCTACACCCTGGTGTAGTAGCTATCGAAAAGGGAGCCTTCGGGTCACCCTCGACTATGGTTGCCAACTTTACTTTTTACTTTATTAGAAGAGATTCTCTTGAAAGATTTCCGTTTCTAATGCATTTCCATGTTTTCTGGCGCAAGATTTTGCTTATTTGTCACTTGAAATATTCATTCAGTTGTTTTTCTTACCATTTTTTCTTGGTATTTTCGTTCTATTGATGCTTGTTCTGTCTGTATTGTTTCTGGTGGCTCTAATCAGTCTTTTTCCGCGCTTTTTTATATAGTCTTCTAGTTGTTGTATCGATGCATCAACGATATCTTCAATGTTGACGAGTCCCTTTCTTCCTTCTTTTCTTGACACCTATTGTCTCTCTACATCATTTCAGCTATGTAAAGCCTAAAGCATCGTCAGTAGTTTTCTTGTTCTCTGGGCCATTTGTTGAAGTTTTTCCTTCGTCCACTTCAAGAATGATTATTATCATTAGTAGTAGTAGTAGTATTTCTTGCAAGCTTTTTACACCAGCGTTAGTTGATGTTCTTTCACTGGAATCTAAGTAATAGCAAGTCCTGTCAGGTCTTCAGGACTCTTTTCAGTATACTTGCCGACCTCAACAATGCTCTACTTTAGAAGGTCTCCTCTTCTCTTACGATTTCTGACTCCTACTGCCTAATTACCAAGCATTCGGAATCGTTCAAAGAGCACGTATTACAAATGGTATCTCCGTCATTTTCATGTTCCATGACTCTTTTAGTTCTCTGGCAAGGTCTAAGTACTTGTCTTTCTTTTCGTTTTCTTTGATTTTTACTCTGTAGTTCAACGGAACAGCAAAGGCCACTATTCGGCAGGTTGTCTCTTTCTCTCTCTCTCTCTTTCTCTCTCTCTCTCTCTCTCTCTCTCTCTATTTTGTTTTAATTTTTTGCTGTTGTCTATCACTTGTTCTGATTATCTGGCAAAGATAAGGTGATCTGTTTGTATCGACAAATCCCAGATGAATTTTTGCGTCTCATTCTCCGGGACAGATTCTGGTTTGAGCATTTAGCATTTGGTAGAATGGTCGAATTTCAGTTTCTGGCACAATTTTCTATTTCTTGCACACGCAGAGAATTATAACGGTTGGGAAATGTGACTCGCGATTCTGTTTTTCACACGAGTTATAAGTTTTGTTTTTTTCTAAGATCTGAGTGACAGGAAATTTTCTAATGTCTCCAGGACTTTTCTAAGTATTCAACATGATTTTAGCAGTGCTTCGGTTTGGATGGTCTCGATTCTTCCTATAATCTCTCCCAATCTATGATATATTTTTGGGAGGATTATGAGGGCTTCAACGACGATATATAGCACTATTATCTTCACTGATATATATATATATATATATATATATATATATATATATATATATATATATAAGTATATTTTGCAACCTTAGTAAAGAGTAACCCGAAGGTTTCCTTTTCCGAGGTGTTGGGGATACTCCTTTCCCTGGATTGTTACACTTTGCCTAGGATCCTTACCATATAATGTTGAGTGTTAAGCAAGGCACCATAAAGTACCATTTTTGAGTCTTTGATAAGACTGAACTTGGGATTTAACCTCGCTCTCCTGGACCATTTGTAAACACTCTACTCATTAGGCCAATGGCCTAGTAAAAAAAAAATTGGCCAACATAGTTGAGACTAACCCGAAGGCTTCCTTTTCAATAGCCACTACACTGAGGTTTAGGGGAAGGCAATACTCCATTCATATAGTGCTCCACTTTACGCTCGATCCTCACCTTATAATGCAGAATGTTAATCAAGGAGGCATCAAGTACGATTTTCTAGTCTTTGGTATGACATGACCTGGGAATGAAACCTGGTCTCCCGGACCACTGGCGAACACTATACTCACTTAGCTACTTCATATTAATGTGGTTGTTTGTGCTACGTACCTATTTTACATGCTAACTACACCCTACTACCACCATAGACTAATAACGAATTATTGTTGCTTTGTAAACTAGTCTGCTTCAGATCAATTCAAGCTTAGTAATAAATTGCGCTTAGTCAATAGCTGTATCTAATTCAATGAAGAACTGAAAGAATCTCTTGCCTGTAACGAAATCGAGATGCAATTTTGTCTATGCCCGAACCAAACAAATGCTACTCACTCAATTTCTGGTTCATTCCCAATTATTTACAAAGCTGCATAGTGATTCCTCTTGAGATCTTCAGGTTTTCTGCTGAATATTTTTATTAAATAGGATATGTTACGAGAAGAGCTGTGAACTAGATTCTACTTGGTACTTTTTCAGGTTCCTTCCCGTCTCATATTATGTGTTCGGTCAGAAGGCTCAGTAATAAGACAGATACTACACTCTGATTCTTGACAGAGAAGCATTGCAGTTGTTGGTTGGTTGATTGGTAGGTTTGGTTTAACGAAACTAAATTTGGGTTATTTTATAGCGAAGACGTTTTTGTTTTATATTTTGGGTATTATTGTTAGTTAGATAATTAAGTTTAATGACACATCAACGGTTATCTAATGCTAAATCTTGTTTATATATATATTTATATATATAACTCACTTAAATGGTTATAAGCATATTAAATTATTATCAAACAATGATATCACACTAAACGGTAGCTCTCTGAAACTAGTTGACAAGTTCACCTACCTAAGGAGCAGTGTCTCATCCACCGAGACAGACATCAACACGCGACTAGCAAAGGCACGGACAGCTATAAATAGACTATTGGTCATATGGAAGTCAGACCTGACCGATAAAATAAGCGCAGTTTCTTCCAATCAGCGGTTTTTTTTTTTGGTTTCTTTCTTTTTATAGGCATATCAACCTTTGTAGGTTATTTAATGCCAAAGCCATCCTTCTCGGACATTTATTTAGCGCAGTTTCTTCCAATCAGCGGTTGTTTTTTTTTTTTTGGTTTCTTTCTTTTTATAGGCATATCAACCTTTGTAGGTTATTTAATGCAAAAGCCATCCTTCTCGGACATTTATTTAGCGCAGTTTCTTCCAATCAGCGGTTGTTTTTTTTTGGGTTTCTTTCTTTTTATAGGCATATCAACCTTTGTAGGTTATTTAATGCCAAAGCCATCCTTCTCGGACATTTATTTAGCGCAGTTTCTTCCACTCAGCGGTTGTTTTTTTTTTGGTTTCTTTCTTTTTATAGGCATATCAACCTTTGTAGGTTATTTAATGCCAAAGCCATCTTTCTCGGACATTTATTTAGCGCAGTTTCTTCCAATCAGCGGTTTTTTTTTTTTGGTTTCTTTCTTTTTATAGGCATATCAACCTTTGTAGGTTATTTAATGCCAAAGACATCCTTCTCGGACATGGTACTATTTGCCCCCTAGCTGGTAGGATAAGGGGGTTCATACCTTTCCCAAGGGTACTTGTCCAAAAGTGAACATAATAGAGCGAAGGACTCCGCAGTCCATCACTTTCACCATTACACCACGAGGACACCTCCAAGCAGCGGTTGTGTCAATACTGCTAAATAGGTACACTACATGGGCGCTAACTAAATGTATGGAGAAAAAGCTTGACGGCAACTACACAAGAATGCTGCGAGCAATATAGACAAGTCCTGGAGGCAGCACCCGACAAAGCAGCTTTATGGCCACCTACCATCCATCACGAAAACTATCAAAATTAGCCGAACTAGACATGCTGGACACAGTTGGAGAAGTAGGCGCCACTGGTGGTGTAATGGTTAGCAAGCTTGACTTGCAAACCTACACGAGTAAGTTCGAGTCTCATTGGGTGCCCCTTTCATATGGCCTTGTGCCACATCTAAGCAAAAAGCTTTGTAAATTACCACAGTTGGAGAAGTAGGGACGATGTCATAAGTAATGTACCCCTTCATATGGATGAGTAAAGGCAGGACAACCAGCTCGAACCTACATACAGCAACTTTGTGCCGATAGGGGATGTAGCCCTGAGGACCTGCCGGAAGCAATGGGCGATAGAGAGGGCTAGCGAGAGATGGTCAGGGATATCTGGGCTGATAGCGTGACAGGATGATGATGAAACAGTGATATTTGATCTATAGATAGTACCGCAATAGGTACTGCCACTTTTGTTCAGATTGGATCAAGAAGTAATAGCAATAAAGCTGCCTTTCATGTTCCACAAAACTCCCAGATTATGGTCTCTCCATCAGATGCAATTTAGTGTCATATACAGGACGAATGTTGGATAACCTTAGCCTTCTGCAGAGATGCATTCGGTGTTTTCTACCAACCCAACAGTTCCATATTGAAAAAAAGCAGAATGACAGTTTAGACCTGAGCTTCTCAAATCATTTACTCGATGAATCTCTTGTAACAAAAATATAATTTCCATTAACCAAAATGAATTAATTAAATATTGTCATCTTTTTAGCCTCATTTGATTATGTGATGAGTTTCACAATATACTCAGAACCCCCAACCAAAAAAGCGGGGGGGGGGTCTGAGTCGTCTCCAGAGTAAACTATCGACGTATTCTAAGCTTCGCTGATTGTGCGGGAATCTGTTTCAGAATAATAAAACACAATACTTTGGAATTGAATCAGATATCCAAATCTTGGCAAGAAAACCAGACATGTTTGTCGTAATCAAGAATAGATTTTTTTTCTTTGTCAGACAACAAAGTAAGATTAAAAGAAAATGAAATGCTCAGAAAATATTTGTAATTTGTGAAAGAAAGGATGAATTTGAAGAAGAGCAAAGAGATAGTTGTGTCAATAATCTTTGCAACGCTTGGAAAAATCCTAAAAGAAAAAATTGGAAAAAATTTTGAAGCACTTAAAATCCGTAGAATTATTGAAACCACTCGAGAGAGAGAGAGAGACAGAGAGACAGAGACACACAGACAGAAAGACAAAGAGAGAGAGAGAGAGAGTGTGTGTGTGTGTGTGTGTTGATGATGATTGATTGAAATGGTTTGTTCACCCGTGTAGGGTTATTTTATTCCCAGAGGATAGAGAAAAGAGTTCATTTTACATTTTTGCATGTTTATTAGAAGTTTAATAAAAGTTGGTGGGTTGGTTGTTTGGGTTTATGGCATATCAACCCTTCTGGGTTATTTAAAGCCAAATCCCTTTTTATGCAAATAGTTCTATTTTAAACAATTCAGTTTAGCATGTGTACAGGGTTTAATTGATAAAAACATTTCTATTTCAAGCTATTCTGTTTATTCAAACAATTCTAATTCAGCTAATTCAGTTTAGTATAAGAACAGATTTTGTTTACACACTGTTAAATGTCAAAACAGTTATTTATTTAACAATTCAGTTTGGTGTAAGAAGAGTTTCAATATAAAAAAAGTTCCATTTCAAACAATTCAGTTTAGCATAAGCAATCAGTTTAAATGTAATTACAGTTTATTAGTCAAAAACATTTCTATTTCAAGCTATTCAGTTTAGTCAAACAGTTCTAATTCAAACAATTCAGTTTAGCATAAGTATGCAGTTAGTTTTATTTAATCCATACATAAAGCCCCGTCAGGTGCTACCGCTCCGGGCCAGAGTGAATCTGGGGGCAATGATAATAAAGGGGTACTCCTCATTCTCTGAAATTCAAGCATTACTGGAATCTCACCATCAGATTGTTTAGAGTTATATCCAGGACACTCATTGGTGGTGGTGGGGGGTCTTACCTCTCTGCAGAGAAGCAGTCGATGTATTCTACAGTCCCATTTAATAAACGGGCTATGGATATATAAGAAGGTTAGTTAAGAATTAATGCCTTTTTGTTTAGTACAGGAATAATTACCGTCACAGGAACATGTATCATACATCAAAATCAAGCTAAATGTTGGCCATTGATAATGTCCTCCTCCATGACAATGCTCGACCATACACAAGTATGGGGACAGGGGACACAATCAAAGCATTCGGGTGGACAACTTTGCCGCATCCTATATACTGACAAAATGTTATGCCTTCAGACTATCCTCTGTTCGGTCATATGAAAGAGGGTTTAAGAGGCGAACATTTTGTCAGTGACGAGGAAGTGAATATTACAGTGATAAAGCGGCTCAAAGAACAGCCAAAACAATTTGTGAGGCAGAGATACATACTTTCAACCGAAACTGAAACTTTGCTGTTGAGAGAAACGGTGAGTATGTTGAGAAATAGGGATCTGATCCACAGAGGAGCAGCTTCATTTTGATGTATGGTACATGTTCCTGTGTCGCTAATTATTCATGTACTAAAGAAAAAAGCATTAATTTTTTACATACTATCTCTCTCTCCCTCTCTCTCTCTCTATATATATATATATATCATCATCATCATGACGTGCGGCTAGCACGGATATCCCTGACCCTCTCTCTCCACGTCTCCCTATCATTCATCGCCTCTGGCAGGTCCTCAGGGTTACATCCCGTATCATCACATAGCTGCTGTATGTATGTTCGAGCTTTTGACTGGCCATATGCGGGGGTCCACAGGAGTACATCACTTACGATCTCATCCTTGCTTCTCCAGCAGTGTCCTGCATGTCTGGTTCGTCTAGCTTGTATAATTTTCGTGATAGGTGGTTGGTGACCGTATAGTTGGCGCCTTGTGGGGTGTTACTGCCAGCACTTGTTCAAAGACAGTTTTATTTCATCAGGAATCGACAGCCAATTAGTCATACGTAAATCGGAAATTCCTGATAAAATCATATCAACAGATGTCCACAAGTCAGTACGACTGTTAGGACATACCACCTAGACTCCCACAAAACACATAAAGGGAAAAGCTAGAGAGGAAATTCTTACGAATGCTACGCGCTGTTTTGAACAAATCACGGAAGTTGCATAAAATAAATCTGCAGCTTTAGGCCTACTTGCCTCCTATTTCACAAACCATGCAAGTAAATTAATCGTGACATCCTGAACATTGCTGGAGAAGTAAGGACGAACACATAAGCGTGGTTATTTTTATGGATCCCATGTATGGACAGAGCATTGCAGGTCGTTTAACAAAGACTTACAAACATCAACTCTGTACAGACACTGGACACCCTCTAGCGGACCAATCAGGAGCTATAGACGATAATGATGGCTAGTGAGAAAGAATCAAGAGACTTTGTGTTCTCAGCATGAGTTAATGATGATATATATATATATATATATATATATATATATATATATATATATGTGTTTCTGAGCATGTGTGTGTATGACCGTATCCTAGAAAAAAGGTTACATGATAGAGATTTAAAATGTTTTCACTTCACTAATAAAATTACATCCTTTCTTTTTGAAATTGATTGTTAATGCCGTTGCGTCTGCGTCGAGTCAAACATCACATCCGGGTCAGAGTGGAACCGAGATCGATGTCAATGAAGGTGTACTCCACATTCCCCAAAACTCCAGCATTACTCGAACCTCGCCATCAGATTGTTTAGTGTCATTAACAGGACACTCGCGGGGAAGTCTTACCCCTCTGCAGAAATGCAGTCGGAGTATTCTTCAATCCAAGCCGACTGTTCAACTGTTTTATCTCAACTCACGTAGAGACTGATGCCTTTTGCTAACTGCTTCAGGCTCTTCAGTAGATATTTGGCTTGAGCTGATGTATTTACTAGAAGTGCAAGATCATCTCCATCGTCAGCATTTGTATTAGTTTATACAAGATATCGTTCACTTCTGGCCTTTTTATGTGAAAGGTTTTTTTCTTTCATTAGACCTACGGACGTTCGTAGTACGTGATCTCGTCAGATTATAAATTGAAATGATGTTAATGTATTTCCGAGCAAAACTCCAGCAATAATGTCAAAGAAATCGATGTCACCATCGATTAGGCACACCATTGCCTTCGTGTTTTTGTAAAGCATCATTCACATTGGCCAACCGAAGGCTCCCTTTTCAATAGTAACGACACAAAGGTGTAGGGTAGCGCACAACTGCTTTTCTCTGGATTGATCCACTTACCCTTGATCCGTACCTTATAATGCTGAGTATTCAGCAAGGTATCAAATACCATTTTTTAAGTTTTTGGTATGACTCGACCTGAAATTGAATCCTGGTCTCCCGGGCTATTGGGATAGAGGCGTTGAGTCTCTACGGTTCCAGGTGAGCATTGTCAGAAGATAGCGGTTTCAATTCCTACCCAAGCCGGCCAGAGGGTTACTTGGTCAAAACTGGGTGCGATAGACAACAACTATGGAAGGCAGTAATTACTGGGGATATTGTTACAAGACTCAGCATTCCTATCCGACGTCGCGGTTAATCACCTGAAGATGGCCAGAGGTGAAATTTGGCCGAGACGTAGTGAGAAAAACAACAACAAAAAAATCTACCAAGATGAGGACAAAAAGTTCGCAATAAAATTTATACTCTTGATACTTCTTTATAAAAATATAATTCTCCCGACTATATATCTCGAAAAGGGATTGAAACTAGCGTAAAAGAGACAGACAGACAGACAGACAGACAGAGATAGCGGTGCGAAGACACACAGAGGACTTGGAGGGACTTGAATACTGTTAAATTGATCTTTTCTTCTTAACCACGCTCTGCCACACTTATATTCAGGGCTGTACGTCTTTTCTTTTTCGGTGAGACATAATCAACCGGTCTTCAACGAGGGCCACTTGCCCTCCTGCGGCCACAATGGGGCTCCAAGGCCCGAGACAACAGGCTTAAGACTC
Source organism: Sepioteuthis lessoniana (assembly GCA_963585895.1). Lineage (NCBI taxonomy): Eukaryota > Metazoa > Mollusca > Cephalopoda > Myopsida > Loliginidae > Sepioteuthis > Sepioteuthis lessoniana. The sequence goes on from OY757914.1 coordinate 28,178,020, forward strand.
GACTGAAGACTGACTGTTAACCATTGTGGGCAGCCGCCTTCACTCTTGGACCGTGCCCGGCGGCCGCTCTCCGTAACTGACTGAATCACTTCAGGCCGCAAGACTGAGAGTGACCGTTGCTCTGTGGGTACCTATGTATATATAATCTCAAAACGCTAACGCATTTCCAGTTCAAGCTACGGGAACTGCTTACACCAACGCTTCACTGCCATCCTGTTTACACAGGTGCGTCTTGCAATCACTTTGTTTACACAGCTGGAACATCTGGCTCTGTCAAGGACCATTATGGAACACACTGTAATCATTATGCTGGTAACATCATTTATAAAAGTAACAATTTCTTTTAGGAGGTTATTTGCAAGTAGTATTTGCTATAACACACCTCTGTGCATGAAAGAAACCTTCGAACAATAGTGTTACCGAGATATCTCTTGCATGTCCTCCCCAAATGACTCGGCAAATAGTATGACTGAAAGAAGTTGCAGATCAATTTCACTGAAAACCGTTTTGATTTTTCTCAATTTTTTGGTTGGATACGATTGAAAAGCAGGGTATTATGAACCTTTGCAGCTCTAACTGTGAGGCTAAAACCTCATTTGATCTTTAGGCTACAAGGGTCGCCTTTCTTGGGGAAAGAAAGGATGATGCTTTTCGTCCATTTCAGTATTCTTTTTGGCTCACGAAACAACTTCACAAAAGAAGGTAAATAGGAACGTAGAATGAACGCGATTCACTAACCTCTCGGCATAAAATAAACATAGACGGTTTATCATGCCGTTAAAGTCAATTACTTCATCAATCAATTCAGTACTTTGCTAGTATTACTGACAAAACGACTTCAGCTGCTGCGAAATTTACAACTACTAACGAAAAAGCAGCAGCAGCACTGACAACAATTTCTACCAAAAAGCAATAATAATAATAATAATAATGGCGATCGTTCGTGTCAATTGAGGCTTTCGCCGACGGCCACTCATTAACTTGATATTGTGTTTTGCTTTTCTCTATTGCATCACTTCCATTTTCCCAGTTACAATAATATGTATATTGTCGGTATTCGGACTGATGACAAGCCGATGCCGTCAGAGGAATTGTGTTCGGCTTTTGTCATCACCGCCAATAACGCCGACAACTTTATCGTTCTCAGCTGTTGTTTTTTGTTTAGTTTTTTTTTCTTTTAAATATCACCTTTTTTATGCCCGTCACCATTTCATATTACTCTTCTTTTTTATCGTGTCTCTCCAGCTCTCACTCTTCCCACGCATTCTCATCTTTTCTTGTCTCTCTCTTTCTATCTATCTCTCCGTCTCTTTCTCTCTCTCTCTCTAAAAATGTCCCTGTGTGTATCTGTCAGTCGTTTTCTATTCATTTAAAAGAAATATTTCTTCTTATATCTTTTATACTTTACTCTATATTCTCCTTTATATACTTTTCTTTCTTTATTTTTTCCTGATTGCGCGATTCATTTTCTGTTCACCTTTCTTTCTTTCTTTCTTTCTTTCTTTCTTTCTTTCTAGACTGCCCGCTTCACTTTATGATCGCTTTCCTATGCTTTTCTTTCTTTCTTTCTTTCTTTCTTTCTTTCTTTCTTTCCTGCCCGCTTCTCTTTTTGATCGCCTTCCAATGCTTTTATTTTCTTTCTTTCTTTCTTTCTTTCTTTCTTTCTTTCTTTCTTTCTTTCTTTCTTCTTGATGGCACAATTCTTTTTTTATTCACCCTCCTATGCTATTCTTTCATTCCATCTTTCTTTTTTTCTTTCTTTCTTGATTGCCCGTTTCTCTTTTTGATCGCCTTCCAATGCTTTTCTTTCTTTCTTTCTTTCTTTTTTCTTTCTTTCTTCTTGATGGCCCGCTTCTCTTTTTATTCACCCTCCTATGCTATTCTTTCATTCTATCTTTCTTTCTTTCTTTCTTTCTTTCTTTCTTTCTTTCTTCTCGATGGCCCACTTCTCTTTTTATTCACCCTCCTATGCTATTCTTTCATTCTGTGTTTCTTTCTTTCTTTCTTTCTTTCTTTCTTTCTTTCTTCTTGATGGCCCGCTTCTCTTTTTATTCACCCTCCTATGCTATTCTTTCATTCTTTCTTTCTTTCTTTCTTTCTTTCTTTCTTTCTTCTTGATGGCCCGCTTCTCTTTTTATTCACCCTCCTATGCTATTCTTTTATTCTGTCTTTCTTTCTTTCTTTCTTTCTTTCTTCTTGATGGCCCGCTTCTCTTTTTATTCACCCTCCTATGCTATTCTTTCATTCTATCTTTCTTTCTTTCTTTCTTTCTTTCTTTCTTTCTTGACTGCCCGTTTCTCTTTTTATTCACCCTCCTATGCTATTCTTTCATTCTTTCTTTCTTTCTTTCTTTCTTTCTTCTTGATGGCCCGCTTCTCTTTTTATTCACCCTCCTATGCTATTCTTTTATTCTGTCTTTCTTTCTTTCTTTCTTTCTTCTTGATGGCCCGCTTCTCTTTTTATTCACCCTCCTATGCTATTCTTTTATTCTGTCTTTCTTTCTTTCTTTCTTTCTTCTTGATGGCCCGCTTCTCTTTTTATTCACCCTCCTATGCTATTCTTTTATTCTGTCTTTCTTTCTTTCTTTCTTTCTTTCTTTCTTTCTTCTTGATGGCCCGCTTCTCTTTTTATTCACCCTCCTATGCTATTCTTTCATTCTATCTTTCTTTCTTTCTTTCTTTCTTTCTTTCTTTCTTTCTTGACTGCCCGTTTCTCTTTTTATTCACCCTCCTATGCTATTCTTTCATTCTTTCTTTCTTTCTTTCTTTCTTCTTGATGGCCCGCTTCTCTTTTTATTCACCCTCCTATGCTATTCTTTCATTCTATCTTTCTTTCTTTCTTTCTTTCTTTCTTTCTTTCTTGACTGCCCGTTTCTCTTTTTATTCACCCTCCTATGCTATTCTTTCATTCTGTCTTTCTTTCTTTCTTTCTTTCTTTCTTTCTTTCTTGACTGCCCGTTTCTCTTTTTATTCACCCTCCTATGCTATTCTTTCATTCTGTCTTTCTTTCTTTCTTTCTTTCTTTCTTTCTTTCTTTCTTTCTTGACTGCCCGTTTCTCTTTTTATTCACCCTCCTATGCTATTCTTTCATTCTGTCTTTCTTTCTTTCTTTCTTTCTTTCTTTCTTTCTTGACTGCCCGTTTCTCTTTTTATTCACCCTCCTATGCTATTCTTTCATTCTATCTTTCTTTCTTTCTTTCTTTCTTTCTTTCTTTCTTGACTGCCCGTTTCTCTTTTTATTCACCCTCCTATGCTATTCTTTCATTCTTTCTTTCTTTCTTTCTTTCTTTCTTTCTTTCTTTCTTGACTGCCCGTTTCTCTTTTTATTCACCCTCCTATGCTATTCTTTCATTCTTTCTTTCTTTCTTTCTTTCTTTCTTCTTGATGGCCCGCTTCTCTTTTTATTCACCCTCCTATGCTATTCTTTCATTCTTTCTTTCTTTCTTTCTTTCTTTCTTTCTTTCTTTCTTTCTTCTTGATGGCCCGCTTCTCTTTTTATTCACCCTCCTATGCTATTCTTTCATTCTTTCTTTCTTTCTTTCTTTCTTTCTTCTTGATGGCCCGCTTCTCTTTTTATTCACCCTCCTATGCTATTCTTTCATTCTTTCTTTCTTTCTTTCTTTCTTTCTTCTCGATGGCCCACTTCTCTTTTTATTCACCCTCCTATGCTATTCTTTCATTCTGTCTTTCTTTCTTTCTTTCTTTCTTTCTTTCTTTCTTTCTTCTTGATGGCCCGCTTCTCTTTTTATTCACCCTCCTATGCTATTCTTTCATTCTTTCTTTCTTTCTTTCTTTCTTTCTTCTTGATGGCCCGCTTCTCTTTTTATTCACCCTCCTATGCTATTCTTTCATTCTGTCTTTCTTTCTTTCTTTCTTTCTTTCTTTCTTTCTTGACTGCCCGTTTCTCTTTTTATTCACCCTCCTATGCTATTCTTTCATTCTGTCTTTCTTTCTTTCTTTCTTTCTTTCTTTCTTTCTTGACTGCCCGTTTCTCTTTTTATTCACCCTCCTATGCTATTCTTTCATTCTTTCTTTCTTTCTTTCTTTCTTTCTTTCTTTCTTTCTTGACTGCCCGTTTCTCTTTTTATTCACCCTCCTATGCTATTCTTTCATTCTTTCTTTCTTTCTTTCTTTCTTTCTTCTTGATGGCCCGCTTCTCTTTTTATTCACCCTCCTATGCTATTCTTTCATTCTTTCTTTCTTTCTTTCTTTCTTTCTTTCTTTCTTCTTGATGGCCCGCTTCTCTTTTTATTCACCCTCCTATGCTATTCTTTCATTCTTTCTTTCTTTCTTTCTTTCTTTCTTCTTGATGGCCCGCTTCTCTTTTTATTCACCCTCCTATGCTATTCTTTCATTCTTTCTTTCTTTCTTTCTTTCTTTCTTCTCGATGGCCCACTTCTCTTTTTATTCACCCTCCTATGCTATTCTTTCATTCTGTCTTTCTTTCTTTCTTTCTTTCTTTCTTTCTTTCTTTCTTTCTTTCTTTCTTCTTGATGGCCCGCTTCTCTTTTTATTCACCCTCCTATGCTATTCTTTCATTCTTTCTTTCTTTCTTTCTTTCTTTCTTTCTTCTTGATGGCCCGCTTCTCTTTTTATTCACCCTCCTATGCTATTCTTTCATTCTATCTTTCTTTCTTTCTTTCTTTCTTTCTTTCTTCTTGATGGCCCGCTTCTCTTTTTATTCACCCTCCTATGCTATTCTTTCATTCTATCTTTCTTTCTTTCTTTCTTTCTTTCTTTCTTTCTTGACTGCCCGTTTCTCTTTTTATTCACCCTCCTATGCTATTCTTTCATTCTATCTTTCTTTCTTTCTTTCTTTCTTTCTTGACTGCCCGTTTCTCTTTTTGATCGCCTTCCAATGCTTTGCCTTGCTTTGCTTTCTTTCAGCAACTACTCGTTTCTCTCTCTTATTCCCTAATTCTTCCGCCCGTTTCTTCCCAACTGCCGTTCTCATTATCTCATTTTCTTTCTCTCTCTCTCTCTCTCTTCTACTATCTCGCTTATTCTTCTTGCTCTCTCCTGCAGTATCTTTCCATCACTCTTACCTCCTTTCTTATTTACTCCATTCTTTTCTCTCCTTTTATTTCTTTAATACTCACTTACCTTTTTGCCCTCCTTCCAGAGATTAGATTTTCATTTCATTTTCTTTTTCTAACTGTATTTAACTCTCTTCGTTTTTCCTCTTCTCTCTCATTATTCTTTTCATTAATTTCTTTTCGTTTTCTTTGATTTCTTATTGTATTCAGTTATCTTTTCCTCCACGACGATATTTTTTTCTTTTTCTTTCACGTTGTTTGATTCTTTCAGGTTCTCATTTTTCTTTTAATGGCTCTTCCTTTTTATTCTCTGGTTTTTGGCATAATTCTATTCTTATATTCATGCAAATGCATTTAGCTTAATTAATAAAAAAGAATTTATTTTCACAAATATATATATAAGAATGAACGCGATATATATATGTGTGTAAAGTTGGCGACCGTAATCGAAGGCGACCCAAAAGTTTCCTTTTCAAAAACTACTACACCAATATGTAGGGGAGCGGGCAACCCCTTTCCAAGGATTTCCCACTTTACCCTTGATACGTACCTTCTAATGCTGAGTGTTAAGCAAGGAGGCATCAAGTAATATTTTTGAGTCTTTGGTATGAGACGCCGTGTGATTGAACCCTGGTTTCCCTGGCCATTGGCGAACACTCTACCCACGAGGCCAATGGGCTGGTATATATATATATATATATATATATATATATATACATCGCGTTCTTTCATAATTCAATTAATAAGGTAGGGAATATAAAGCATATTAATCAAATATTATAGAAAGAAATTTTCAGATAATTATTAATTTA